>OX419186.1:17259181-17575222 GCA_948465475.1 Thalpophila matura | reverse complement strand
ACGACGTGCCGACGCCTCGTTATATTGATGCAGTTCCTAGCATCCATTGTTATAATACATGTAATTGCGAAAAACAATAAGAATTTGTACGTAGTTATTGTTAGTTCCTTTATTTTGCTGCTGAACCAATAGGAACCTATAGCTAAGAAATAGATCCTATAGCTTTTCTTAAGGGGTTGTTTCTAACACCAGCTCAATCTACCAAAAAGTG
This sequence comes from Thalpophila matura, assembly GCA_948465475.1. Classification (NCBI taxonomy): domain Eukaryota; kingdom Metazoa; phylum Arthropoda; class Insecta; order Lepidoptera; family Noctuidae; genus Thalpophila; species Thalpophila matura. The sequence continues at coordinate 17,575,011 of OX419186.1, read as the reverse complement.
AAATAGTCAATAATTTAGAAAGAAAGAAATATAATCACTTTATTCTTTTGATGGAGACATGCCAGTTTGCGAAAGAGACACAAAGAGGTTATACGTAAAAGTTAAAAGTAAAAAGATAAATCCTAAAAAGAAAAAAAAAACACATGAACAAAAAATAACAACAAAAATTAAATTTTGGAGATTTTAAGAACGGCGAGAAACAACAATTTAGAGGCGAAATACATATTAGACACAGTTTCCGTTTCCATTTTGTTGTTATTCACCAGACCAACTAAAAAAATGCAAAAGTATGAAATGATCGTCCAAATATCTAAGTTTAACGAAACTTCTCTAGAGTTTTTGAATCTGATCAGTATTACAGTGTTTTGTATATATTAAGGGCTTACGCATAACATGTCTAATTATGTCCTTTATAAATATTTTCTCCCAGTGAACAAATCGAATCTGCTTCCCTTTGCACCTTCTAAGTGTCCTTCGTCAGTAACTTCCATGGTCAGTAGAATTTACGATCTGAAATGACGAGGAAAGAAGGAGCAAATATGCAGTATTTGTTATTCTTTTATATCCTTATTAGCATCGGCGTCTGGTTGTCGCTGGTGGTGGCCAGACAGCTTATTATGTTAAACAGGAAATAATTATACATATATTTTGATAGTTTTGTACTCTTGAAGGATCTTCATTGTTTTACAATTTTGGCTCTGCACCGTCTTGAGATTCAGAATGTTTTGATAGATTTCAATATGAGATTCAATGTATCACTTTGTTTTTTGGTTTATCTGACTCATTAATCGAGCCCATTCTGTTGTTAACGACTTTTAAACTTATTTAGTCTCACTGTGTCTCTTTCTAACTAAAAAATAAAAAAAGGATAGAAGATATTTAGTCCTGTCATGTTAGTCCAATTGCTCACTTTGGCCCTGTTTTTAGTCGCCATCGAGATAAGTTTTTACCGTAAATTATAACGACGTAGACTAATTTGAGAACTCTAAATATGTTCTAACCTTTTGCATCGATATTTGATAGTTGTGCAGTGATAGCCTAGTGGATTAACCATGTGCCTCCCACGGCGAATGGTTCGAGTTCGATCCCGAGGCACGCACCGCTGACTTTTCGAAGTCATGTGCGTATTAGAAATTAATTATCACTTGCTTTAACGGTGAAGGAAAACATCGTGAGGAAACCGGCAGGTCCTAGAACCAAAAATTCGAAGACATGTGACGTCCACCAACCCGCACTGGGCCCGCGTGGTGGACTACGGCCCACTCCCTCTCACAGAGGAGGCCTGTGTCCCAGCAGTGGGAACATTATAGGCCGATTATGCTTATGCTATGCTATTAAAATTAATTTAACACCATTAATGAATTAAAAAGGAAGATAACTTTTAAACATTAGCGAGAGTCCATCCTAATTTTCTTCAATTTTCTTCAACAAAAAGCAATTTCAAAAACCTAACCTTGCAAAACATCGATATATCACTGGTATAAACGTAGACATGCTCCAGAAGTCCCAGGTTTGAGGGCAGACTTTCAAATTGGATCATCCGAAAGACGTAATCATCGTGGTGTTATCTACTTTGCAATGTTGCAAATGTTATCTACTTCTGCTCATCAATAGCATGTATGTACAAGACATGCTAAGAACGAGCACACTTGTTTTGATTGTGATGATGTTCGCAAAGTTATGAGGATGTCAAGGATGTGTAACAGAGGCTTAATTACTACTAATATTGCCTGTCGAAGTACGATCAATTGTGAAAGAAAAAATATTATCCTTCTGCGCTCCTTCTCCATAAAAAAATATAAACTTTAACTACCTATGCCAAATAGCACACTTCTCCGTGCACGCAATATACTTAAAAAGGGGTAAAAAGTTTTCAAGTATTATTATATAGATGTTTAACCTTTTCGGAGTAAGATATGACAGTATCCTATTCATATTCCTAATTACATCTGACTTTAAAAAGTCCTCAGCTCTTAAAAGGAAGTATGAGTGATTCACCGGCGATGTCGGCGACTCCCGACCGATGGCAGGCGTCTTAATGTCGCGGGCGATGGCCAAACTACACTGTTTTTATGATACAACTAGGTATTTTGTATGTTTGTTGTACTAGTACGTTTATTGCAAGAACAGGTAACAATTAATGAAGCGCATGACTTGAGTAATTTATGTCTTTGTTTGATAGTTAATTATCTGGTCATCCAAAGACTGACCGCGGCAAGCGCAGCTTAACCTCGCAGATCGATCGATCAGCGCGGTTCTCATCTAGCCATGAGCCCCCCTAACGTTTACCCCTCATTATCAACAATCTTATACCTACACTTACCTAGCAACAATTTTATCTGTCAAACTAGTCGAACGAATTTTAGAATTTGGTATAGATACGGCCCCTGATCTACCAAAAAATATTCACACATTATTTAAACATTATGTAAGCGGCGTTGTTATGATTTATTCAAAACGTTTCATTGATATTCAGTTAGTTTGATTTACAACGCGTTTATAAGCAGTCACGGTTTGAGAATCAATCGGCTCCATCTATGTAACTGTATACGTTTCAGCCTGAATTTAGGTGATTTTCCTCCATATATTGAACGCTATTCTTGATCTGTACTTAAATCTCGTGTCTAACGTTATTAGTTCATCTGTTTCGACACCTGATTCAGGTCAAAATCAATTGTTTTTCAATTGTGACAATTGGGTATTTTTATTTTAGTCAAACAATTACGACCGTTAATTTGAAATTTTACAGCTAATTATTATAATTAGAGTGTATTGATGAAGCTTTCAATATTTAAGTAGTTGAAAAGTTATGACACTTTTTGAAGTTTGACTTCTGATTTTTGGTAGGTACATAGTACGGTCATCGTATAAACGATGAATTAGTGGTTAAAGTTATGAGGCGTCTTTATGTAAGAGGGATAGAGTTCAACGCTGACTTACGCTGTAGATGGACAATAGATTAAGAATTAGCTGCTGAAATAGCTATACGATCACTTACAATGAAAGAGCTTGGCAGGATTGTGTTCTAGCTATGAATAATATATCATTTGTCAGGAGATTCGAGTGCTCCCAGAGTTTAGCTTAACGCCGTAACCAATAACTATATAGACCTCTGCTCCTGCATTTAAAATTCCGAGATTTTCATCAAACAGCTTCATTTTGTTAAACGATTTCTTCTATCGATCGATCGATTCGGTAGTTGACCCTCAGATCATAGAAACAAGGAGATATGCCTTCATAGCAAATTAGTACGGGAACAACTGATGCCACTTTTAGTACATTTTTCGACACAATTACGCGCATAATTAAGCGCTCCTTGTGAATAAAAAGATCTCCCACGCATTGAACATTCCGCACACCCTCAATCTAACACTGTTAATCGTCACTCAACACTAGCACTAAACTAAAACACTGTATTTATACCATCGACCGTGTTCGGTTCGTCGCCAGCGCGTACGTTTTTAATATGAGCAATTTGCTCAAGATCAGGCATCAAGCTCGATAGCGCCTTGGCACATCTCCTTGTTTCTATGATCTGAGAGTTAACCCAACCCTATGCCTAGACGAACAACACTAGGTCCTAGAAATCAACCCTTGCGTTCGGGAGTGTGACGTATCTTTCTCAATCAATGTGTTTTTTAATGAATCTGCTAAATACCTATAATTTGATTTAGTTTAATTTCAAGTTCTAACAATATATATTTGGGCTGTTGACGATATAAACTAATATTTGACCTTTTAAAATATTGAAGCGTGAAAGTTTCAGTAGGTATTACACTTCTGCCCTGAATCGATCTCGATCCGACTTGGTAATGAGAACTCTGTAGCGCCTAGCTGAGAGTCGATGCGATCAATCACTAGATACACCCTCAGATCACAGAAACAAGAAGATATGCCATCATAGCAAATTAGTACGGGAACAACTGATGCCACTTTTAGCACATTTTTCGACACAATTACGCGCATAATTAAGCGCTCCTTGTGAATAAAAAGATCTCCCACGCATTGAACATTCCGCACACCCTCAATCTAACACTGTTAATCGTCACTCAACATTAGCACTAAACTAAAACACTGTATTTATACCATCGATCGTGTTCGGTTCGTCGCCAGCGCGTACGTTTATAATATGAGCATGCTCAAGATCAGGCATCAAGCTCGATAGCGCCTTGGCACATCTCCTTGTTTCTATGATCTGTGGATACACCGTTATAGGTGTGTGAAACATTTTTAGATGAAGAAAATGGAGTTGATCCATTTTCTTTATCTCAAAATGTTTTATGTATGGAGTTGATGACTGTTTCCATGGACTAGTGGTCGCAAGCGTGACTGCTGAGCGTTAGAGTTCTGGGTTAGATCCCCAGGTCAAGCAAAAGTGTTTATTGGGCTTTTCCATCAGGACATACTCAGTAGCAGCCCAGAGTCTGGATTTATGTCCGATTAATTGCAATTGGCTCAATTGAAAATTATATTTTTCTGGCTGAAAAAACTTAATTGAAGATTCAATAATTACAAACAATACCTACGTAGCAAAAAAACCTTGTATTACTGTGTCTATTAAATGTGAGGATTATCATTAACCTATCGAAATCTACTGCTGGGCATAGCCCTTTCTTGAGTTTCAAAGTACCTAGTTATTGTTATTTGCCTAAGATATGGCCACCTAGTTTTCCTGTATTTATAATAACTCTAGCGAGCATTACATCCACATAATTAATCAATAGTAAAACATGACAGAATTATTAGCAATGGCTGAATTGTTTACGTCTTGTGCCCGCGACGACGCGACGCACTGACGCTACTTTTTGGCGCCAAATTCAGGCGCCATCTTGACACATTCACATGATTCTTGACAATAAAAATAATTTGGATCGGTAATGTGCTTTCATTGATATTTAATAAGTAGCTCAGTTCATGTTACGATACGGTCTAGATAAAATATGTAAATTAGATTGTTTTGGTTCGGATAAAAGAATTTACAAAATCTGTTTGGTGATGTCCTTTAAAAATACAAATTAAGTAGGTACCGTACCTACTTATCTTATCCCCCTTATCTCTGAAGTTTGCGGAGCGAAAAATCTGAAATAATTAGAGTTGATAGGAATTGATCCAAATATTGCACCAAAAATAAAACGATGTTCCTTACTACTACAGTTTTTTCAAAATCATCAATATTCCTTCACAAACAAACTTAGTAATGCGGTCCGCTTTTTTTCACTTTATACGTCCAAAAATGATACGGAACCCTCGGTGCGCGAGTACGACTCGCACTTGGCCGGTTTTTTTTAGAAATAGATGAATATTGTGCGTTGATACTTTTTTCAAAAAGTGTGACTTATCTAGGGCTGCCATCCGTCCGGGGGTCCCCCGGATTCGTCCTAGTTTAGAGGGCGTCCGGGGAGCGTCCGGTAGGGGTTTCAAAAAGTGTCCGTGTGATACCCGGACACTTTGTGTGAGGAGAATCCTGATTGATGAAATATTTTTTTTCGGGGGCGTCCGGGAAAAATACTCGATTTCAGGCAAATGTCCGGGGTTTTTAAAGTTTTTGTCCGGCATGACGGCATCAGCAATTTAGGTGATGGCAGCCCTAGACTTATCGAGTCTTTTATAAATATACCTACACCTAGTTAGTATCTAATTGATATTTTCGTTAAATAGGTAAATGAAAATCATTGAAAATAATACTTAGGTATAAGGAAAACGAAGAATTAAATATTATAAGGACGTCGTCAACGCTTCAGTAATTCTGAGTGATGCGATCGTCTGAGCGGAAAGGAGACGTTCTTTTTACTTCCTTTATGGACAAGAAGTATGAAAAATGTGTACAGAGCTTGTCGCGGAGTGCCTCCCTCCTCTGATCTCTCAGCCTCGGCTAGCTATCGGAGGGAGCCTCCACAGACACAAATGTAGAATAAAACACTGCAGGATGGTTGGAGAGGTGTATTGCGAGACGTAGGTTGTATATTTGCACTTTATAACGTTACACAGAGGTATAAAAATAACTGTTACAAAAAGAGACTATTTGCTTATAGCTTTGCACACTTGATAAATAGGTAGGTAGTAGGTAGTAGGTATAAAATATAATAGTACAGCGGTTCAGCGGTCACCAGTGATGTCGTTGGAGACCAGACAAAGAATGACGAAACAATGCAAAAAAATATGAGATGTTCTAATTTTGAAATGTAAAGTTAAAATCTAAACCGAATTAAGAAGAATGGGATGAATGAAGTGGCCAGCAATGGAAGATTGCCAGCACTAAATGATGAAAGAAGGATGACTCCGTCACAAGCTTGTGTACACAATAGCCGATAATGGCCCATTGCCTCCCCTCCTCTTTTGATCAAATTCATAGCGGTTAGTTTTCAATGACCAGCCAAATTTTTAGATGCGGTTTTGAGTCGAGAATGTTTACGATAAGTAAAAATAATAAAAACAACTATTGTTTTAGAAGATTTTATTTATTATGACGGTAATGTTACGAAATACGAACATTTTCAAATAAAACCTTTATTTGAAAATGTCCGTATTTCGTAATATTTTTTTTTATTTTTAATCGATCTCTAAACCTTAATTAAAGTTTGGCTGGTCATTGAAAACTAACGCCGCCGTATACCTCAGGATCTTATGTGTAGGATTGTATATTATTATCTATATTATAATCGGGCGGTTGTTATCAATGTTTGTAAACATCTGTTAAATGTTTGGTAAGTAGTTGGTAAGTAGAATTCCTTGTAAAGGGATGATTTGGGGAAGTACAGCATTATTTAGTGGCGGAAATAAGAATAGTGGTGGTAGTGCACAAGTGCCGGTGAAATTAAAGACACAAAAGTCTAAGGTGATTCGCACACTGCACCGCATCACGCAGCGTAGCGCGGGAGTGCGTGATCTCCCGTTGTTTGCAAGTACCTGTATTTGTATAGGAATCACGCGTAGTGCAACACACTGAAAACTTATTCACGCGCGGGGCTTTGGTTCCGTCGCCACGCATCCCGCAGCGTGCCGCGGGGCGGTGTGTGATTCGCCTTACTGTCATTGTCCATTATTATATCATCATTGGCAAAAGGAGGCAGTACTTTAATAAAAAGATAAAAATATGTCTGTCATAAATTAAAGAAAATCTGACTCAACTAACAATGCGGAAACGGGTTAAAACGAAATTCCCAGTCAATGAGTTAGTTGTCTGACACTACTTATAGTCTTGCCAGTCATTGTGAAATCAAGATTTTTCAATAAAACTCTGGCTGTGCCCCGCGGTTTACCCCGCAGTTTAATTTAAAAGAAATCGGATTATATTTGCCCGTCCGCATTCCACGCTATTTTTTTTTCTTTTTTCTCGGCTCTTCAGGGTCATAGCATGATGTTAAATAGCCTGAACTACTCCTCATAAATGTGACTATCGTATAGGAAAAAGAATTGTTCGAATCCGAGTGGTAGTTCCAGAGATTAGCGCGTTTAAACAAACAAAAAACTCTGCAGTTTTATTATACAGGGTGGCAGGTTAGACAGTGGAAATATTTTAAAGGGGTCATTGTACTCATCATTATGAACAACTTTTACTATGGGACCAACCCCGAAATCGCAAAAAAAAATCAGCTGTTCCATACATTTCGTTGAGTTATGTGAACATAAATGTATGGAACAGCTGATTTTTTTTTCGTGATTTCAGGTTGGTCGCATAGTAAAAGTTGTTCATAATGATGAGTACAATGACCCCTTAAAATATTTCCACTGTCTAACCTGCCACCCTGTATAAGTACCGTAGATTTTGCAATTTAGTCAATTCAGGTCGTATGAGCAACATTTAAAATCTATGCGTTACAGGATTTTCAATTATGTGACTACCAGCTTCCGCCCGCGGCTTCGCCCGCGTTTTCCGGGATAAAAGGTAGCCTATGTGTTATTCCAGACTATAATCTATCTGTGTGCCAAATTTCATCCAAATCCGTCCAGCCGTTTCAGCGTGAAGAAGTAACAAACATACACACACACACACACGCACACAAGCACAAACTTTCGCTTTTATAATATTAGTGTGATGTCTTTAGGTAGGTACCTACTCAATATTTTAAGTCCTACATAACACAGCTAAGAGAGCGCGTAAGCTCGTTTTACCAACCTCATTGGCCTGATAGTGGTATGAAACGCTTGCAACACCGCGTATCACATGCGTGTTGCCGACTCTTTAAAATGAGAATTCACTGTGCCGACAGCTTAGAAGACAAAAAGGTCCCCCGCTGTCAACACAGCGCATCCTCAGGAGCTCTGGCGACCTTACTCACCACAGGAATACAACACTACCGAAGAGTAGCGGTATTTGGCTGCGGTATTCTATAAGGTAGGAGGTACTTCGTCAGTGGAGCTGCTCCGGATTTAAGCGAGATATCCCGGTGTACCCTAGCTCTCTACAGGGTAAAATTAAAACCAGTACGGATATTTTAGGAGGTGAAAGTACTCATGAATATGATCAACTTTTATTATGGGACCGACACTGAAATATGAAAAAAGAAAAACAGCTGTTCCATACATTTTGATCGTGTTGTAGTGCATTTTTGCAGGGAACAGCTGATTTTTTTCATATTTCTGTGTCGGTCTTATAATAAAAGTTGATCATATTCATGAGTACTTTCACCTCCTAAAATATCCGCACTGGTTTTAATTTTACCCTGTATAAAATAATGTTCCCACTGCTGGGACTCTGTGATTGGGATTGCGCCATAGTCCATGTTGGCCCAGTGCTGGTGGGCTTATTTTCTAGTAAATAGGACTGAATACTGTCAATTGTGAACTGTGTGGTATTCCTAAGTTTATACAACTTTGCTCTACCAAAGTTTACAGGCAAACAACTTTGTTCGGTCTGTGTTTCTTACTCCAATTTAATTATGTAGTTCATTAGTTCAACATAGTTTTCAATATGCCTATTGTATATTGTATATTAGACTGTAAGTTTATTACCCTATTATACAGTTACACTGATACCACAAAATACATAAATTATAATATAACCATTACGGTTATCATACATTACGCACGGCTAGATCAAAAAGAAATCGCCGATCGCACTACAATAAACAAATCAAGTCATTTCTATTTTTAGCGATGACATTCGTTCCAGTCGAGTGTTTGCGCCGGATGTCCTTAGGGGATGACTTGCAACCCCCTGGCGGCACGTCAAAGAATCAATAAATCCCCTCTCCCCCCCTAATTTATATAATAGTGTCACAATGCAATGCAAACATTCAAAAACTGTTGGACAGCGGTGCGGAGGCCATGAAATACGCTGATGTAGTGTTGTGTAATCTTTTTGGAGACTCATTTTTATGCACGTCTTCTTTTCTCTCATAGCTCATGCTGAAGAAAATAAATTTTATTGATACCTACTATTAACCAAGCTCCATCAAATAAAGCAATTTGGTTTCGCAAAACTGTCTAGAAAATCTACTGAATTAGTGGTAGATACAGTTACAGAGCTCATAAGCTCGGATAATGTATTAAAGAGACGGCAAAATCTAAAGATGAAACTGTAGTGTCCCACCCTTTCGAACAAAAACGAATTTACACACCGATTGTCCTCAGTTCTCAGACATAAATTCCTTAATTGGGTTAAACTCCGTGATCTGTACCCAGAAGTCGGCATTCTACATCCGGCAGTTCCAGTCATCAGTACATTAGCTCGCTCACTTCCCGCCGGTCTCGGGGCCGCACCACAAAGCGCCGCCGCGCTCCCAAACGCAGTCGGCGCCGGCGGCGGCGCCGCCGCGACGCTGCGATCGCTCGCCGTTTATTATAAACAACTATTAATACTTGCCTAATATTGATTATTTTGGTACATTAGGTATCGAGCACATGTGTGACAGAAGAGGGGTGGTGGACAAAAAAATTGGAAGGATGAAGTTATAGTGGCGGACTGGCGGCAGAGTTCAAAGAATTTCAGGGGATGAGCCTAAAAATAATCTCTTAAGTAAGTAAATACATAAGTAGGTGTAGGTACATACTTAACTATTGTTTTCGATACTAACTATCTTTAATGAAGAGATTGAGGTGCTACTTCTGTTGTTTACAAATTAAACTAATACGGTAGTGGACTACCATTAGAAAAGTACGAATAAATTATTTTATTCCAAAGGAATAGGAAAACCAAAAAGGTAAAAAAATAATAATAATTTATCACAAAATGGAAAACAGACGCTTTTAAAGTTTTTGGAGGGAGTATCGCTCCGTCTTTGTCGCGCGAAGCAGACATAGGTGCGTCACTTATCATGCATGCCGTCCGTGTCTAGCAAATCATTTTAAAACGCTTATAACTTTGCCAATTTTGTAGATGTTTCATCGGATTTTTTTTGTGTTAATTATCTTTTTTCAAATAGTTTACAGATTCACAATAAAAAAAAAATATTCAACATCCCTATTTAGTCTCAATACTTAAGTCTCTTTCTAAGAAAACATCGGAAAACGATAGATGATTTTAGTCCAGTCAAATTAGTCCACTTGCTTTTTACTTATGTACAGTCGGTATTGTCATATTCAATTCGATTCAGTTCTTTATTGCATTCCATGTATTTACCTACAGTAGGTGGTAAGCTTAAGTCTAGAACTAGATCAAAATAATTATGTGGACCCTGTCGGGTACAGCAAGGTTTAGTAGGAGAGAGGAAGATCGCTTTATTTTTAAAATGCAATTATGTAGGTATTTATTTAATATAAATGTAGGTACCTAATATTAATTTGAGACCATAGGTCGCGACTATTTTGCCGTAGGTAAAATGATTCGGGCAGACTAATTTGACAGTTCTATTTTCTGTCCTTTATGCGTATATGGTATTTGTAAGAAAGAGATAATAATAGTGTGACTAAAATTAGTTTAGTGCGATGAGCAACAGAATCGGCACATTGCCTATACTTATCTACTTATACTTTTTTCTGTAATAAATAAAATTGTAAATTGAAGACCTATACAATCTAAGCCGTAAGTGGAGTATCATGAATGGCTTGTTTGGCACGACACCGCGTCCGCATTCCTTCCACATACAGTGTTACATCCCGGACAGACAGCTAATTTACATGTATTCCTTCCTACGACATGTTTATTAGGACTGCCTGCGCACACGCAATGACATTATATTAGGTAATCCTTACTTTAACGCCCTTTAGGAGGCTGTTATGACCCATTTTTATCGATTCACTCAATTCCCACCCGTAAAATATAACATGTAGATTCTATACGATGGAACACAATATCTATACGTACTATTATAAAATTGTAAATGAGTCGTGTCTGTACATTGAAGATATTCCAGATAAAACAGTCGGGATAGGGTACTGGGACGTAACACCATACCCAATTTTTTTTTTTTTTTTAATTTTTTCTGTTTGTGCGCGCATCACGCAAAAAGTAGTAAACGGATTTTGATGTGGTTTTCACAGTTCGATAGCTTGGGGTCCAACTTAAAATATAAGCCACGTTTCATCTAATTCCTGTGGGATAAACCAAAGATACAGCCATTGTAGTCCACGCGGACGGAGTCGTGGGCAAAAGTCTAGTTCGAAGATAAAATTACTTAGTTTAATTTTTTTTCTTTAATAAAAAACATCGCCAACCCGCTTCGCAAAATGTATCTTGCCCATGCCAAACTTAGGTCTTGGGCCGCCCCTGATGATGTCCTACAAAGTTTCGCTATGACTTCGGTCCACGTGGTCGCTGGTGGCGCATCCTGCCGGCCTAGCATGACCACGATAGAAACACGTTTAGTCTACAGAAGAATAGACAAAGTGACGGAATGTAGAAAGATTTCTACCGCTTTATGCATACAATGAAGAGAAGAAATGTCTCTTTTCTTCAGTAGACAAAATTCTGATAAACCTTCAAGTACGGGTCGCCGCGTGCTCGGGCAGAAGAGATAACGATTTGATAGAAAGAACTTTGTCTATTCTTCGGTAGAATAAAACTACAATTGGTCATGCTAAGCGTGCTGGCTTCGCTGTCGCAGCCGCGCCGCACCCCCCTCATTTATGCCAATTGCCAAGGTCCCATCACTTAACTCACCATAAACTGTAGGTAGCCTTAATTATGGGCGCAGTACATAACAATGAAAAGTCGCCAGTTTTAATAAAAAATATTAAAGTAGTAGTGGTTGGTGGTGATGATTTTGAATCGCAAATTAGGTCTCGAAAAATATTTAACCCTGATTTTTTCGGGATAAAAAGAGAAGACATCAGGCTGGTTATCTATACTATCTATACTAATATTATGAAGAGGAAAGATTTTTTTGTTTGTTTGTACCGAATAGGCTCCGAAATTACTGGACCGATTTTAAAAATTCTTTCACTAATAGAAAGCTACATTATCACTGAGTAACATAGGCTACTTTTTATCCCGAAAAAATGCACAGTTCCTGTGGGACACGCGGACGAAGTCGCGGGCGAAGTGCTAGTATGTACCTAATATAAAAACTAACTTTACCCGCTAAAGTTTTTTACACCCTATTTACGAGTTTTATAGTCCAACTTTACAATGCACGCATTCACTAAAACACAGAGACAATCGCAGTCACGTTTGCCAAATCTAATTATTTTAAAGTTAAACAGAATAGAAAACAGTTTGCTGGCTACCAGATTTATGGACGTGAGTCACAAATTATTTTTATGAGGTCTTATCGTGAACAGGAATCTCTTCAAACTAGATTATAATAGGTAGAGACGTTTAAGTAGAGTATTAGCACAGTCTATACCTCAGATCATAGAAACAAAGGAGATGTGCCAAGGCGCTATCGAGCTTGATGCCTGATTTTGAGCAAATTGCTCATTTTAAAAACATACGCGCTGGCGACGAACCGAACACGATCGATGGTATAAATACAGTGTTTTAGTTTAGTGCTAGGGTTGAGTAACGATTAACAGTGTTAGATTGAGGGTGTGCGGAATGTTTAATGCGTGGAAGATCTTTTTATTCACAAGGAGCGCTTAATTATGCGCGTAATTGTGTCGAAAAATGTACTAATAGTGGCATCAATAAATTGTTCCCGTATACTAATTTGCTATGATGGCAAATTAGTATACACTGAAATATGAAAAAAAAAAATCTGCTGTTCCATACATTTTGATCGTGTTGTAGTGCATTTTTGTAGGGAACAGCAGATTTTTTTTTTCATATTTCAGTGTCGGTCCCATAATAAAAGTTGATCATATTCATGAGTACTTTTACCTCCTAAAATATCCGCACTGGTTTTAATTTTACCCTGTATGACTCCACGTATTACATAATCTTGCATCTTGCACTGTTGCAAGGCCTAAAAAAACACAAATGTAAATACATTTGTGTTTTTTTAGGCCTTGCAACAAATAGCCAAAAAATTTTTTTTTTAAAAATATTAAAAAAAATTTTTTTGGCTATTAAAAAATTTATTCCTGCTTTTAGGAAAAAAAACATTCTATTCTATTCTAGGAAAAAAAATCCGGCCTAATACAATGGACAGCGATAGGCACTAATGTGTGTAAATTGCGGCAGCTGATTACGATTCTGCTCGAGTTTGGCTCGTAAAAGGAGGGTAGTGACTGGGTGACGTTGTGACAATCTATCACGGCTTATGTTATTGTTGTCTATAAACTCAATACCTTATTGCTAGACGTGGCAGTAGTACTAATACCTATAGGTAGTAAGTAATACAACTTTAAGTGTGGTAAAGTTACCTTCGTGTCGTACCGTTGCACACTCCAAGTCACCAATACCACGGACATTAACTGAGCATAAATGCTCTCCTAGACTCAAACATAGATGTTGATTTGTTTGCTGAAGAATGGAAGATGACTATTACGACAGAGTTACAGCCTACTATCAAAATGTTCGAAGTTTTGTGAGAAGAATGCATGACAAAATGTAGGGGATCGTAGGTACGTAAAATGTATTGGACGATAATGTATAACGTCGACGGGAAATTAAAAGCGTCTTCATACAATTCCATACATTTTGCTTTTCATGGCATCGTGACGACAAAATCGTGTCTTGACAAGCTACGGTATAAATTTCAAAAATGCCCATTTACGATGTTCAAAACCAATTCGGTACCAAAGCGGTAAGTTATGATCACAGATCGCGCATGTACATTTTCGGCCCAATAGACAATAGACAGTTGACAATACGTAATAGAGAATAGTCCAATAGACGACGAGCACCGACTGACGAACCAATCATGTGCAGTCTCAGCGCCTCCCGTCTTCTTCATTCCGCCAAAGAGACCGAAAAATCAGTTAGTAATGCGCAGGTGACGTTTGTGCTCATAACTGCGCTGCCACTAGTTATAGGTAGGTACCTCAGTTCCATTAAGAATTTGCAGTATTTGTTTTAGCTTAATAAACTTATTATTCTTGATCCTTCAGAGCCATTCATGCGGCATTCAAATTATTCGTTTCGGAGAATAAGGCAGGGTCGGGTTGGTTATAATCTCTTAGTTTGTTTTGTTTTATACGGCGCGGTCGCTTAGGGTCAATCAAATCTTGCAAATGTTTTTCGAAAAAAATATTTAAATAATTAGCGTGAATCATAATGTTTAGTGCCAAAATCTGGTCAAAAGGTGTCTGAAACCTGTATGAAAATACTGTTGTTTTAAAAGCTTACCTAGTCTTGAAACTGTCAAGCAAGACTCATAATAAAGTATTGGTGCTTAGACACCATTTTCGATTCTGCAACTTTTTTTTTAAACGTTGCCTTATCTTTCAGTTTTGTGAAAATCAACATTATAAAATCCAGGGTAGGTATAGCCGCGAGCCGTGGCCGCATGGTTCCGTGGCTTAGGCCCCCAGTGGTCGAGGCACCTGTGGCCGACGCCCCCGATTCGATTGATGGCCGCATGCCGCAATGTTGGACAGCTTATTAGTCAGTAATACCACAGTATAAAGAAACATATATGGATTTATAGACTGTGGTAGGTAATATGGTGTTATGCGATGCGACCACAGCTAGATAGGTACCTACCCTGGATATTAAACTCAGCACTGAATTCCTTACCTAAATCTAGAAAAGAATTTCAGGCTATCAGACAAGATTCAATTTTTTTCTTAGTCGGGTTTTAGTTTTCTTTTTGACTACAGTTGCAGATTTGAATTTTGATTGTAGATTCAAATCTGCAACTGTTGCATAACAGGCGGCCTTTCCGAAATGACACAAGGGAGATGTGCCAAGGCGCTATTGGACTTGTCGCTTTAGTATGGTCACATTGACCATAATTAAAACGTACACGCTGGCGACGGACCGAACACGATCGATGATAATAAATGGGTAGGTACAGTGTTTTAGTTGAGTTCTTTCTTTATTCCGTGTTTCTAGTAATGAGTGACAAAATAACAGTGCTAGATTGAGGGTGTGCGAAATTTTTAATGTGTGGGAGATCTTTATATTCACAAGGAGCGCTTGTAATTGTGTCGCAAACTGTTCTAAAAGTGGCGACAGTGGTTCCCGTACTAATTTTCTATGATGGCATATAACTCCTTTTTTCTATGATCTGAGATCAGACAGAAATATTTTCTTGTTTCATTCTTTTCAGTTCGATTACTTAATTGTTTTAGTTTTTTTAAGTGACAATTTGACTACATCGCAAGATTCAAATCTGCAACGGTTGCTTAACAAGCGGCCTTTCCGAAATGTCAGCAACAAGATTATGTGTAACAAATGTAACAATACTGGATAGGTAGGTGTCCGAGCTGCAGAAACAACAGTGCGTGGCGCCTACTTATATTTGTGCGCGCCGGTGCCGCCATGCCGCGCCGGGCCGCCGCCGCCGCCGCCGGCGCCCCGCGGTCCACGCGAATGTTGGGATGCTGCGACGTAACTGGGATGTAGCGGGGTGCGCCGTGCGAGACAAGTTTGGGTGGTTTTTAATTTACATCTTAAACTAATATTTTTACTAAGCCTACCTAGTTCGTGCCATTACGAGACAAGATTTTTAAATACTTAGTAGTCGTTTTGTAAGATTATTTTTTTAACTGCTTAGAGCGGCAGCAGGGATGGGGTGTATCTAACTACTGGCAACTTGGGAGGGGCCCATTATCAAGTGGTCGCACTAAAATACAGCGACATAGGTACTAAAATAATTACTTATTGTTAATAGGTAGAACTTAGCATCCCATAAATAAATGAGCGCACTAGTTAGTACCACGGGTTATAAGTCTCCATTTCTTTTTAGAACGTTCAAACTCATACAGCCTTCTCAGTCTCACCTATCTGGCTATCTCTTTTATATTGGCTAAGTACGGTTACTTATGTACGTCGTAATAACCAAAAATTTGATTATGCATCAAACTTGGGTAAATAAATAAATAGGTCTAACTAGCGGCAGCAGTTAAGAGCACAAACGTCACCTGCGCGTTAGTTTTCGGTCTCTTTGGCGGAATGAAGAAGATGGGGGGTGCCGAGGCTGCACGCGACTGGTTCGTCAGTCGATGCTTGTCGTCTATTGGACTATTTTCTATTACGTATTGTCAACTGTCTATTGCCTATTGGGCCAAAAATGTACATGCGCGATCTGTGCTCATAATTCACGCTGCTACCTATACAGTAGGTACCTACTAACTCGCTGCCGCGCCCGCTCCGCTCGTCACCCGGTAGCTTCCCACCAAGAGCCCCACTAATGATTGCTCATGATTTATTTGCCCAGCTTATTTTTATAGTCGCCTGATTCCACACGATGATGGAAAGGTGTACGGCTCCATTTTTTTACTTGTCTATTGTCTTGTCTCCAAATAATTGTGGTAGCATTTTGTTGGACAACATTGTGTTTAAGTAAGAAGTTAGTTTTTGTTATGTTGTAGGCTTGTAGGTAATTTTATCGAATCAGAAATGTAGATATTTTTGCGTTTGGTCCCATGTGGTGTTTGTTAACTTATGGGACAGTGCCGTAAGCATGGGCGTAGCCACGGTGGGGCAGGGTGGGGCGCTTGCCCCACCCTGGGTCTGACCTGTAAGGTACCTAACCAAACCTAAATAATTAAATTATCTAGGTACTATAACTACAAATAGGTACTTAATATTCGTAAGAAAGTTCACACTCGACAGTCGACACAAAAAAGGGGTAAGACCGCGGGTATATAGTTTGCTAGTTACAGTAGTTACTCATTATTTTAGACTGCTGCCCCACCCTGAGCCCATGGCTGGCTATGTCCATGGCCGTAAGTGGGTACCTACTCATGCCTTCTATGCGCCCTTGAAAAATGTTCTAATCTGATAGTATGCCGCGTCTACACCCGTATTACGCGTTAAATAATAGATATTATACATAATTATGCTACTATCTACCATGTTTAACCCAAAACTTGGTTCTGGTCTGGTAATTCTGGTGCCCTATGCCTGGGCACCGACACCAACCTTTACGGCAAAGGACAAAGCTACAAAACCTACCTTTAGTGTTCTAGACTTTTTGAAATTATCTCATTACAAAATCAAAGTCGACAGAATTTTAGTAATCGCATAATTTTTACTCATGAGAGAGACGTAATTGAAAAAGGATGAAAAAAGTTATAAGAATTGGGTGTGACGCGATAGCTCAATAGTTAGAGTGATGTTATGGTATGGCAGAGGCCTCGGGCACAGCCACGGGTTCGAGCCAGTAGTGAGCTGCGAGTATTAGGGTAAACTTGCCTAATTCGTACTTACGCCAAATTCGTACTCCACTTAAAACTCGGCTTTGGTAACAGCTATCAGCGCCTCTAGTGTCAAAAAATAGAAATAACAGTCGGCCATATCACCACCTGACAGATAACACCTGTGAAGCTGCTCTCGACAAAAATATTGAAAAAGTAAGTTTTTTTCAACTATTGTTGTAATATTTTTACACATTTCGTAAGAGTTTTATTCAAATAAGGTCGTGTATAACTTATTTTACGATTTGATACGTATTAATGTGTATCTTTGCGATTTCATCTGACGTGTTATCATACTCGTAACTGTAGTCAATTTTTTTGGCGGTAAATTTAAAATTTGTTTGGCTTTTGCTCCTATTTCGTACTCGAGTTAAGTTCTTAAAACGTACTGGTACGATTTAGGAAAACTATTATTATAACTGCGATGATTGCCGAGAATTGGCGAAGACCATCCATCGAATTTGTTAAGAATTACTTCTTGTTTTAATAACACATTGTTGATTATGATGCTGATTCTCAATACTGTATACCAATGAATAGATCTCAAAGTACGAATTAAGGATATAGCAGTACGATTTGGGATTAATGGTCTTAAATCGTAATTTTTTAGTTTTTTTTTAAATTGTTTATTTTTGAGAAGTTTATAAGGTTTATGTTAAATTTTATTATGGAAACAATAAAGCATTTAGCAAACAAAAGTTACTTTTAATTAAAGCTCATTTATCTTTCCTAATTTTCTAAATATGATGGTTTTCTCTTAAGGGGTACGAATTTGGCAAGTTTACCCTACTGGATCTGTGCTACCTACCTAATAAAAGAGGTTACCTAGTAGGTATTTTTACATAGGTAATAGCCGTAATAGGTAGGTACCTACCTAACCATGATAGGTAGGTACTACTTATGCTTGTAGATATACAGGGTAAAATTAAAACCAGTGCGGATATTTTTGGAGATGAAAGTACTCATGAATATGATCAACTTTTATTATGGGACCGACACTGAAATATGAAAAAAATCAGCTGTTCCATACATTTTGATCGTGTTGTAGTGCATTTTTGTAGGGAACAGCTGATTTTTTTTTATCATATTTCAGTGTCGGTCCCATAATAAAAGTTGATCATATTCATGAGTACTTTCACCTCCTAAAATATCCGCACTGGTTTTAATTTTACCCTGTAGGTAGAGATTCTAGGGATTTAGGCACTGACATGACCTAATTTAACATCACGCCTGTGTCAGAGATAGGTAGGTATATATAGATAGGAGGTAGGTACCCGAAATAAGTGGTCACGGGCGGCTATCGAAATTTGCAATACCTACCAGAGGTATAAGGCTATCGCAGGTTCATTATAGGCACCCCCTTGAAACCAGTGGCAGCCCGAGATGGAGGTTATCGGGGTCATGTAATCTTACAAAAACGCACATTTTTGTAATTACCGATTAATGAATAAACATCGGCTGTGGTATGCCCCCCGCCCCCAAAGTCTTCGGCTACGACCGCGCCTGCTTCAAACTGGAGCACAATGCTGCTTAGACGCACGAGTTATGGTGATACTATTTCTCAAGACTAGCTCTTTCACTAAGAGCTTTACTAAAATTACTAGATACTACCAACGTACGTCACTCGTAGAGGCTGTATTGCGCAGGACGTCTTGCAGTCGCAAGTGTGATGTCCACGTGCATCAATAACTTCGCAGTATTAACTCCGAGCTGTATTAATTCTCAGATCATAGAAACAAAATGTGTGTGCACTGAGTGAGCACCCTCTCAATCAAGTTAATATAATATTTAAGATGTGCCAAGGCGCTATTGAACTTGACGCTTCTTTGATCACAAAGACCATAATTAAAACGTACCTACACGCGACGGACCGAATGCGATCGATGATATAAATAGTGTTTTAGTTTAGTGTTAGTGATGAACTGATGAGTGACAATAACATATTAGATTGAGGGTGTGCGGAATTGTTTTTGTGTGAGATCTTCACAAGGAGCACTGTCGCAAACCGTTCTAAAAGTGACAGTGGTTCTCGTACTAATTTGCAGTAGCTTAAGCTATGCCGATTATGCTATCATAATCGGCCTATAATGTTCCCACTGCTGGGACACAGGCCTCCTCTGTGAGAGGGAGTGGGCCGTAGTCCACCACGCGGGCCCAGTGCGGGTTGGTGGACGTCACATGTCTTTGAATTTTTGGTTCCAGGACATGCCGGTTTCCTCACGATGTTTTCCTTCACCGTTAAAGCAAGTGATAATTAATTTCTAATACGCGCATATGACTTCGAAAAGTCAGTGGTGCGTGCCTCGGGATCGAACTCGAACCATTCGCCGTGGGAGGCACATGGTTAAACCACTAGGTTATCACTGCTTGGTGGCATAAATATCTCCTTTTTGCTATGATCTGAGCTTGAACTAGACCCGACAACCATCCTGGTTTATCTTGGGCTCTTTTCAATTAAAGACGTATTTCAAGGGTTTTTGAAAATCCAATCTCTAAAGGTCAAATGGGGCTGGAAGTTTGCATGGGGATCCGTTAGTTTAGAAGTTAAGAGTTATGGAAAATATTAGGGCTTGTCTTTTAAATTAAATTCAATAACACTGTAGGTACAAATCTTATAGTCTACGCTACGCGAACGACGCCGCGGGGGCGGATAGATAGGTACTCTAGTAAGTAAAACAACTTCATACATCTGTTTAATTTATTAAAGTAAAAATTATGTACTTATCTAGTATTCCACAAAACAAATACATTCCGCTTTACTATCTGTCCCACAAAAATAAAACACATTATTTTCTGTATTAAGAGTAAGACACTGCGACTAACTGATAGATATGGTACACACTTGCGATTAATCGACTTTGCTTAACTGCACAAAATAAGATTAATATCTATAAATTGTATTGACATAGTAACATTCTTTCGTGTTTAGGGCTTTCCTCGCAAACAATTCTATCAGCCGCAAGAGCACACCAGACCTTATTTAAAAACATTGCACGTTACAGATTATTCAGATCTCTGTAATATAAATACAAATTTTAATACAATATGTATTGTATTGGTTCAATATATAACGCTATAACAACCACTTTTAATAAAATTATAGTTAGGCGGATAACGCACTTGGCTTCGAACTTTGAACATCAAAATTGTGAGCAATAAATTGTCGCGATTAGCAAATCTGCCTAGTCCGTTATATACCTTACAATATGTATTTAAATCTCAAAAATTATTGCCGCAGTGTCAAAACATTCTTGTGAAAGTTTGTGCACGAAAATAATACACAATCGGCCTTACCACAAAAAAGATAAGACACACGTTAAACGCGAATGCTACCAAAAATAATACACACTTGTTTTAGACAAGTTAGTGATAAAACAATTGCCTATTATTTTTGCTGGCATTCGTGTTGAACGTGTGTTGAACAGGTGTTAATTTTTTTGTGGTACGGCCGAATATTTTTTACTCTTTCGTAGAGTAGATTACAGGCAAACTAAAACATTTGAAATGGTACAAAAATAACTTTGGACCCAATTCACTCCAACGCACATTTATATAATAATGTTTTATAGTTAAATATGTAGGTAGTTCTAATTTAATTATCATGTAAGTCAACATCTATGTACCATGCATATTCAGTACACGGCAAGCGATAATCGGCTAACTTCGGCTTTATTGAGCGTCATCTCTGTCGCACGAAACACTGGTGTCTAATAAACAAGTCAGCGACAAAACGTCACTTATGTATGAGTGACGAATACGACGCTCTACAAAGCCGAAGCTAGCCGATTCTTTCGCAAACCCGATGTGTAATATTTCTACCGGGTACTGTACTAACTTTTGAATTAAAAATGTGTCGATTGCATTGTAGTCGCAAGCAGGTTATTCACTATTATAGTACAGTTATTGAGTGAGAGTGATGAGTTAATTTATCGGAAAAATCATTTTGTTAATTATGTACTTAGTACATAGATGTTGCATAAGGCAAAAGCAAAGACGATTATTCGGTCACTAAGGCTTTATTTGCATCTTAACCTTCGCATTTGGCTATTGCCACCACTTTTCTAGCCACCTATTCTGTACCAACACGCCGCGTGATGTCACCGCTAGAACGAGAGCTGCCAATTTGTTTGCGAACGTTGGATAGAGAATGTCACAGTGAGATTCTCCCTCGAACGTTACAAATTGGCAGTTCTCGCGGTGAAATCATGCGGCGTGTTGGTACAAAATAGGCAGGACCTAATATCAGCCAATTGAGGGTGCTAATGACGGTTTAAAGAATATATAGGGTCCTACCCTTCATACTCGAAATATTTTAAGAGGTACATCTATAGGTGGTAAAGATGACATACAAACGAAATAAAAATTGATCTGAGTATAATTTTCTTTTAATAAATAAAATTATTTGACACATAAAAATACTATTTTCGACATCCATTACGCTTGTTTCTAACATTAATAGTAAGGTACATAAAAACTGGCGTAATGGATGTTGAAAATAATATTTTTTATGTGTTTCAAATTATTGTAAATTAATTTATTAAAAAAATATATATACTCAGATCAATTTTTTTTTCGTTTGTATGGCATCTTTACCACCTACAGATGAACCTCATGAAATATTTCGAGTATGAAGGGTAGGACCTTATATTTTTTGTCCGACTAATCGTCCGTCTATTCCTAGCCTTAACTAAGTCTTTTGTGAGTTTTTCCGGATTATTTCGTTGTTGATGCTATACTTCGTATAATAAAATATATTTAATTAAGTACAATATAATACGTACAACAAGAATGAGGAAATCAGTTATGAATTATATTCTGTTAGTCAAGTTACCATAGATTTACTGTCATATAATAGATTTAAGTTATAATCGCGGAAAAAGTTATACAACATAATCACAATCTATGCCTAAAATTACTTTATTTTTAGCATAACTTTATCAAGCGTTTATTTTAAGAGTACTTGACAGTTAAAATGTTGTGTGTATGGTTTAAATGTTTCAAATCTATTGAATTCATATTATAATTACGGGAAAAACTCACAAAGGAAACATACGAACTAATATTACTAATATCCCTTATGAAAAAAAAACGACATTTATTCAATTGTCTTTCGTAATAATCGTCACCAATATGGCGTAAAGTATTTTTGTCGAAAAATTAAGGAAATATTTCAAACGCATGGACATGAAAAAAAAGGCGGATTGAATCTCGCTAAACAATAAGTTATGCACCCATAGTGTACTGGCGGTCATTTTTTTTCATGAGAATATAAAGAATAAGTGATGAATTACTCACTTACCGATAAAAGGTATCTACTACTACT
The DNA here is from genome assembly GCA_948465475.1 of Thalpophila matura. NCBI lineage: Eukaryota > Metazoa > Arthropoda > Insecta > Lepidoptera > Noctuidae > Thalpophila > Thalpophila matura. The sequence goes on along the minus strand of OX419186.1, from coordinate 17,552,063 downwards.
ATCTTATATAACTGCTCCTAAATTGATTACATGACACAGTAGAAATATGTTTTTATTATTTACCCGTTAAATTAATATTATTATCTAAAACATTATAAGAATACATTTTTCAAAAATGCATTTTTTCATTCAACATTCTTAAAAAACATGGTTTTGTGCGAGCGAGATAGGTGACAAAATGTGAAAGCCCTCTTAACACACAATACGGCATATTTTTATATTTTGTGTTAGATACATTTCAGACTTCTGTCAGACTTTCAGACGACGTTTGTCGTGAAATGACGGCCAGCATACTGAGTGCATCACTTAGGGGCGACGCAGATGACAGACTTTTTGTGCGATCGAGTCTGCAGCGCTCGAACAATCAGCGAAACTTAGTGAACAGATTGTTCGAGCGCTGCAAAGCACGGCAGACTCGATCGCACAAAAAGTCTGTCGTCTGCGTCGCCCCTTATCGTTTAGCGAGATCTCATTCACAATTTTTATACGTTTATGCTCAAATGTTATGAAATAAATTGTGACGACCATAATAATTCGTGTATTAAGTAACTTACGACAAAAAATTAATTACAGTCGAATTCACTTTTATTTTTTATTATAATAAAGCGCTCTCGTTTTTATTTTTATCATTAATAATGAGAAAATAATAAGTGATATTTTATCGAGCGTTAAATTGACGAAAAGCATATTCCAAGAGATTTGAAATTACAACTGATGCGAGCGGAACACGGTAGCTCAGTTGGTTAGAGCGACGCCACGGTGCGGCAGAGGTCGCAGGTTCAAATCCCGCCCGTGTCAGTTATTTTTGAAATCTCTTAAATATTTAATAACAATTAATTATAATGAATATTCACAGTTAACCGAGCGGCTATATGCATAGGTGAAATGATGTTATAAATGTGGTGTGATATTTTCTTCTCTTTTTAGCGATTAGCACAAAGATCAGAGCGCCTAACATGCGCGCCGCGACACAATTTTGTCGACGCTTTTATCGTGCATTTGTCTCATATTCGCACGAGTAAGAGCGAGACAAAACAGTCGACAAAATTTGTCGCGGCGCGCATGTTAGACCTACTGGGCATTAGATATCCGACAAATTTTGCAAAAAAAATTGTATTCGTTAAAGGAAAATATTTTTCCCCGAATCCTGCATGGTGACCGAGCAGGTATCCCGACGCACTTTTTATATAACTTGGCGATACCATATCTCAATACTTTAGTACTGAGTGATACTAAAACAAAATCACGTATTTTATTATTCTCACCAAAGATCATAATATTATTTTTTCTTGCTTACTTATATTTTTGACTTTTGTACACTATGTACCGATTTATTTCCCCCCGTAGTCTAAAATACGTTGATCAAAGGGTTTAAAACTCTAAGGGCCGTACCACAAAAAAGATAGACACGCGTTAAACGACTGCTACCAAAAATAATACGCACTTGTTTTAGCACTAACTTGTCTAAAACAAGTGTGTATTATTTTTGGTAGGATTCGCGTGTCTATCTTTTTTGTAGTAAGGGTGTAAGACTGTGGTTATAGGGTTAAAAATCATCCAATAAAGGGGTCGGTGTATTAAGTTATTCTAAAAAATAATGTACTTGCGAATTGCCAGTCAAGGTATAATGAAACATGAAAATTACGCGGCAAGAGAATAGCTGGCGAAATGCTGATAAAATTAACTTAAACATTCAAGCTACTAGCCGACTAAAATTCAATGTTACATATCTATACAGGGTAAAATTAAAACCAGTGCGGATATTTTAGGAGGTGAAAGTACTCATGAATATGATCAACTTTTATTATGGGACCGACACTGAAATATGAAAAAAAAAATCAGCTGTTCCTTACAAAAATGCACTACAACACGATCAAAATGTATGGAACAGCTGATTTTTTTTTCTTTTTTCTGTGTCGGTCCCATAATAAAAGTTGATCATATTTATGAGTACTTTCACCTCGTAAAATATCCGCACTGGTTTTAAATATATCCTGTATAGTCGCCTTTCAATGGTGTTTCACATTTGGCAGTTTTAGGTAATTCTGTACTGCCTAAAAAAATGGTTCACCGGTTAAATGTCCTTCGCGCCATATAAAACGATAAGTTATTTTTGGCTCTAATTAGTATTATCGAAATACATTATCAAATAAATTCATTAACTTTGCGATATTTTAATTACCAAGGACATTTGGCATTTAGTGGTTAGCACAGAACTCTAAATAAGTCAGTAGAAATTTTATCTACTACATTTTGCTACCGGATGCTTGTCGCCGGTTTCAATGCAATAAAAATTAAACTTAATACCGTTTAAATACGTCATATTTTTAGAAGCGCGCTTTCGCTCTGTCAGATTATTTTAGTGTAAACAGACGTAGAGCATTTTTTCGTTGTTCTGTCTGCGTTCACAAATTCTATGGAATATTCTAAAAATGCTCGCTCGCTTGATGTAAACGGCACTAGAGCGTGCGAAGTTGAACAGAGCGTTCTTGCATGTTCGGACGTGAAGCGTTCTTGTGTTCTATACTGTATTCAGCTTCCCTTGAGACAAAACATAAACAATGAAGATCTAACCCGACCGAATACAAAATCGCGCCTTGCACTGTAAACTATTGATTTTCATGGGTCATCTTAACTTAACAGTATAATAATGGCAGCTTATGTTGCTATTATACTGACAAGGTAAAATGAACTAAAATATCAACAAATAACGGTGCATCGTGTGATTTTGAATTTAGTAGGGTTAGACTTATATTGTTTACGTTTTGTCTCAAAGCCAGTTGAATATAGTATAGCGATTCGTTCAGCTGATCTAAACACCTACTGTGCAAGAATTCTAGTTTATGGTTCTCATTTTTGCTCGTTGATATTTTAAGAAAGAATGCTCTTGTTCTACTCTAGCTCTATGTTCGTTTGGTTTAAATCCACCTTAAGACACACAATTTGCTCAAAAGCGACAAGGTCACAACCCTTTACGACTTCCATTGACTTATTTAGACTTCTGTGGCGGTCAACCATTTGTTCCAGTGTATCAATGAGCATTCCCCCAGCTACCCGCCTACGTCAGTATCAGTTCAGTAATTCCTGAAGTTCCTGTTTGGTTTGAAGCCGCCGCCGCCGCCACCGCCGGGCGACGAGTTGAGGAATAGCTCTATGTAGCGGTGATCCATGTTGTTTTTGTCGCGTCTCATTGCCTGAGGACCAATAAATACATCAGTAAATTGATTGTTGCATAGAGCAAAAACTTCATTCGGTTATGTTTTATATTACGTCTAACCACAAGTTTACTGGATATCAAGTAAAGCACATTGTTTTTGTTTGCTCCAGTCAAATCCGAAAAAGACAAAAAAAACTGTCTTTAAAAAAGATCATTCATAAGAGGGCTCTCGCATTCGGCACCTCTCTCGCTAGCACAGAACCATATTTTTTAATAATGTTAAATGAAAAGATGCATTTTTGAAAAATGTAATCTGATAGCGAACTACAAAATTATATTAATTACTAGCTGTGCCCGCGACTCCGTCCGCGTGGAAGTCGGAAAATAACGCCATAAAACGGTGCGGTGGCGCACTGAAAATCACGGTGCCAGCGCCGCAACGTGGTGATGTGACGAAGCCCTAATACATGTTACTATTTCTTGATTTGAAATCAATCACTTGTGTATAAACCATAACTCCTAAGGTTATGAGAGATTTTAATGAAAAATGCAGTGATAGCCTTGTGGTATAACCATGCGCCTCCCACGGCGAAGATGCGAGTTCGATCCCGGGGCACGCACCGCTGACGTTTCGAAGTCATGTGCGTATTAGAATTAACTATCACTTGCTTTAGAAAACATCGTGAGGAAGCCTGCATGCCTGAAAGTTCTGCATAAAGTTCTTGAAGGTGTGTGAAGTCTGCCAACCCGCACTTGGCCAGCGTGTTGGACTATGGTCTATCCCCTCTCATTCTGAGAGGAGGCCCGTGCCCAGTGCCCAGCAGTGGGACAGTTTTTAAACAGCGCTGATACTTTGATTATTTTTAAATAAAGCCCTGATATTATTATTGTAATTACATTGACATAAATATGAAGTTTGATTGATTGCATTTATTAGATTAATGACAGGTCTCTGCTGAAAAACAACGACACAATACTCTTTAGTGCCACTGACCAAGTAATGCCGAGTCCACATAATAATATGCATTATTTTTCCCGATCGGACAAAAACCGACTCGAGATGGAACGGACCGTATCGCGTATGGTATCGAACCGTGTATCAAGACCGCCTCGTGTCATGATTACGTATCACCACTCGCATGATACGCGTCGGCGATACAGATACGGTGATTGGATTGAACAAATACATTATGTGGACCCGGCATAATACCTACACGTTAGCAAAGTTACTCCTCACTGATAGATTTTTTGTAATAACTTTTGATAGAATGGACCGATTTTAATGAAATAAAGACTAAATGTTACCTCAAGATACCGCCTATATATTTCTTTCTACTTCCTCATAATCAATTTAGTAGTATTGATTTGATGCGTGTTCAAACACACAGACAAACAGACAGACAAACCGACAGACAAACAGACAGACAAACAGACAGACATTAATTCTAAAAATGATAGAAATTTACTTTATTACATATTTTTAGTCCCCCATATTATTTTTATGCAAATATATGCAATGTACAGACACGTGGAATTTACATTCTTATTATAAGTATAGATAATATTAATAACTCAAATTGAATTATTAAAAATAAAAACACATGAGTTAAACATAATTCTCAAAACAGATCGTATTCTTTTTTATCTGTGTTTATTAGTTATCAACTTATCACAGTAGAAATGTGTTTTAATTATTTACTTGTAAAATTAATATTATTTTGTAGTTCGCTATCAGATGGCATCATCATCATCTGCCTAGCCTTTTCCCAAATTATATTGGGGTCGGCATCCACTCTAACTAGTTTTGGCTGAATATCAATATTTTACGTGGAGCGACTGCCATCTGACCTCCACAACCCAATTAATGGGTAATACCGGTATTCGAATGTTAGACCAGCTGTCAGACTTTAGGGCTTCTGACTACCTGTAACGATTGTCAAAGATATTCCTATGACAACCGGGACCGAGTGCTTAACGTGCTCTCCGAGGCACGGAGGGGTCTCGATGTGTAAAGAACGGTCACCCATCCAAGGACTGACCGCGGCAAGCGCAGCTTAACCTCGCAGATCGATCGATCAGCGCGGCCGTCATTTAGCCACGAGCCCCTCTAGTTCGCTATCAGATGGCATTTTTCAAAAATGCATCTTTTCATTCAACATTCTTCTGTGCGAGCGAGATAGGAGACAAAATTCCGAGAGCGCTCTTAAGCAGGAAATATAGTATGTTACTTTCAGTGTTTTCAACTTGTATTATTTAAATGTTTGCGTCCATTTATGTACAAATACATTACGTGAATAATATATTTTTCTTTCTTTAATACTCACCCTCATGGCATCTTCGTGGCATTCGAACTCGACGTCAGCCTCGCCGGACGGCCGGCCGCTGTTGTCGTACAATATGTTGATGTTCATGGGACGGATCGGCTTGAAGAACTGCAATGTAGTGAACGAATTGGTTTATATTAGCTGTAAATATGTCAATTTCCAATAAATTCAATTTATTTTGAAGTTTCTGTAGCGATATTTCATCATCAAAAACAATCCTTGAAATACCGAAAAAAAAAACATTTATGTTCACTTAACAAAAGTATGGAGCAGTTGACTTTTTTTCGCGATTTCAGGATTGGTCCCATAGTGAAAGTTGTTCATAATGATGATTTCGTATTTCGACTGACTAAAATTACACCCAGTATATCTGACCACCGTAATGACGGTGTCCTTTGCCGCTATAGTAGCATATCGGGTATTGTTTTAAGACTATTGTCAATGCAAAATGGGCGGTAAACAGCTGTGGTCATTGTGTGCACGGGATTTTGTTTGCAAAATGGTAAAATATGACGTCCCCTGAAATATGTACCATTCAGGGGACGTTTGTATAAGTTATAAAATTAAAAAAAAAAACATGTACATTGAAGATATTTCAAAAAAACAATAGGATACTGGGACGTAACCATACGCAAAAAGTACTGAACAGATTTTGATGTGGCTTTCACAGTTCGATAGCCTGGAGTCCAACTTAAAATCTAAGCCACGTTTCATTTGATTCCGGTGGAACAAACCAGAGATATGGTCATTTTATTGTAGTCCACGCGGACGGAGTCGCGGGCAAAACTTTAGAATTGTTATATTAAGGTACTAACATAAGCGATATCCTGCGGGGAAGCCTTGAAGGGCAACCCACGCATGTGCACGCAGTGGCAGCCGCCGCCGCGACGGAACCCGCCGCGCCCGCCGCCGTACCCGCCGCCTGACATATGCTCTACGTTATTGTAGGGTACAAGGTACAGCATTAAAATATATAAACACAGGAACAAACTCATAAGGAAGCATAAAAAGCAGTATGTAAAAGCGATGAAACGAACTCATATTGAAGCATATAAAGCAGTATTGAAGCTCTCTGCGCCATTGGTGTGCACAGTAGTGTCGAAAGTTAAAAAGCGTCAGCAAAATAACATTTGGTGTTTATTATTAAATAGAAAATCTAAATACAGTTTGAAATCATTTAGCGTGCAAGGTAAGAGCAAAACATAGTCAGTGATCCTTTAGCAGTATACTAACAATTGCAGTTGCACTGTGGCGTGCCTAGAGGGCAAGCCCGATGCATATTTTTCGTGTTAGAGAATGTTTGTTCATTTTTAGGGTTCCGTACCTCAAAAGGAAAAACGGAACCCTTATAAGATCACTTTGTTGTCCGTCTGTCACCGGACCCCTACAAGCTTAATATTATGTTAAGCGCCATCTATGAGAATATAGCTTGCTACTGCTGATTGATGCTGTTCAACTATATTCTCATAGATGGTGCTATTGTGCCATCATGTTTTTATATGCCTGAGGAAGGTTCGGAACCCTCAGTGCGCGAGTCCGACTCGCACTTGGCCAGTTTTTTTATGAATGTAAGTGATTTTTAATGGACGGTATTGTTTAAATAACGACATCAATCAACTCACTCATCATGAAAACGGACATAAATAGATAAATACCCTCAGTCAAAGCCAAAAAATACGCACTTTGGCACGTCACTGCAGTTAAACAAGCTTATAAAACCATTCATTCAGCGATTAAAAGCAAAACCACCACCAAAAAAACTCACCCCTACCAAAAGAACCACCGCGGCCTCTCCCGCCAAATCTCCCTGAGAAGCGGTCGTTCCTGTCGTAAGGGGTCGGTCTGTACCCCCTTGAGGATCGGAACCCGCCCTCAATGCGAGCGCTGTACGAACGAACCTCGTCAGCGGAGCTCAGGAACACTTCTATGTATCTGTTGGTGAGAGAAGGCGGGTTATAAAGGTGAGGTAATGAGGATGGAACTTGGTTGGAGCACTGCCGTGCATGTTATGTTGCTTGAGTAAGGCGATATCTGCACGAGCGAGTATGTTGCGGCGATAGTCTTCTCATGCATTCAAATTCAATAGAAACTTTATGAATCAATCTCTACACGGTGATGTCTCCGCGGCGATATGACGAGTGGCTTTTGACAAAACAACGTCGGCGGACTCGTTGTAACTCGCGGCAATATCCGTTCCACGACGTACTCTCGCCCCCCGCCACTTTAGCTGAACACCAACCAAGGGCGGAGCCGGGGGTCATGGGAGTCTGATCTCACCCTGGGCTGGACCTAGGTCGACCAGTGATAATGTTTAAAATCTAAATTTTATGAGCACAAAACGTCACCTCGCGCGGCGCCGGCTTCGGGCGCCGAGGCCGCACGCGACTGATTCGTCAGTCGATGCTTGGTGGCTCGTTTAATTGGACCATTCTCTATTACGTATTGTCAACTTTCTATTGTCTATTGGGCCGAAAATGTACATGCGCGATTTGTGCTCATAATTCAAGCCGCTATCTATAGTAAAATACACGAGTGACTCTCTCCCTGACTCGAAGGCTGGAACCGCTTCGAAACTGAGCTCTTCCAATACAGTTGCGAGTCGCGACGATACGCTGGCGGAATTATCGTTGTATCGTGGAGTTTACTCGATGATAGAAGGGCAGAATACTCGCGATATACTCGCGCATGGAGATGGCGCCTTAAAACTTTGAAAGTTAGTAAGCCGAAATGCAGAAAGTGGACTTTCTAAAGCCAAACTCAAGTTGATTTAAAAATAATAAAGGCTGTTCATTTATTTTTACTTTCTAAGGTTTTTTTTATAGACTTTTTTCAACGTATTTTGTATTTTTTGATAAACACAGTTCTTACGTTAAACATAAGTAAATGATAGCCATCCACATTTTTACATCCTGTACATTTTTTTTGTACATTATGTTATAATGTATAATTGAATTTATGTTAGACATATTATTTACAATTTATCAGTGATTGTTTTTTTTTTTTCTAAAATCAAATTGACAAATACAAGGAATAATCGCGCAGTGCAATATGGTGGAGATACTTTATCTAATCAAAGTTGGACAAATTGTGGAATACATTTTTAATAAATCACATGTTGATATAAAATTAATAAATGGACTATAGTTTTGTTTCTTATTATGGAGTACTCTGCATGCTGTTCAATACAATCATCGAACATGTCTGGTTTTTGGTTTAAATCTACTAAATAAAGCATTTATCTGGGATATTTTGGAAATTAAAACTATTAATTGCTCTCAAGTGTAGATGTGTCCTTTGGAAAATGCATTCTTACCAATCGTGCCTCACACTTAAGAAATATATACCTACTTAATGCTTATCTATTGTGTAATCTATAAAAAAAAAAAAAAAACAATTTTCTAGAAATACCATATTTTTACATAATTCGGTTCTTGACAATATTGAAAATATGCTACAGATTGTGGTCATCCTATCAGTTCATAGCGTAAATAAACTTATTTCACTTGATTTTTAACTAAAATATGTATATTTTTTGCAAATTACACGAAAATAAAATGCAATATTTTTTGTTATTGTAGCTGTCACAAGAACGGCCTGTCGCACTCTGTTGACGTCACACGCTAGTAAGCCAGTGTTGCCAACTTATTTTTAGGGTAAATTTGAGGGTAAAATTTTAGGGAGCGCCTCCGCAGCCGGCGCCGACTAGGCTCCCAAAAATAATGCCGTTAGGAACCGGAGTAGCCTTGAAGTAGCAGTGATACCAGACGAAAATAATTGCAAACTACCGTAGCAGCAGATTAATGTTGCCGTGTTTTAAGTTGAATTAAATACCTTAGACTGACTTTTAAATAACAGTGTTAATGTAAAACAAAATACAACTTTTATGGACTTACAAGGGGGATGGAGGTGGTCGACGGAGCCCCGGTACACGGAGCTCCTATTTGCAAGGTTAAAAGTAACATAACACGAAGGGTTTGACGGGGGCTTCGTTCGCTCGCTCACTGAAGCCCCCGTCAACCCCTTCGAACCTAACCTGTCCGTGTCGGGGTGTCCAAGTTCCCGAGCTCGCTTCGCTCGCTCTTGGACCCTAATTAGGTATGTTACTCAAATGAAACATGAAATGTTTTTTTAATTATGACAAATTGCCAACTCCCTTTCCCGCTTTTTTTTCAAAAGTCAGCGCCGGCTGCCAATTTATTAACCAGTGCCGGCTGCAAATTCAGGTCACGGCGGCGGTCGCGGAGTCACTTCCAAAATTTTAAGGTTAGATTTCGTATTGTTGTTATGATTACTATAGTTTATGGGCTTTTTGGTAAGCAATACATGTAGGTACCTAAGTATTTGAATTGAATTTGAGTTAAACAAATTCAGCATATTTTTATTGTGAAACATGACCATTGATTAAGAAAGAACTTGTTTTATTGTATATCTAAAACCAAAACTTTAGCCAGGTATTTTTGTATAAATAGTTATGATTTTAGAGTAAAATTAATCAGGCATTGGGGTAAAATGAAAATCTAGCTTGGCAACACTGGAGTAAGCATAAGCTAGGGATGCAAGAAGTGCCAAAATGTATCGATATATATCGTATCGATATAAAAAAAATATCAATATCGGTTTCGATATATCGAAAAAAAAATATCGATATATCGATATATCGGTGAAATTTTCAAAAAATATTAGTACTTTACGAAATTCTATTGTGTTTGCTTTTACAAGTCTATTTCAATAAATCTGTCAGTATTATTACTATTCATAAAAGTATGTAGTGTGCGTTTCACTAAGTATTCCTTTCGGCGCTGATTTTCATTAAGTTGCAACGTTTCTAACCGTAGATCATAGAAACAACATAGAAACAAGGGAGATGTGCCAAGGCGCTATTGAGTTTGATAGGTAGGTACTTACTTAAGTTTGGTCATTTTAAGCGTAGTACAAAAGTACACGCTGGCGACGAACCGAACACGATCGATGATATAAATACAGTGTTTTAGTTTAGTCTTTAGTGCTAGTGTTGAGTGACGATTAACAGTGTTAGATTGAGGGTGTGCGGAATTTTTAATGTGTGGGAGATCTTTTTATTAACAAGTAGCGCTTGTAATTGTGTTGAAAAATGTACTAAAAGTGGCGACAGTTGTTCCCGTACTAATTTGCTATGATGCCATATCTCCTTGTTTCTATGATCTGAATTTTTAACGATGTTAGAAGACAGTGTTCTTTCAGCACCTATTTTCATTCTCAACTTTTATGCACCTGCCAGACTATGCTCCTTGCGCTGCTCATCGCTATGCTCCTCGCGCTGCCGTGCTTTGCCGCGATGTTGCCCTCTCTGCCGGACGAGACGAGAGAGAGAGAGAGAGAGGACGAGGAGCATGACGTGTGGCATGACGAGTAATGTTGCCACACTATGTCTCTGCCTCCTTTCCTCGCTACTTCCCATGCCATTCGTCGAGTGTGTGGCAGGCGCATTAGTGTCCCTGACATTACTTTATCACTTAAATCTAAAAACTGTGACATTTTAATCAATGGTGACTATGGTCTTGCTACTGAAAATATATCGTTTTTGATACGTTTCCGATACTTGATATTTTTTTTTCGATATATCGAAACCATGGACGTATTATAAAATATCGATACGATATATATCGATACTTTTTGGCACTTCCTGCATCCCTAGACAAAGCTCGTTTACTATTACTAGCGTGTTACGTCACTTCCGTCAGAAACAGCGTTTTTGGAGCGGTTTTGGAAATTTATACTTTATCACTGATTTTTATTGATAAATACAGTAGATCTCCCTGAAATATCAATGTAGTGTGCTTATAATATAATGAAGATTAATATAAACCATTTCCCAAAATGAGGCAAATACCGAATTATGTACACCTTCTTGAAGATTTTTAAGTGCTGAAAATATTCAGATACATACACATAGGTACTAGCAGTATTTATGAAGCTATTTTCTTAAAAATACATATAACCTGAAAACCCTTATACTAACAAATACCACGTTTATACGTATAATACTATTATGTCGATCCCGCAGTCCATCTTGCCCGCTCCGTCTCTTCGCCCCGCGCCCCGCTCCCCTCGCCCCGCGCTCTCCCAACCTTTGACAACTCAACAACCAATCACTAATATCACTCCTGAATGCCACCTTTTGAGGATTAGTTGTGAAGATACGGGATTAGTATTGTTTAATACCGTATCTAAAGTGTAACCAATCCGGAACAACACTTTTACAATTAAGCCATTGTGGTAAAAGATTATACAATCAAATAAAAATAAAACAAAGGAAAATAAAATTGTTTGCGCCTAGAACAGCTGGATCGTCAATTATTGTCATGACGTCCCATCCCTTGTAACTTAAACATAAAAGTGCAAAACAAAGGTAGCATTAAGAAAGTGTGAAAATTGAAAACCTTTTTTTATTTATCATACATTTTCTCCATTATAAAATTAATCCCATAAATTCAGCTATTACGCCCACCTGTTACTGGCCATTATGATTTTTACCATTCTCATATTCCATTAAAATGTCACCATAATAATTTTTTTTCACCAAATATACAAAAACCATAAAAGTAGACCAATAACATAGGAGGTCCCATACTTATCCCACTACACCAAATATAATATTGCCTTCAGGGTTTGTTTTGCTGTGATGGGTAAATAGAGCACTGACTATAATTACCCTATTGTTTATTGTTACCCTTTAACATTTTATACCTAAGTCCAAAATATGTACGTTGTTATGCTGTAACGGAATATCATAATTATAAAGAATTTATATTTATGGAATAAGATTTTTAATTATGCCAAAGTTTTTACAACCATGCACAAAGTTTTTCAGTGTTTTTGTAATGGTATGTAACAAGTTAAATGTTAGATTACTATATTGCAAAATGATAGAAGAATACTTAATCTAAATTTTGAATAGCAACCAATTCGAAATATTACCATGCTGAGCGAACAATGCATATTCGCACGATAGCTTTTTTATTATACCCTACATTCCCACCACAGCATTTTCCCAAACCGTGGGCACATTGTAAATAACTTTGCCCCCCACCTGTGTCCTATTTTCTCCCTGTCCCTGTTGAGAGCCTCTTGTGCGCTCTCCTTGTCTACGAAGTGTACGAACGCCTCGCCCGAGGCCCGCCCCGTGACGTCGGAGAGCAAGTGGACCCCGTCCGTGGCGACCGTCAGTCCTGCCCCACCCGACGTGCAAATAAAGATCAGGTTATATGCCTTGTGGGTAATGGTAGCCGGCTGGGGGTAATCTCAGTCATGCATGTTGGGTAAAACTGGTCAAATAAATCTGTTACGATTTCTTGTAGTTATTATTGATGTAGCATATTGATTGTAATTGAATTTGTATTTCATTGTTGAAGTTTGCCTGCATGCTGCCATGTGGTTATGTGTAACTTTAACCTCACAGTAATAAGACATAAAAGCAAAGCAACTCTGCTAGCAATATTACATAGTGATATATATTTTTGTGTAAAAGTGGCGGTACCCACAGCACAGCTACCAAAAATGCCTAAAAACCCCCACAAATTAAGAGTGTACTTCTCATAAAAACTAGATTTTTTTATAGATCTTACCGTCAAAGAATTGGATGACTTCTTCCTTGTTGCAACCGAATGGTAGGCCACGTAGTTTGACAATACCCATATCGTCAGATACATTGGGTATGCCATCAAAGCCACCGTTTTCGGTTTGGCGCATAGCGCTCATTGCCCATTCCATGTCTTGGCGATCAGTCGAGAAGACTGAAAGAAATAGCGTTATTTTTATTAAAGGTCATGTTGAGTATACAAAAACCATTATTTTGGACATAATCACAGGCTTCAAGCCTATCCGCAATACCCTTACTTTACATGAAATACAAAAACTAAATAACTTTGTATTTTACCTAATTTCTTAAAAAATAGTTAACCTAATATTATGAAAAATGTTAAGACTGTTTCTCGCTAATACTGGAATCAAGTAGCAAATCATTATAAAAGAAAAATTCGAATTTTTTGTTTATGATTTGAAGCCTGCCATATTATATACCATAATGAGATACAGCCAAAAAGGTTGAAGAAAATAATGTTATAATATTATGATCCTTAACATCATATTGCAAAAAAAAAATATCTTGTGAACAATGTAACAAAGTTTACAGGAAAAGTAACATAAAACCAGTGCCAATAGTATTCCATTTTTTTTCCCCCAATTAAACATAATTTTAGTATTGCAGAAGAAACAATTTCTCTATGTGATTGTTTTTACATTACTTTTAAGCAAATTGTGTTGCAAACTAACTAAAGTGCTTGGCAAAATGTCACTTTGTTACGTTCTAAAGGTGAATGGTTGGCATTTTAGGGAAGTATTTTGACATTCAAAAGAAGCCCAACTTGAATAAACAAGTCAAACTTGTACATAGCCAGTTTAGCCAATGAATCCGATTAACACACAAAAGAAGTAATTTGATACATTACTGTCTATACTAATATAATAAACATGAAGGGCCGTAAAACTCTAAGGGCCGTACCACAAAACACATAAACACGTGTTCAACACGAATGCTTGTCTAAAACAAGTGTGTATTATTTTTGGTAGCATTCGCGTTTAACACATGTTAGAGAAGAGAGTTTTTTTGTTTGATTGTTTGTTTAAATTAAATGCATTAATCTCTGGAACGGCCAGTCGGATCTGAAAAAATCTTTTTGCATTTGATAGCCCAATTCTCGAGGAAGGTTATAGGCTATTTAACATCACGCGACGACCCTTAGGAGCCAAGCAGTAGTACCAACCACGGGTAGTAAAATTATCCAATTTATATGGGAAGTAAGATTTTTTTACATAATATATATTAATCTGAAACTTACCTTCAATATATCTCTTTCCCATGTTATCCTTATCTTTCTTGAGAGCCTCCTCCACATCCTGCTGGCTCTCCACTTCCACAAAACATTCCCCTGATGGTCGGCCTGGACGCACTTCGGTCAAGTGGACTCCTGCAACCAGAGCATATTGTTAGATGCTTGTTATAATGTCAGTGCAGTATTATCTTTACTGTGTCAATACTGAGAGTGAGAATATACAAGGTGGCAAGAAGTGAAGTGTAAAGATAAAGTTTAGATGTCTTTTATTGAGGGGCATCCAAATGTTCCGCAATAATTATATTTAGTTTTTTATGTTTTAAAACAAAAAAAAATCTTCTAAATATATTAAACGCAGAACGGTTTTGATAATTGATATCTACAGGATAATACAATACAAGACAGTGTAAAATTATTTGTAATGGTTTAACCATGAAATTGTACAGATAGTCAGATATTTCTTTTGCGTTTATCCAAATTTGATAAACACAAAATAAACATCTGTACCTTTTCATGGGCAAACCACTACACAGATTTTAATAATATGAAAGGAAAGGGGAAGGATGCAGGATTTTTTAAAAACTGGGTACATAAAGTACATAGTTCCCTTGGATGCAACAGAAGCCATGGGCCAATGATAGTGAGAAATATTATGTTATTATTTAGTATTAGAGGATATCATCTACATGGGTTATGCTACTACAATCGACCATTGTAATGTTGTGAGGAAATATCTTTGTGTAATAATTGTGTGATTAATAACAGCAAAAATAGGCGTGGGTCGAAATGACCGCGCGACCCATCCGGCGTCCCGCGTCCGGGCATAAACAGGAGACAAATGACACAATGGCCAATGAAAGTAAAACTAAATATGGAACAAGCACACGATTCGCATCGCATGGCTGACTACTTGAAACCGGCTGTGGAACACTTTCAAAATAACCACATTAGCTGAATTTATTACTATCCTTCGCATACATTATTTTAGCCGGATCTCAGGCCAACAGTCGAACTGTCTTGGTCATATCGAGTACAGAATATTATTCAGTATCCGGTATTCAGACAGGCATATTTGGCAAAGGTTACAAAGCCAAGGGAACATTCAAAATTCGGAACAAAACAAAGCTGCCATCTTGAGATGACATTCATGCCAAAGAACTACCGAAATAAAACTCATCATGTATGCAGTAAAACACAGCTTACCTTCTTTGCCGTTTAACACGTTGACGCCCCTGAGAAAATCGAGGACATCATCCACGGATGTAGAGAAAGGCAAGCCGCGTAACTTTATGATGTAGCTACTATCCCCAGAACCCAACATCGTTGCGATTTAACACAGCCACCACCAAAAATTAACTTAATGGCGAATTCAATAAACTTTGGCAAACTATTTTAAAAATACCAGATAGAAAATCACGTTATTTCGTAAAATTGAAAATCGTATTTTGCGACAAGCGTCGATCACCCGCTTCGTTCGTCGGCCATTAATAAAAAAAAAATTAGGGATGCCCAATTTGAATCGATCTTCCCGAAGATCAATCAAGGCTATACAGTTTACCGATTTTTTGAATCGATTCAACAGGATGCGATCTTTCACCCAATCAAATGATATCGTATGAAAAATCGTATCAATTATTATTAAAACCTAAGTCAACCGAAACATACCATATGAACTACAACAAAGTAAGTAAAATAATTGTGCATGTTTATTGTGCTTTTCATTATTTTTATAAAATTACAATACGATCTTCCGAAATCGAATAAAATTGTTTCAATGCAATATGTATTATTAAGGTCGTGAATCGATTCATAAGGTAACGAATGTTACGATCCATTACAATCCAGAACATCGATCCAAAGCAAAAAATTGGGCATCCCTATTAAAAAAATATTAAATAAAAAAGTTGCCAGTCGTAGGTAAAATACAATCTTTTGATCAAAAAGATCTCTGATTTTTCAATCGTCTGTTAACTTTTTCTGAGGAATAGATGTGGTTGTTTGGCATCTTTTGTGTAGAAAATATGTCAAACCAACCACCGCATTTATTTTTCAAACAATTGAAATATCCGCCCCTAACATATTATTTGTTGTCAAGTATCACAATTTATTCCTACTGTTCTTAGTGATACCATAATGTGTTTTTTTTTAATTTGCCGCGTTTTTTCAGGACCAGCTTTCGTTTGCCACGCCGCGTCTCCTGCACCCTGTTTTCGTGTTCAATTGAACGACGAACATGTTTAAAGCCGCGTCTCCTGCGCCTTGTTTTCGTGTTCGACGAACATCGAACAGTGAACAGTGAACGATAAAGGGGCGTGGTCTACGTGTTTTGAGTGTTTTTATTCGTCAAAACACGTAGACCACGCCCCTTTCTCGTTCACTGTTCACTGGTCGATGTTCGTCGAACACGAAAACAGGGCGCAGGAGAGGCGGCTTTACGTCACGTAGTCGAGTGCTTTTGCCATTCAAAACGCGTAGGCCACGCCCCTTTTTATTCATTAAACGTGTTCGTCATTCAATTGAACACGCGCAGGAGAAGCGCCTTAAAGCCGTGTCTCATGCGCCCTGTTTTCATGTTCAACGAACATCGAACAGTGAACAGTGAACAGTGAACGATGGTCTACGTGTTTTGAGTGTTTTTATTCGTCAAAACACGTAGACCACGCCCCATTCTCGTTCACTGTTCACTGTTCGATGTTCGTCGAACACGAAAACAGGGCGCAGGAGACACGGCTTAACACAAAATGAATGAAATGAATGAACCTCACCCCCCGCAGGCGAACGCGGGGATGTTTTCCGCTAGGCTCGGCAAACACGTTTGAGTGTTTTTGTTCGTCAAAACACGTAGGCCACGCCCGTTTAACGTTCACTGTTCACTGTTCGATGTTCGTCGAACACGAAAACACGTCGCAGGAGACGCGGCTTAAGCAAAACGCGTAGGCCACGCCCCTTTTTGTTCATTAAACATTTTATGACCCGCCTTAATAGGCGTCAAACATGAAACACCCCTCATATAACAAAGTTGGTGATAAAGTCAGGGGTTAAATAGACATTTATAATATGTACGTGGATGAATATAGTCTGGCAAACGAAAGCTGGTCCTGAAAAAGCGCGGCAAATTTAAAAAAAAACACATTATGGTATCACTAAGAACAGTAGGAATAAATTGTGTTGATACTTGACAACAAATAAATGTTAGGGGCGGATTTTTCAATTGTTTGAAAAATAAATGCGGTGGTAGGTTTGACATATTTTCTACACAAAAGACGCCAAACAACCATATCTATTCCTCGGAAAAAGTTAACTGACGATTGAAAAATCGAACGTAAGTAAAAAAGGTATGTAATTATGTTTTAATTGGTTTTAATTTTACGTAGATTAATTTGTTATATTATAAAGATTCTATATATTAAATAAACCATTTATTACATAACTAGCTTTCGCCCGCGGCTTCGCCCGCGTGGACGTCGGAAATTATCCCATGGGAACGCACCTCAGGAGTAAATTTTAACTACCATTATATCACTCTCTGGTTCATAACAGTACCTACAACAACATGATAGTACAAACAGACACTTCAATTTTATTTATTTGTATAGAAGATTATCAATCTTATTATAACCCTCGCAGAAGAGCTGTTCTACCCCCGAGGGGGTGAATAGTTTTTTATTTTTCTATTTTGAGTGACATAAACACACGCGATTACAGCAATACCGCAAATTCATCACCACTAACCGATCCCGCGTCGAGCGCGGCATCCGTTACACAAAAATAATCCTTATGGCATGATTCAGTATTCACGCGCGACGGCGCGATGGCTCATTAGGGTATTTCATGTATAAGTTTGGTGTTTCTATATCAATTTCTATGATTCTTTTTTTATTGAATAGGTAATAATTTTAACTTTTTTTAATTAGGGATAAGTGAGACGTTACGTATTATATACGTAAGAGTGAACAAATACAATCAGAAAACTCCGAACTTCTAAGCTATCGGGAGTTACACGTGTTATTGTGAGTCAACCATAAAATATAGACATATGCTGTTGTGGGATATTTTTTAGATAATTTTATGTAGAACATTTCCGTTATATATGATTTCTATGTAGCTTTAACCATTAAGGCTGCATACGCGACGGAAGCTTAAAAAATGGAGTAACTTCTCCCGTTTTCCCAACATTTCCCTTCACTGCTCTGCTTCTATTGATTGTAGCGTGATGAAAAGTACACTATAACCTGCCCAGGAGTATGAAGAATAATTATACCAAGTTTCGTTAATATCCGTCGAGTAGTTTTTGTTTCTATAAGGAACATACAGACAGACAGACAGACAAAAATTTTACTGATTGCATTTTTGGCATCAGTATCGATCACTAATCACCCCCTGATAGTTATTTTGAAAATATATTTCATGTACAGAATTGACCTCTCTACAGATTTATTATAAGTATAGAATGCGGATAAGGTAAATATGACAATTTGAAATATTTATTAAGTTTATGTATCAAAACTATATCTGGTAAAATAACCCTTTAAATAATGTTGCCATGTAAAAAGTTTCGATTAAATCTCAGGCTCAACTTTCGTTTGCCAGACTATACCATAATAAATTGAGTGGCAACGCCGTTAAATTCTCTCCTAGGGACGCAAGAAGTGCCAAAAAGTATCGATATATCGATATAAAAAAAAAATCAATATCGGTTTCGATATATCGAAAAAAAAATATCGATATATCGGTGAAATTTTCAAAAAATATTAGTACTTTACGAAATTCTATTGTGTTTGTTTTTACAAGTTTATTTCAATAAATCTGTCAGTATTATTAATAATCATAAAAGTAGTGTGCGTTTCACTAAGAATTCCTTTCGGCGCTGAATTTCATTATGTTACAACGTTTTTAACCTTAGATCATAGAAACATGAACATAGAAACAAGGGAGATGTGCCAAGGCGCTATTGAGCTTGATACTTTAGTTTGGTCATTTTGAGCGTAGTACAAAAGTACACGCTGGCGACGAACCGAACACGATCGATGATATAAATTAGTGATGTTCCGGATATCCGGAAATCCGCGAAAAAAAAAGATCTGTATCCGTATCCGTTACATTTTTAACGGATCTTTTACGGATCTTTTCCACACGAAATAATTCCAAATTACACTACTAAACTTCTTTGTAGACATTTTTTTAACTCATACAACAAACACAAACGTTGTCTATGCTGCCCAGTGTCAGACTAAACCAGTGTTTTTCAACCTGAGGGTCGCGACCCCCAGGGGGTTGCAAGGACTCAATCGGGGGGTCGTAATCGCAAGCCAGGTAAAACTAAAAAACAGAGGTTGTAGGACTTAAATAGGTACCGCGATTTCAATGAGATGGCTGTGCGGGTTTATTTTTAACCTTTTCCGCGACTTCTTCACGGCAAAGAATAATCACCGACCGAAGAGCGCCCGTGACTATCTTGCACAGTACACTTATTTCTCGATCAGTAGGTATAGTTTCAAAAGTAAGAAAATTAAATACTCATAATTATGTATCTCACCTTTCACATCACTCACTCACTCACATCATTGACATTGTTTTATTACGATCTTGAGGGGTCGCCAAAATATTTTTATTTGCAAAGGTGTCGCGCATTCAAAAAGGTTGAAAATCACTGTCACTAAACTATAAACAAAACTAAAGAAAGACCCGCGCAACGCAAGTCGTAACATGTTCTGTCACGCAAAGCGTCAAGTGGCGTTAACTATCGTTTCAAGGTCACGCGCACCGACACCGATAGAATGGGAAAGTTAAGATCCGTATCTGTATCCGCGGATCTTGACGCCAATTATCCGTATCCGGATCCGCGGATCTACATTTTTAATTATCCGGAACATCACTAATATAAATACAGTGTTTTAGTATAGTGTTAGTGTTCAGTGACGATTAACAGTGTTAGATTGAGGGTGTGCGGAATTTTTTATGTGTGGGAGATCTTTTTATTCACAAGAAGCGCTTGTAATCGTGTCAAAAAATGTACTAAAAGTGGGAACAGTTGTTCCCGTACTAATTTGCTATGATGGCAAATATCTATAGCTCCTTGTTTCTATGATCTGAGTTTTTAACGATGCTAGAAGTGTTCTTTCAGCACCTATTCTCGTTCACAGCTTTTAATGCCCCTGACATTACTTTAGCACTTAAATCTTAAAAACTGTGACATTTTAATCAATGGCGACTATGGTCTTACTACTGAAAATATATCGTTTTTGATACGTTTTCGATACTTGATAATTTATATCGATATATCGATGTATCGAAATAATAAACATCGCAAAAGAATATCGATATATCGATCAACAAATATCGATATATCGATATATCGATATTTTTCTGCAAGCCTATTCTCTCCATTTTGACACTTTGACTGACAGAAACTTTTTCGTGTTTCTGTCTAGGTTTATATTAATCTGTGTTTCTGTCGTTGTCGTTGATGGCCGATCGAGTTTCGGGAAAATAAAGCGCCAGCGTTATCGTTGTGTTTTAGTGTGTGCTCTTTTCAGGAATTATCATTTAATAAAGTCATAAAGTCTTAACTTCGTGTGTGAGTGATTAAAAAGTGTAAAAATGACGGTGGACGGTGACGAGAAAGCGGTTCGGTCTCGCGTGTTCATGGACATATCGATAGGGGGCTTACCTTCTGGCCGCTTGGTTTTCGAGCTGTACAATGATATCGCGCCGAAGACTGCGGAGAATTTCCGAGCATTATGTGCCGGAGACATGGGCATTGGGAAAAATACGGGAAAACCGTTGACGTATAAGGTTAGATGAAGTAGGTTTTATTTACTCCAAAACCAAGCAGCTCTGATAATCTCTTTACATTCTAATAACATATTGACTTTCCTTTAATAACACTTTACTAAAGAGTTTTGCTGTAGGTAATTAGGTCAAGAAAGATAAGAATTTGACCAGTATGTTACCAAGCTTTATGTCTATTTCCATTATTGAGTTATTAAAATAAAATGCTTTAGTAGGACTGAGAATATAGAGAAACTATGAAGCAGAAATAGGTATAATCTCACTATACATTTCTTGTTTCTTAATCACCTCAACAATCATGTGGATTGGTAGCATCAATTTCGGTACCTAATATCTACTAAGAATTTTAATTTCTTTTGCAGGGTATGGTGTTCCACAGAGTGGTGAAAGACTTCATGATCCAAGGAGGGGACTTCACGAATGCTAATGGGACTGGCGGCGAATCTATCTATGGTGGTACTTTTGAAGGTAATGGTTCATTTCCTCACTTAACACTTTCCATGCCAAGCACCCGGCTCCCGGGTCGAACAATAATTCGTTCGTGTGCCGGACAACTCGGCTCCCGAGATAGCTATCTCTAAGTACGACTCGGGAGCCGAGTTGTCCGGCACATGAACGAATTATTGTTCGACCCGGGAGCCGGGTGCTTGGCATGGAAAGTGTTAAAAATGCAGCATACCTAGATTTCTATGAAAGCCTTGCTCATATAGATATTTGTATGACAACTGACTAATTAACATGCTCTCCAAGCCATGGAGGGGTCTTACTGTGTAATGAAATGGTCACTTATCCAGGGGCTGAATGCTGTAAGCGCTGCTTAACCTTGCAGATTGATCAATCAGTGTGGTTGTTATAATACATAATACCAGCCAAAAGACTGCGGGATATAGGCCTTCAAGCATTACCACAGACTGTCTATTGGTATTGGTATACCAGGCTGTTTTCTGCAGTTCCATGATTAGGCGCGTATTTTTCGGGTAATCCTTTCTCTTCAGCACTTAATGTTACCTGCAATCTTGCGGTACCTGAGTTTTGGCAGTACAGTCTGTGTCTCAAGTCATCTGACCCCTCTTAGAATCTTACTATTAAGAGGGGTCAGAGAATGTGGGTCACTGACTGTACTTATCCCTGTATCTTAGCAAAAAAAAAGACTGGCTATAGTATAATAATCCCAATAAAAGGTCACATTTATAATTTTTTTTTCTAATTTTTCAGATGAGAACTTTGAGTTGCAACATGACCGCCCTTATTTGTTGTCTATGGCAAACAGGGGCAAAGACACAAATGGTTCACAGTTCTTCATGTAAGTTATTCAGGACATGGGTAAGGCAGTCATATGACTATCAGGGTCGTAGTTTTAGATAGAGGTTATTTACTTCCTAATTTAAAAACAATTTTATTGTCACCTCTACTGTACTGTGGCATTGCTCTAACCACTGAGTTACCGTGACACACCTGCATCAGTTGAAATTTTAAATGTCTTTATTACACCTCTTATGAGCATTGGTAACATCTATTGGAGACCTAAGGTCACTCATAACCGCTCTACTTCAGCACAGAAAATAACTTGTCATTTAAATTAGGGTCTTATGTTGTGTGTACTATGGTACATTTTATAATACCATGCATGCTTACCACAACCTGTTGACGAGGTGTTGGTGAGCCATTGGCTAACATGTGATGATAATATAAAATGTATTGTACAGCATTTAAATTGTGTGCTGTACAATACATTTTATAATATCATCACATGTAAATGTCAATTCCAATTTAAATGTCAAGTTATGCCATGCTGGTGCAGTGCTATTATAAAGAGTGATGACTTGATGACCATTATACAGATTCCAACTCAATGCCTACAACTTTGCAGTTAGGACATTGATACTAGGGAATGCAATCTCGTACGAGATTTCCGCCTAGCGAGATCTCGCGAGACTCAAAACCCAGTCTCGCGAGATCTCGTCGTTTACGAGATCTCGCGAGATTGGGTATTTTTTATTGAAAACGTATGCAAATGATATTCATTCCATTTACTAATTATCGACATGTAAGATGAAAATAGAAAATGCATGTAATCTGACATATTTATATCCGTTTTATTTCAAAATAAGACACTACCTCCCTTACTAATAGACGATGGTTAAATTAAACATCTTTTAAGTCAATTGTCATCTCTATTTCATTGAGAAAAATAGTTTTAATATAAATATATAATCAGTGGTTAAAGTTAAGATTTTATTCTCTATTCAATGAGAAAAATAGTTGTATATTTAATCAGTGGTTCAAGTTAAGAGGCGTCTATTAGTAAAAATTAGTTAAATATTTTACCATGAGATTATAATTTTCTCTCTTATTACCTATTTATTTTATTTATTCAATGAAATTGAACTTCTCAAGTTTTCAAAAAAAATAAATAAAGCATTTAAATGAAGTAATCAAAAGTAATAAGAATTGCTTAGAAATCAAATAAATAGGTAGTAAGTTTAAAGTTAGTCAGATGAAACTTGTCATTCTGTGTTTTAAATGGGACTTAAAGTTATTTTTTAAATTACTTCTCAAATCTGGTACACAGTGACTCCTGACTTCACCTGACTTCCAATCACAGACGATAGGCAGTTACACACACGGATTATGCTACCCCGCTCAATCTCGCAATCTCGCGAGATCTCGTACGAAATTTGACGAGATACAATCTCGTAAAATATGGCCGGGATCTCGCGAGATCGGGATCTCGGCGAGACGAGATTGCATTCCCTAATTGATACAATATCTATCAATAATACATACATATTATAAATGTACATAATTTTATTTCTTAAAAACTTGATTTATCTGCATTGTTATTTTTCCAAGACAATTTGAAATAAAATAATTCACACATGCTAGAAATAATACTTTACTTTACTCTATTTTTATTACTGTTTTGGAAAGTTTTAAGCTATGCTGCTGAATTTAATTAAAGTTTTTAATTCAAGCTACTGACCTGCAGTTAATGAGGCATGAATTACTTATTTTAACATGCTAATTGATATAAAATAACTCAACCATAGCAATTGTTATAAGTACATGCTCAATTGCACACGGGGGTGTGTCATGAATTGACAGGTTGTATTGAGTTATTTTATTCATTTTGTTTTGTTGTATATCTATGGGAATTTGTTTTAGGTAGGTATATTTTAAAGTCTTTGATCAATGTCAACAGTAAAAAAAAAACTGGCCAAGTGCGAGTCGTACTCGCTCACCGAGGGTTCCGTTTCATTTTTGGACGTATAGAGTGAAAAAAACCGGACCGCATAACTAAGTTTGTTTGTGAAGCAATTTTGATGATTTTATTTTAATAAAAGTGTACTAGTTAGGAACATCGTTTTATTTTTGGTTTTATGCTTGGTATAGAAGAAGGTAATTTATTAGTTTATTCAATGTTTAACAAATCATATATTCTCTGTCTCATATTTATTTTCTGTGGTGGTAATGTACCTATTATGTTTCTACCACAGAAAAAATATATCACACATGAAAAGTAGTATTATTAGGGTTCCGTACCAAAAACGTAGTTATGCGGTCCGGATTTTTTCATTTTATACGTCCAAAAATGATACGGAACCCTCGGTGCGCGAGTACGACTCGCACTTGGCCAGTTTTTATATAAAAATCCGAATATAAACACCCGAAATTTGGGTGGAAATCGGGTTTTTACTCCAAAACACCCGGTTTAAACCCACCTGGGTTTAAACCCGAGTGGGTGCATTGCCCATCTATAGTGGTAATGGAACCAATTCACATGTTGAACCAAATCTCTGGCTGTACTCAGGCGCGGATACAGGATTTCATTCAGGAGGCGGGCAATTTTTGTGTAACTTTTTTACCTATTTGCGCTTGGCAGTACTACAGCCTGCAATATTGGAGGATGCATCACCATATTAGAGATTCTAAAGCTGTTTCTCACCCAAGTCACAAAGGAGGCATACTTATTGCTTTCACGAATAACAAGCAACTAATACACAATGTTTTTCTCCTAAAAGGAACACCTGGGCCCCAAGTCTGCTAATGCAATTGTCAGTCTCTCAATGACATCGTTTTGACCAACGACGAAAGAGATACACTCCCCGGCACGTAACTTGGCAAGGTTTTGGCGTAGTGGGGGTAAGTTCGCGCATCGTATCCCATACCCCGCGCCCCGCTTGACCACCAAAGAGACCTAAAAAAAACGACTTCTGCGCATCTAACGACTCTTGCCAAGTTACGTGCCGGGGACTAGTCTTACTCTAAGCCAATGACTGCTTAGGTTTTGACCTCAGATCATAGAAATAAGGGAGATGTGCCAAGGCGCTATCGAGCTTGATGCCTGATTTTGAGCAAATTGCTCATACTAAAAACGCACGCGCTGGCGACAAACCGAACACGATCGATGGTATAAATACAGTGTTTGATTTAGTTTAGTGCTAGTGTTTAGTGTAGATTAACAGTGTTAGATTGAGTGTGTGCGGAATGTTTAATGCGTGGGAGATCTTTTTATTCACAAGGAGCGCTTAATTATGCGCGTAATTGTGTCGAAAAATGTACTAAAAGTGGCATCAGTTGTTCCCGTACTAATTTGCTATGATGGCATATCTCCTTGTTTCTATGATCTGAGGTTTTGACAGTTATGGGTGCCATTATGACATCATTCTTACACAATTGCAATAGCAGAATTAGGGCCCTGTACTATCGTGTGCCCATCTTGTTATGAAATGTGTTGTGTATGCGTTGTGTAGAGGTCGCTGACGGCGGCCGCGGCGCCCGCGCAGCTCGCCCGCTATCATTTGTTGTGTTCTGTGTGTTGTAGAACCACACAGCCGGCGCCGCATCTCGACAAGTAAGTGTTTTATTTTTATTTTATTCGTTAAATTAAACTGTCAGATATACCCAATCGATTTTTTTTATAAATTTTTTACCCACTCTATACAGAGTGTAAAGTTTAATGAGGGACGAATTAAAAAGATATATTTTATTGCTTAAATATACCTATATTACGACAAAACTGTTTAAGCAGAATACCATTTTCATTCAATTCAAAATCTTATCTCAGAATACTGAGTTTGAGTTGCAAACCATCGCGTTAAACGAGTACCTAAACATCTCGCGAAGTGAATGGAACAACCAATCACGTGTTTTACTTTTAGCGTCTTCAAATGACGGCCGCGCTGATCGATCGATCTGCGAGGTTAAGCTGCGCTTGCCGCGGTCTGTCCTTGGATGGGTGATCGTTCTTTACACACCGAGACCCCTCCGTGCCTCGGAGAGCACGTTAAGCAGTCGGTCCCGGTTGTCATAGGAATATCTTTGACAATCGTTACGGGTAGTCAGAAGCCCTAAAGTCTGACAGCTGGTCTAACATTCGAATACCGGTATTAGCCATTAATTGGGTTGTGGAGGTCAGATGGCAGTCGCTCCACGTAAAATATTGATACATATTCAGCCAAAACTAGTTAGACTGGATGCCGACCCCAATATAATTTGGGAAAAAGGCTAGGCAGATGATGACTTGCGAGCGTGATTGGGTGTACCATTCACATCGAGAGAAGTTTACTCGATTAACCCGGTGATTAACAACTCGGAATCAGCGGTCTGTCAACTGTATTATCAGTCCTAGTGCTGAATTTATTACGAAAATAATTGTCCTTCTGATCTTTTGCTCCTACAAGCGTCGTTTCCTTGTCCGGCAGTGTGCACGTAGTGTTCGGCACCGTAATCGGCGGCGCGACGCTGGTGAGGCAGCTGGAGGCGCTCCCGGTGGACCGCAACGCGCGCCCGCTGCAGGACGTGAGCGTCACCAACTGCGGACAGCTGGTGCGACTCAACGGTGAGTGACGTCACAGTGGACACAGCAGCGCATCTTCCCTGGCATAGTAGCCCATCTTACAGCACTCAAGTTCCACCACAGAACCAGATTATTTTCACCTCAGATCGTCATTTCATTTGGCGCAGAGGGAGCCTCTTGAGGTTTGAGCAAGGGCGTAGCCAGGTACAGAATGCCCCCCCCCACTCCTCAGCAAGGATTGAGTAGAGTAGTAATTTTACAAAAATTTTAAAACTCGTTTAAACTACGAGCATTCTCTCTTGACGGGATCATCTCGTAAACCATTCCCCTATGTATATTGTGTTTTCCTAGCCTGCCCTCCTCCCCCCCTTCCAACTTTTTGGGTTAAAAACCTCCAATTTGTGGTTCTTAAACCCAAGGTCGTAGCCAGGATTTTATTCAGCCCCCCTGAACAAAATCCTGGCTACGACCTTGGAGACCTTGAGCCTTAAAAAAATTGGTGTTAACCTTCACCTCTGAAATTGTTAACGTTTATTATTCTTCAACAGCAAAGAAACGTAAGCCAGAAAAGGAAGAGAAAGAAGAAAGCGACGCAGAATCGGACCATTCTCATAAGAAAGATAAGAAGAAGAAGAAAGACAAGAAGGAGAAGAAGAAGAAGAGGTATTTTAATAGATGACAGTGATTATGGAAATTCTGGCAATATTTTCCTGTAGGCGTAGATGATTTAACAAAATGTTGGTAGGATAGGCAGTAGCGTCCCCCGTTTCACTAAAATACAACGTAACGATTTGCCCGAAAATTGCAACCTGGGTGTCTTCAAGTCACGAGTGAATCGGTTTCTTCTTTGCAAGCTTCTTCCATTGTAAACCGCATCATCGCTTAATATCGGGTTAGAGGGTGGTCAAGCGCAAGCCTATTAATAAAAAAAAAACCGGCCAAGTGCGAGTCGGACTCGCGCACCGAGGGTTCCGTATCATATTTGGACGTATAAAGTGAAAAAATCCGGACCGCATAACTAAGTTTGTTTGTGAATGAATTTTGATGATTTTGAAAAAACTACTAGTTAGGAACATCGTTTTATTTTTGGTGCCATATTTGGGTCAATTCCTATCAACCCTAATTATTTCAGATTTTTCGCCCTGCAAACTTCGGAGATAAGGAGGGGGGGGAATGGTATTTTTTTGGACATTTTTCATCATATTATTATGTCGAAAACTGTGAGACATAAAATAAAATGAAAATATATTTTGAAATGTGCAGATCAAGCCCTTTCATATGATATGTCACTTGACCTAGTAACCCCAATTTAAAATTTTGGACCCCCACTCCGGCCCCTTTTGCAATGAAAATAAAAATGATTTTGGATTTTTTTCATTTGCAATAAAGTTGAATAAGCATTCTTTATAACTGTTCCAAATTTCAAGTCGATAGCATAAGTAGTTGCTGAAATAAGCAGGTGTGACAGACAGACAGACAGACGAAGTCGCACCATAAGGGTTCTTTTTTTACCATTTTGGTACGGAACCCTAAAAATACGACGTACGACAATCAGGAATCTTGTAGGTTTCATGGACAACGCCAAGCGTGATCTTCGAAGGGTATGTCTACGTTATTGCTGTCTACTCACACACGTCGGGTGTGAGTAAAGACAGCAAGAACGTGCGAGTGAGAGGGCATGATTAGTGCCGCCATTTTGGATTCGCTTCTTTACTTGCGCGGGTTAAACCAAACTGATTCCAACCAATATTCATCCATAGGCATCACTCCGGTCCATCAGGAGATGAGGACGAAGGTCCCGAAGTCCCTGCTCATCCACTTACCTCTACAACGAAGATAGACCCCCGGGAGATACCCGACGTGCCCACTAACAGGTTCCTAATGAGAGGTGGGCGGGACCAGGACGACCAGAGGACTGAGCCGAGGCGGGACCGGGAGAGGTAATGTATTAAAGGAGGGTTCCTTTTCATTGTTTATTGTTAATTAAA
The DNA here is from genome assembly GCA_948465475.1 of Thalpophila matura. Taxonomy (NCBI): domain Eukaryota; kingdom Metazoa; phylum Arthropoda; class Insecta; order Lepidoptera; family Noctuidae; genus Thalpophila; species Thalpophila matura. Next base: position 17,523,132 of record OX419186.1, on the reverse strand, counting down.
ATGGTAACACCAATTACATTAATTAACATGGCAATTATATTAAAATACAAAAAATAATAATAATAATTAAATTAATATAAAATATTTCTAATACTAAATATAATAGAGGACAACCTAGCACACTTCCTCTCACAAAACATCATACATGGGTTTAAAGAATTTTATTTTCTCAAAAGAACTTTACATAGTTCACTTAAATATGAGAAACTTAACAAATATATCTTAATGAGTATTAAACAAAGGTCGTTCAATCTATCGAAATTAAGTAGATACAAATAATTACTGGTTAGCCAGATACAACTTTAACCTATTTTTAAAAATGTTAACAGATGAAGAGTCTTTAATACATTTCAGTAGCTTATTATAAAGCTGAGCTCCCTCAACCTGTATTGTTTTCTTTCCGTACAATGTTCTAGCTATATACATACGTTACGTCCAAAATGTATGGCAATGACATTACCTGCGGAAAAGTCACGTGACTCACAAATGTCAATTCCATACATTTTGTCCGTAGCGTTAGCGTGAACGCTAAAGCCTGCAATACATGTTGGCCGAGCTTAGACCAACGCGAGCCTAGACAAATTGACACAAGGCAAGCGCTACTGTCTACACGTTCGGAAAATTGACGTCAACCGCATAATAGCGCGCGGACAAACATGTGAACACTATTGTACGAGCGCGCGCGAGCGCCTTTGATTTGTGCAGAAAAACCGACACCGCTTCGAAGTGAGGCAAGTGATCGCGAGCGACTGCAAATTGTGGCAAGCTACGTCAAATGAGGTCTATACACGTTGGCGCTTGTCTATACTCAACCAACTAGGCAAGTGACACCGAGCGATAGCAAGACAAGGCAAATATACCGTCTACATGTTGGTATTGGCCTTCACTCGACAACGCTCGGCCAACATGTATTGCAGGCTTAACAGAAAAGCAACTTGTCTGGGGCCTCAGGTCGTGCTTGTATTGGCGACGAAACTTTGAAGTGGAAAATATTTTATGAGAAATATTTTCACCGTTTCAATGCACTAATACTAATTTATGTAAAATTCTTATTATAACATCAATCTACATAATAGTTTAGTGCTAAAATAATCATTTGTCAGCAATACATTCTCTCAGCGGCCGGATTGTAAAATTTAAGTACATTTAAAGTTACATAGATTCCTACAATGCCACGTGTCATGGTCGTGAAATCGTCCTTATATTTTAAAAGTGGACGCAAATGCGCATGCCTTTTATGTCAGCACGATGTGCCATCGAATTCTTGGTTTATTTTGTTTAAAGTTTACTTTTGTTCAATATTATTAAGTACCTAGTACTATTAAAAAAATAAATAACAATTAATTTTACTTCACAGTTTCTGTCGTTTCTTGATGTAAGTGAACTGCTAACTTAGTTGTATGTTGTATAATGTTAAGAAAGTATACATTTCTATACAGCAACAAAGTTTTTATTACGTAAATTGTATTTTATATTTTTGTTGTATTTACAATCCTACACTAAATTGCTGTTAAAAATATCAACGCTTCATTCAGTTCACATAATTATCTATTTTGGAATTGTCTTCCTAATTTGTTCCTCAGAGTTATTTTACGTTATCTTGTGAATAATGTTTTCATCCCTTAGGATGAGGTATCGCGAGAGGGAACATCGTTCGTATACACGCAGTGGAAGGATCATCAAAGGGAGGGGCGTATTCGTAAGTTATTATAATTATATTGGTTAGAGTAGACTATAATGTTATTTGCAAAGTTCAAGGCGATAATCTGTTATAGAGTTTTATTACAATTTATAATAGTTTTGTTACAATAATTTTGCTTCAACAGTTTGATAACGACCAAGAAACAGCTTGATGACACGCAGAAATTTTGAAAATGACTCACAAAGAAGTTTCTTCTATATATCGTATAATACTATACTAATACTAGCTGTTGCCCGCGACTTCGTCTGCGGAAAATTGATAAAAAGTAGCCTATGTATTTTTTCAGGTCCCACGCTACGTCTTTGCCCATCCAAATCCGTCCAGCCGTTTTAGCGTAACAAACATTCGCATACACACACGCACAAACTTTCGAATCCTACTTCCTACTTATATTATAATTGTGAAAGTTTGTGAGGATGGATGTATGTATGGATGTTTGTTACTCTTTCACGCAAAAACTAATGAACGGATTTTGATGAAACTTTACAGTAATATAGCTTATACATCAGCATAACACATAGGCTACTTTTTATCCCGAAAACGCGGGCGAAGCCGCGGGCGGAAGCTAGTCTTCTGTATAATAAACTTTTTTCCAGCGCTACCGCACGCCATCTCGGTCGCGCTCTCGCTCCCGCTCGGTGACGCCGCCTCACTGGCGACAGGCTCAACGCCGTATCATCAAACTGTCGGAATTTGAGGTAATGTGCTTTTGAGGAATTGGTTGTAAGTATGCTAAGCTTTTAGGGTACCATAGCCAAATGGCGAAAATGGGACCCTTATAATGTCACAGCCATTTGAGCCATTTTACTCGGACTTAGACTATTGGCACTTTATAGCTGTGAATTCGCAGGTAGATAGATGCCTTTTGTGAACCGCCATAAAGGAACGTAGTGACAGTGCTAAAAGAAGACAGGCACTCCTTACATAAAAATGAGGAATGAAAAAAAAAACGCGCGCCTCTTCATGTGTGGTATCGTTGGATAGATCTTTGAAAATAACATGAAGGTTTCAAAGTGAGTTTTTTAATTAGGTAAATATTTGGTGAACTATGCGCTTCTAAAGTCGTAAAAGGTGTTTCCCCCTTCTAACTTTTCAACTATTGGGTAGAAAATCTGAAAAAAATTAAGGGGGTACAATTAAAAAAAACACTTCCAATGAAAATTAGTTTTGAACATTTTCTGTTTTGAATTAATCAACCGCAAAACCTAAGTATGTTCTCTACTCTAATCATAGTCTAATACAAACCTAAAACAAAAAATCCTGATCTAACCTATCCTAATAGCCTTGATCCCAAAAGACCGGTAATCGGACAGTTGGCCGGTTTTGCCATACTACATTGCGTACAATAGGGATGTTAACTACTTTTTTTTTATTGTGAATTTGTAAACCATTTGAAAAAATACAATTAACACCAAAAAAACCGATGAAACATCTACAAAATTGGCAAAGTTATAAGCGTTTTAAAATGATTTGCTAGACACGGACGGCACTACCTACTAGTGACGTAACACCACCTACGTCCGCTTCGGGCGACAAAGACGGAGCGATACTCCCTCCAAAAACTTTAAAAGCGTCTATGGTTTCAATTTTGTGATAAATTATTATTTTTGCTTTTACTTTTTTGTTGTGCCTATTCCTTCTTTGAAATAAAATAATTTATTTGTACTTTTTTAATAGTAGGACACTACCGTATTATACCCCAAAAACTGATGCCTTCTTGAAATTCCCAATTCACAACAGGATAACAAAACAAAAACTTTACAGCGCGCTGAGCAAGAGAGGTCTGAGAAGGAACAACAAGAGTCCACCAAGAAGAAAGAGATAGAAAGACAGGAGAGCCGTGAGTATATTAAGGCCGACTTACATCAGACCAGCGAATGCTCATTCTATCCCCACTCTATCAAATTCTTTTAGTGTAAACAGACATAGAACATTCTTTCGTTGTTTTATTGTGCAAGAACTTTATTCTAGTTCTGGTTCTCATTTTTGCTCGTTAATATTTTGGTGTAAACGCTCAAAACGAGCTCTCGTTTACACTAAAATATCGATAAAGTGCTCTTGTTCTACTCTAGCTCTTTGTTCGTTTGGTTTAAATCGATCTTTACACTATAGCGTCCGACCTAACTTCCGGCTCCGGCCACCTTCAGCCAAACCTTCGGCTTCGGCCAAAATGACCCAAAGTTTTGGACGACGCCGAAAGTTCCTAGCAAGCGCCGAAATCGTACGAACTGTTACGAATGTGCAAGAGCGCAATGGAAGAGGCGACGCACGGGCGACGGGGGTCGTAGGGGTCATGACCTCCCCCCCCCAAATCGTACACGTCAAACTGACAAACGTAGTTTACGGTATAGCACATAAGCACTAAAGAGCGTTGCACATAAGAATTCTCTTCGACGCTATGTTGGCTGCTCTGAGGCCCTAGACAAGTTACTTTTCTGTTAGCGTTAGCGTCAAACGCTACGGATAAAATATATGGAAGTGACATTTGTGAGTCACGTGACTTTTCCGCAGCTAAATGTCATTGCCATACATTTTGTGCTTGTCGTTTGGCGTGAACGATAACAGAAAAGCAACTTGTCTAGGGCCTCTGAATGTCAATTTGTTAAGACCTAAATAGGACTGACTGACAGGGGAGTCAACATAGCGTCGGGAATTCTTACGTGAAACCGCGCTAGTGCCCCACTTAGGCCATGTTGTTTCAACTTACAGTTACGTATATGTAACCGTTAAATATGGCGGCTTGTACGACAATTTCATACTGACTTAACGATTACGTACTGACTTACGAATACAGATGGTTTGAAGCAACCCGCCCTTATAGTTATATTATAGCAGAACTGATGATATATAATAACTTGTTGTATAATTTTGTATAATTACATAAAATTGCATAGCGTACAAACAAATATTCTTTTCTTCCAACTACGCAGTAATATTATCATTAATCACTATAAAACCTATCACAAAGGACGTTATTTCTGCTTAGAGGCAAAACAGTGCAGAAATGTTACATGAAATCTCATTAATGCACTGTTTTTTATTAGGATTAGATCTACGTTTTGGAACGGTCAACTAGCTTCAACTAACGGACAAACTGACTGACAACTATTGTTTGTTTGACAATCCAAAAGTGCCTGTAAATGGTCTAATTGAAATAAATGTTTTGACTTTGGCTTGGCTTGGCTTGCCTTGGCTTGTAATTGAAAGAAAAGTAGATTACGCACCTTGCTAAAGTGAGTGGTTAATGCTCTCGTGCTAATTTAGTACCAATAAAGCTCTCGTGCATTAATAACTCACTTTGCGCTCGGTGCAACAATCTACTATGTATTACGAGCCATACTGTGCAAATAAATGACATTATTTAACCGACAAAGCCATAGACTAACATCAACTTTTTCAGGTGAGGGCGAAGGCACCACTCCAGTTAATGACCCTGAGGAAAAAGAGGAGGGGGAATGTGATTCTACTATTGGTTCGTAAACTGGTATAATATGCGTCAGTATAATTTACACGTCAAACTTTACAAAGAGATTATGGCTAGCTTCGGCTTTGTAGTGCATCGTCTCTGTCGCACGAAGCACTAACAGTCCGGTATCTAATAAACAAGTCAGCGATAAAACGTCACATAGATATAGTTACCGGCGTCAGTTATGAGCACAGATCGAGATCAATAGACAATTGACAGTTGACGAGATGTAATAAAGAAAAGTCCAATATACGACGAGCATCGACTGACGAACCAATCGCGTGCAGCCTCAGCGCCCCTCGTCGTCTTCATTCCGCCAAAGAGACCGAAAAATCTAATGCGCAGGTGACGTTTGTGCTCATGACTGGTGCCTGTACCTATAAGAGTGACGGATACGACGCTCTACAAAGCCGAAACGAGCCGATTATCTCCTTAACACTTTGAACGCCACGCCACCAGACACAATAGAAAATTTATTGTTTGTCGGTCACCGGTGACCGACACGGCGTTCAAAACTTTAAACTTGATGTGTAATATTTATTGCCGGGTACTTTATGGTCCTAGAAACTTACTCAATACTCAATACTTTATGGCATTTCACATGTGTTTCACTTGATCATGATCTGATTAAAAATTTGGACATAAAAAATCCGGACAAGTGCGAGTACGACTCGCGCCCTGATGGTTCCGAAATATGCAATAGTGCCATCTATGTCGCTATTACATCATAATATCATAATATATCTTGATCATAGATGGCGCTATTGCATACTTCTAGTGGCGCCATCTATGAGCAGATTGCTCCACTCATGACAGACGGACAACAAACTTATAAGGGTTCCGTTTTCCTTTTGAGGTACGGAACCCTAAAAAACATTTTTATACCTAATTCAGTACTGCTTATTAAACAATTAACGTTTTCAGACCGTTCTCGTCATGAGAAGATTGATTACAACGCCTTGGACTTCGAAGAGGACATTGAACACGATGGTAAATGTTTTGCTGAAATATATGCCGTATCTAGTCGTTGTTCTTTATACGGGGTATAATTTAGTCGAAATACGAAAAGTTTTCATTGTACTCATCATTATGAACAACTTTTACTATGGGACCAAACACAGAACAGTAAAAACAGTAGAAGGAGTATGAGGCCAATTTTCTATGAATACCAGTGTCGCCAAACTCACATATTCACAGTTGACACACACTATAATTTCTGTATTAGGATTGGCTAAAAACAACAATTACGACAAGACTTATATACACAACATTATTTGCATCAAATTAAACCTTAATAGCATTCCATTGAATTCACATTCTAAAATGAATAATGACAAATTAACGACCTTTTTCGTTTTGGATTAAAATATATTCCAACACGATTATGTACCGCTATTGGACGCTAGATGGCGTTTATTATTCTTATTTTCAAATTAGAACTCTGTAGTTGTTGTAATATAAGTAGAATTTGAATGGCCTAAACCAGCGGCAAGCTATGATGGCCGGTTTGAAGTTTGTCCGCTCATAAAGTTTTGTAAAAATTGACAACTACTTTTGAAAGAACAATTGCTGCACTTTATTGTCAATAGTGACGCGTCACTATAAACTATAAAGTACAGTAATTGTTCTTTCAAAAAAGTTGTAAATTTTTACGAAACTTTATTTACTTGGACTTAAACGTCAAGTCGACGTTTCAGTCCGCTCATAAAGTTTCGTAAAAATTTACAACTTTTTTGAAAGAACAATTACTGTACTTTAAAGTTTATAGTGACGCATGCGGGTAATAGTGATGGGGTATATCATACCTACTATACTTATCGATAATAAATGCCGTCTAGTGTCGAGTAGAGGTAGGTACTTGTTTTGGAGTATGTTTTAATCCAAAAAAAGGTCGTTATATTGTTGTGATTAATTGAATGATGTGAAGAACGCTTGAAAAGGGATAGTTTTTAGAAATGTTCATAACATTATATTTAGAAAGCTTTCTTTCTAATGTTATGGGCATTTTTGGGACGGATGGTTTTTCAAAGGATTTTACAAATGTCAAGTGACTTGACATTTGATAGTGACAGAACAGGCAGTTGCCGCGCTTTTAGAAAAAGGGAGTAGATGTTACGCTGTGACCGAAAACTAAAAGAAATGATTAAAGGTACTTACATTAATAGATATAAAAGTGTATAATTAACTATTCATAACAATTGTTGATTTATTTTATAAAGTCGTAAAAAGCTATAAAATAATACTCTAAAAATTGGTTATTTAGGAACGCACGAGAACGCTGTACCGCCATGTTGTCTGTTTATGTGACGTAAGTGACGTCACCATATTCATTAGCTCGCGGATTCTTTATAAGAAAAACCGAGAAAAACTGACTGTTTACTATAGTAGAGAGTGTAGTGACACAGGTTCTAAGGCCGCGGCTGCACTCAGCACTGGTACGGTGACAGCGACGGGACAGCGATTTTGTGAAAACAAACTCATAAGTATTAAACATTATGTCGATGGCCGCACTGCAGAAACGACAAGCGACATTTATTTGTTCACGAAATCGCCGTCGCTTCGTTGTCGCCGTACCAGTGCGGCCGCGGCCTAAATAACATGGCGACTAGTGTTTTCGCGATATTGGATTAATTTCTAAAATATTCGTGTTGTTTTATGAATTAATTCTGAAATATATTGCTAGAATAGAGCAAAAACTATAACAATAAGGTACCTATTTTTTCAATGAAATGTACTACAACTAGCATAAGTATTACAAACGCTCTTTTGTGAATATAGAGATCTCCCACACATTAAAAATTCCGCATACCCTCAATGTAACACTGTCATTAGCCTCCATCACTCACACTAAACTAAAACACTGTATTTATATCATTGATCAAATTGATCAAGGATCTTGGCTCAATAGTGTTTTGGCACATCTCCCTTGTTTTTATGATCTGAGGAATTACCAGACAACTTGTCTGCCGTGCTTAAGATAATCGCAGAATTAAATACATAATTGAAATGTTGAGAACATCTTCATTTCTGTATAAAAATAATTTGACTTACTGCGATTATTGTAAGCACGGCAGTTGTAGCTATAATATATTTATTACCTATTACTTTTTTTTATAATAAAATCATCTGCCATAAAATGTAGCATGCAGATCGTACCTCTTGTATTAGCGGGGAACCAATTTAATTTTCTGGATGCATTGATCCACTTTTCTTTCATTAGATGGATATTTTGGAAAACGGAAACTGTCAAGTTTTCTATTGTTGCTGTGATATTGATTTAAATTAGACTATGGTATCTCATCTAAAAACATACTCGCAACCAGCGGCCTAATTGTGTAACTCAATTTCTTTCGCCATGGCTTTCATATTGACAGTTCAACAACATCCATTACGGCATTGAGCTAGTTACGGGAGCACGGATTAACAAACATACGGCGTAATGAATGTCAAAAACAATGCCATGGTGATAGCAATTGAGTTACGCAATTAGGGTGCAGCTTCACACGGGGTGATATCAATAACGTATCTCACACCAAACCTTTCTCAAGAAATTGATAAGATGGGATTCCATTGATGAGAACAGAATGAAAATTCCTGCAGTAAATGAATGTGCACAGATAGACGCAGCGAGAAACTTAATTTTATAGATACTATTATAGGCACATAGAAGATTACTAACTTGCACCACAAAGCAGCATCGGAGCTCATTTCGTAGTTTACCTACCGAAAAAATATTTTATAAAAAATGGTCGATACATTTTTATCGATACCTATTGGATGCATTAATTGAATAGCAGGAAAAGTCTGATTTCGTAATCAAACATTCTAGAACAATTGATAACCAGTAAAAGAAAATTATCCGTATTTTAGATGAAAATAAGGATCACTCTTTATTGTCATTCTTGTACTATATTTGACAGAAAGAAATTAAATGTATTTTATGAATTAAAACTGAAAATATAACATAACGATGGTACGAAATTCCTCCATGAGTTAGATTTTTACCGTGGCTATGATTTTTACACTCTAATATGGAACATTAGGGCATTTTAGTATTTTTTATGATTTTTTAACGGTAGTGACGCATATGTTCACGATAAATATCTGTCATCGCGACTGCGCTCACTCGATCGGTACATATGTCTCTCAGTACTCATCAGTGGTGATAGGGACCACGCCCACTTACTATTTCCATCTTGTTCTTTATTCCGTGGGACCAAACATGAAATCGCGAAAAATAAATCACATTTTGGTGAGTTATGTGAACATAAATGTATTGAACAGATGAATTTTTTTCGCGATTTCATGGTTGGTTCTATAGTAGGTAAATGTTGTTCATAATGATGAGTACAATGACCCCTTTTCGTATTTCGACTGACTCAAATTACACCCAGTATAATTGTCGTGTATCTACGGTGGTTGGTATATCATTATTTGTGATCTGTGACTGTATAAAATAGAATTATGAATATTATTATTATGAAGTACCTATATTTTCTGTATACATATTTTATGATAACTATTTTAACCTATGTATTATTCCGGTGTTGATTTATAAAAAGTATTTTTATTTAATCTTTTATTAAGTTGATTTATAAAAAGCTTTTTTAAATATTTTATTTTGTTTTCTTTTTTCACAGAAAATAAATAGTAAAATATATGCGGTACCTTTATTGTTTTTTATTTATTATTTTTATGCATGCATGACTTTCTTAACTTTAACTTTTTCTCTTGAATCTTTCGGGTTATTTGTCTCACGTTAAAATAATTATGTTTTGCCGTCTTTTTTAGACGAAGCGTCTCACAAACGTAAGCCAGCAGAGAAGCCTGAAAGACGTCGTGATATGCGCAGGGCCACCCCTGAGAATAGGGCTGATATGTTGGCGCTAGCGTTAGGTGTCAACCCTAAGCATGGCGAACAGAGGTTGGTCGTTTGTGGACTCTTGTTTAACGTTCGGTAATAAGTTATGAAACAATAAACTCGAATGTGTAATATGTCAATATTATACCCCATGTCATTCCCACAACGAAGACTAATCTAACGACACCTCATATATTGAAATCCATTAAGCCGTTTTTAGGTTACAGTCTGCCAAAGTTACTCTTCTTTTGGGGCAGTTGGGTAAAGAGGGGTGTAAAAAACAATTAAATTGTGACCATAAAAAAACTAAAAAGCAATTTCATCACCTTTCTATGTTCATGAGAACAGACACCCCCCTACGTAGGTACGCCCATGGCGCTAAGGCCCGTATTCCAGAACGATACTCCAGCACCGATCTCTGCTTGAGCATAGATTTCAACCAATCAAATGGCTATAAATCTATGCTCAAGCAGAGATCTGTGCTCGAGCATCGTTCTGTAATACGGGCCTAAGACTCTTAAGGTTAACTCTCATTAATTCATCAAAGATTAAATCTTCGCACCAGGGACGCAGGGCCCTTCGGTCGCGAGGCTCGCGAAGGCCGCGAAGCCCGGGACATGCGTCGCCGCGAAGGCCTATCCTCCACGGTAGGGTACGCGCAACCAAAACTATCCTCTGCCGTCGCCAACATGTCCGAAGGCCTGGCTAAAGGACAACATCAGGACAAACCTAAGGATGACTATGACCCCTTCAGTATCTTGAGGAGTACTTTTAACAGGGGTGAGAAGAAGGATCAGCAAAGGTAGGTGGAATATAATACACACCTGACACGACTAACATAAAACAATTTTACTATTTTTTCACTTTCAGTATATGTTTTTTTCTTTATTGTTTTTAACCAAGTTCAGTATTAATTGTACCTTGTAGACATTAATGTACCTATGTATATGTTAACTTAATTGAGACAGACAACACGTTGCACATTAAAATAATAACTACGGAGGAAACTGTCTCTCAGGTTGCTAAGCAACCTAGCTAGGACAACAGCACCTCATCCAAAAATTTGTAATTTATTACGCTCAATTATGTAATTTGTAATTGTTATTATAATATAACACTGTGTATGGAGAATTTCTCAAGTCATTGTGTACGTTAATAAGGGGTTTATTTGCGTCTGAGGAAACTTAGTAAAGGTTGATTATGCCATAACAGCGATTATATATTTTTGTAAGAGCATGTGATTAAAAAAAAATACTCGGGGTAGACCTTTGCCCAACAGCCGGCCTAGCATGACCACGATAGAAACGGGTTTTGTCTACATAGAAATAGACAAAGTGACAGATTGTAGAAACATTTCTACCGTTTCATTCATAAAACGTAGAAATGTTTCTACTATCTGTCACTTTGTCTGCAGGAGGCAGGAGGATGTCAGTGTTGGGCAAAGGTTCCCCCAATTTCTTCTAAACATACTCCCCTGCGACGCCTTGTATGATTGCAAAAAAATCCTATTATTTCTAATCTGCGTGTTGAGGGACTCCTCCAGAGTCAAGATTCGTCTCGCAGATATAAATTATAATATACAACTTTTCTGCCCGCTCTGAAGTTAGCGGTTTGGCTGCGCAATAAACAATTTATACCCTAAACAGTCCATTGCGCATTCAAACAACTTCAGAGCAGGCCAGTAAATTTTGTTATCTGTAATTACTGTAATTAGTACCCATATTCTTCAAAAAAATCTTTATTCCTTCAGAAAAGACGCAGAAATTCGTCCAGATCGTCGCGAAATGATAAAAGCTCGCTTAGGAGAAAAGGCAACAGATAGAGATGATAGACGTGACCGTTTCAGAAGTGATAAAGAAGACAGGGATCGCAAACAGCCAGAGCAAAGGAACGAGAAAGAAGACAGGGGTCGCAAACCCTTGGAAATTAGGAACGCAAAGGACGACAGGAGCCGTAAACCCTCGGAAAACAGAAATGATAAAAATGAAAGACTCCGTAAAATGTCGGAAGTTTCGGAACACAGAAATGACAAAGACGACCGAGTTCGGAAGCATTCCGAACAAGGGAATGACAAAGATGATAGGGAACGGAAACCATCAGAGCACAGGAATGAAAGGGAAGACAGGGACCGTAAGCATTCCGAGCAGAGGAATGACAAAGATGACAGAGATCGCAAACAATCCGAACAGAGGAATGAAAAAGATGACAGGGATCGGAAACATTCCGAATACCGAAATGAAAAGGACGACAGGGTGCGAAAACATTCGGAACACAGGAACGAAAGAGAAGACAGGGATCGCAGACACTCGGAACAGAGAAATGAGAGAGATGATAGGGATCGTAAACATTCGGATTACAGGAGAAATGACCGTCACAGGAGGGACAGATCTGAGCGTCGGGACAAGAGTAAGGAGCGCGATAGAAGTGAGAAGAGTAGAGATAATGATAGGAGTAAGGCTAGGGACGAGGATAGGGACAAGAACAGGAGGCGGTCGCGAACGCCTTCGCCGGCTAAAGAGAGGTAATGTGTTCATTTTTGGTACCTACCTTAATAAATAAATTATAAGAGATGTTGTAAATAGTCGATTCAATAAAGGTTTTTACTTCTTAAGATTACATGCGGGCGGTCTTTTCTCCATACAAAAAATAACCAAACGCTCTCGCCTGTTTTCTTTTTGGTTTATGACCTTAAAGCAATGATTTTTTTACAGTAAAATTAATAACAACCTCTTCTATGTCCCTATGTTTCCCTTGTTGATAATACGTTATCTTTATAAGCGCTAGAACGCTTAGAAAATGCTCAAAAATTTAGACAGCCGTCAACAGAGGTCTAGTGAACAAATTTGATAACTATTAATGCAAAAATAAAAACATAGAGACACAGTATTATATTCTTCTTATTCAGTTTATGAAATATCTTTTATATTGGTCCAATATTGGAGGAGGAAACAGTAGAGAGCCAAACCTCGAATTATGACTATTTATTTAGGCTTTTCAGTTGGATCTGAAGTTGTCTTTATCGCACGAAGGCGAGGGCCGGGACGTGCAGAGCGACAGCAATAGTTCCTTCAAATACCTACCTAATTTTCAAAAGTCTTACCACCCGCATATCCTCTTAATCCTCAGAAACACTTCCGAGTTTGATAATCCTATTTTTTAATTAGACGTCATTAATCCAAAACAATGCCGCTTGTGCTAATGTAGTAATTTATCGCTTTGAATTAGTGAATTTACTAGAAAAACCTTTAAAGCTATTTCAAATTTTAATAAAATATGATGTAAGAACAAAAATGATATTAAGGAAAAAAAATGTCAAGAAAAACAAAACCCGCCACCAATGTTTCTGATTTTGATAAATATATTTATATATTTTGATAAATTTAACACACAAAAAAACACCTGAAAAAAAAAACAAAATCGGAGCTGTTTTTGAAAATTATGAAGTTTTGGCAATTTTTGAGCTTGACTCAACTAAAAGGGCAAAAACTAAATATTTGGGATGCCGACAGAAACAGGATATCTAAAATTCGTTCATTTACTTGATGCGATTTGACAGATATTCGGTTTCATAAACCTGATTTCTTTATAGATCTAAGTCTCGCGACCGCAAGCCTTCTGCGACTGAAACTAGGGAGAAAAGTGGGGAGCGTACCCCCCAGGATGACGACAAGAAGAAGGTAGGTGTAAGTATTCGAACAATTCGGCAAGGTCAGCGGGTAAGAGTTTTAAAACATGATTTATCTATTGCTATAGCTATGTAATTCGTTTTAACATTGGGCGCCGTTATAATTTACGTAGCACGGTACGTCAAGACATGATTTTATCGTCAATCATCATCATCTGCCTAGCCTTTTCCCAAATTATATTGGGGTCGGCATCCAGTCTAACTAGTTTTGGCTGAATATCAATATTTTACGTGGAGCGACTGCCATCTGACCTCCACAACCCAATTAATGGGTAATACCGGTATTCGAATGTTAGACCAGCTGTCAGACTTAGGGCTTCTGACTACCCGTAACGATTGTCAAAGATATTCCTATGACAACAGGGACCGACTGCTTAACGTGCTCTCCGAGGCACGGAGGGGTCTCGATGTGTAAAGAACGGTCACCCATCCAAGGACTGACCGCGGCAAGCGCAGCTTAACCTCGCAATCGATCGATCAGCGCGGCCGATATAGCCACGAGCCCCTCTTGATTTTATCGTCAATATGCAACGGAAAAGCTAAATGTATGGAATTGTATAAAGAATTGAAGATGCTTTTAATTCTCCGTCGACGGAGAATTTATAATTACAATTTTATTTCGTACATTTAAATGTATTAATTTAAAAAATATAAATTGAGTCACTCTAAAATTCAATTACAACCGAATAATTTAACTTTTTTTGCTTAGTTGTATTTGCTGTAGTCTTATGAAATTGAAGGGTACACAAGGATTTTTTAGGCGCCTACAATTGAAGGGTACACAAATTGAAGGGTTAATCTAATCTATCTGTTGTTTACAAATAATTTGTATGTATTTATAAATATCTATTGTTGGAGATCCTAAAATAGAAAAAAACTTGGCACAACTTACGATAAAATATTAATATAGTAGGTTATTATGTATTGTAAAATAAGACAAAAACCTGTTTATTTTATCACACTTTAGCAAGATGACGAAAGGAACGAGGCTCGCAAGGAACTGATGGAGATAGTTCGTCTCATCAAGTCCAGGCAACGAGACAGGGAGAATAAGGCTGCGGGTGAGTGAAACACCCTGTATTATCCTACTTCCTATCCTACTAATATTATTATAAATGCGAAGTTTGGATGGATGGATTGATAGATGGATGCTTGTTACTCAATCACGCCACAACGGCTGAACGGATCTGGATGAAAGGAGTTGTTTCAGAAATGTATGGAGCCTGGGACGGGTCTACGTACGCAATTAAGTATTATAGCTATACATGATAGTAACCGGTTCCTATGCTTATTTTCTATAATATTACTTCGTTGAATTGTAATTCATTCTTTTCTTTGTCAAGGAGAGCAACACAACACAAATATGGTGGATCAACAATCGACAAATGAATTAAATTAAACGTTACGTTATGTTTAAACTTTTGACAACTGTTATGTCAATGTCAGTCAAACTGGCAACATTCAATCCACCACGCGTGCGCATAACGACTCAAACGTCACGTCATAAAACAAAACTGTCAAACTCAACTGTCATGGCCGCCCTAAAAATAAGGATATCATAGTGAAAAACTTCATCTCAAATAATTCTCTTACAATTGTACTCTTCTCCAAATGAATTTAATAATATTTTTATATAAATCCCTTATTTTTTTCCTATTTTTCGTATAGGCTATTTTTTATCCTGAAAACGCGGGCACAGCCGCTGGCGGAAGCTGGTATTATCAATGGAAAAGTTTGTGTGAATAGATGGATGTTTGTTACTCTTTCACGAAAAAACTACTGAACGTATTTTGATGAAACTTTACAGTAATATAGCTTATACATCAGAATAACACATAGGCTACCTTTTGTACCGAAAAACGCGGGCGAAGCCACGGGTGGAAGCTAGGTTCACCATAATTTTGGAAGTAGCTGAAAGATGATCCACAAGGTCACAGTGAAGATTATGGCTTTGTTCCCATGGTGCCAGTGTGCCACGAGTTGGAGAGTATTTTAATGCACCTGGTGCCACCTTCTTGCAGATGTTGTTATGCCTCTTTCTTACCAGTTAAAACACCAGAAAGTCGTGAATAGTGGGCGCTTTGGGAGTTGTCTTTTGTAACTGTGACGTTTAAAAGTGCTGATTCTCAGCCTAATTTTACCTCTCTTAAAATGACATTGTTTTCCCCAGTTCAAGCCAAGAAAAAACGTAATTCTTCCGAGTCGGACAGTTCAGGCTCGCAGCACGGGAAGAGACGCCGGTCTGCCGACAGGGACCGCAGGAGACGGAGTGGCTCCAGGTCAGTCGGTTGTTCTCTTCACAGGACTATTGTAGAACTGAATTTAACTATCTAACCATGAAATCAACATTTGACAGCTCGATAATGCCTATAAAAAATGATTTTGTCTTTTTTACGGTTCCCTTATAGGATCACTTTGTTGTCCGTCTGTCATTCATAACTATAAGTGGAGCCATCTGCTCATAGGTGGCGCCACTAGGAGCATGCTGTAGCGCCATCTATGATCAAGATATGATATATCTACTATGATGTAATAGGGGCATAGATGGCGCTATTGCATATTTTAGAATCCTCTCCGGTTTTTTCTCTTTGTAAACCCTCATTTGCAATGAAGCAAATTGGAAAAATGCACAACAGCGCTTTTTTGACACCGCGCTTAAATTGCGCACTATTGGAGTTTCAACTTTCAACGCTCAGCGTTGAATCGATTGTGCCTTGACAAACGCCTTGCTCAAGGCTTTTTTTGAACACGCTTGAAAATCGCCCGTGCGAATGAGGGCTAATGTAAGACATAGAGCCAAATTCACATTAATGACGTTAATACTATACAGCCAATACCACTTTATGAAAAAAATATCACCTTTATGCTAAGAATATTAACAAAACTTATAATTTGTCTCCCAGAGGGCGCCAGTCGAGCTCTGAACGTCGCGCACGGCGGCGTCGCACGCGCAGTCCTCGCCGCGACCGACGCGAGCGCAGACGTTCATCATCATCCCGCTAAATACGTGTATTATACGATGGGTATTAATATATTTAGCCATTAATCTGTTTTTGAGTAAGGGAATATTAATTTATGAAATTAAGTTCGTTGCCTAATAATTCCCTGAAATTTTTATTTAGCATATAAATTGTGTTTTTTTTTTTTCATTTGACCTGCACGTGACTGCGAATTAAAGCTAAAGATTGTACTAGTATGCATGAACTGTAACTTCCACAACTACAAATATACTTGCAAAAATGCGTAATAAAGACTATTGTGCAAGTCGGAAGCAAATCATTAGCAAGATAAAATTAAAGAGTCAAAGTTCCCCATTATATCAACAAAATGTAGAGAGTTCGATTGCAGGAGGGTTATAGGAAATAAGGAAAAGTTGTGTTATAGTTTGGCAAAGGTAGGGACAATAGCACCAGTTTAGGAGAGAGGAGGGGTTACTTTTGCTCTACATAAGGGCCTGTGCACACCAAGTTTTTTAAGCGCGCCGTCGACGCGCGTTTCTAAAACGCGCGTCGACGGCGCGCTTTTATCCTACACAGGTCTACAGGCTGCGTCTGACTTGCGTGCGTATCGCGTCTGTATCGCTACAAACGCCGTCGACGGCGCGCTTGAAAATCGTGGTGTGCACGGGCCCTAAGAAACAGCGTGTCTTAGTATAAAAATAAAGTCTTTGATTGTCTCGTTTTGACGATACCTTGGCAAATAATTAGTACATCTGCTGTCACTCTCTTGTCAGTTGTTGTTATTGGTGTACTGAAATAACATTGGCCAATCATGTTATATGACAACAAATTAAATTGAACAGGCTTTCAGAATCTAGAGGTTAGTATGTTAGTATAAATAATTATAAAGATGTGCATTTTTTAAACAATTTAAGTCGAAACCTTTGTGTCTTACGTTTGAGTTATGCGGAAGTATGCCTGTGCTTAAGAAAATCACAAGTAAACAAATAAGAAAATATGCGAATATAATAGTTTTACCTCCATCAGTTAATTTGAAAATCACCATAAAAACCAGAACAAAATCGATTTTGTTTGAACGAGGAATTCGGCAAGCCAAGGACGTTTTTGACACGTTCGACGTCACGCCACCAGACAATAGAAAATCTATTGTACGGTGTTAAAAGACTTAAGAAATAACTAACGCCTATACTTTTACACGTTTTTGAAAACATTCTCAACCTCGTCAGAACCTCACCGCAATTGTTTTAAGAAACTTAACAGTTCTAAGCAAAATAATGATACCATATCTAATAGTGTTGGAGCACTGAAAAAAATTGCGAAGGAAAAAATGATAAAAATTGTTTCATTAAATAAATGTTAACAAATCAATGAAAAGCACATTGTTTAAGTACCAGTTCAGTCATTTGTTCACTCTTTTTAGGGTTCTGTACCTCAAAAACGGAACCCTTACAGGATCACTTTGTTGTCTGTCTGTCCGAAGTCCTTAACAGGTGGAGGTACCTGCTCATAGATGGCGCCACTAAAAGTATGTAATAGCGGCATCTTGCTCATAGATGGCGCTAATGCATATTTCTAGTGGAATATTTTATTTAATATATCTACAATTCTACATACAACAAAGTCCCGGTGTATGACTTGAAAAACTATTCTTTTTAGGGTTTCGTACCAAAATGGTAAAAAAGGAACTCTTATGGTGCGACTTCGTCTGTCTGTCTGTCTGTCTGTCTGTCTGTCACACCTGCTTATTTTAGCAACTACTAATGCTATCGACTTGAAATTTGGAATAGTTATAAAAAATGCTTGCCAAACTTTATTGAAAATGATAAAAGTCAAAAACTGTTTTTATTTTCATTGCAAAAGGGGCCGGAGTGGGGTTCCGAAATTTCAAAGTGGTTACTAGGTCAAGTGACATATCATATGAAAGGGCTTGATATGCACATTTCAAAATTTATTTTTATTTTATTTTATGTCTCACAGTTTTCGACATAATGATGAAAAATGACTGAAAAAATACCATTCCCCCCTTATCTCCGAAGTTTGCGGAGCGAAAAATCAGAAATAATTAGAGTTGATTGGAATTGACCCAAATATGGCACCAAAAATAAAACGATGTTCCTAACTAGTGCAGTTTTTTCAAAATCATCAAAATTCCTTGACAAACAAACTTAGTTATGCGGTCCGGTTTTTTTCACTTTATACGTCCAAAACCGATACGGAACCCTCTGTGCGCGAGTACGACTCGCACTTGGCCGGTTTTTTTTCTCTTTGTGTGATTATTTACTTAAGCAAGTATGTTATCATAGTTACTGTTATGTAAGATTTGTTTTAAATTGTTTAGTTATGACACAAGCATGTGCTGTTATCAAATTAAATTAAATATTTTATTTCTATTTTGACTAGTGTTGCCCAAATGCAAGACCAAGACGAGTCTAACCCAGTCTTTGGTCTCGGTCTCGCGTCAGTACACCTGCAGGTCTAACATGCGCGCCGCGACAAATTTTGTCGACTGTTTTGTCTCGCTCTTACTCGTGCGAATACGAGACAAAAGCACGATAAAAGCGTCGACAAAATTTTGTCTCGGCGCGCATGTTAGGCGCTCTGGTCGTAGTCTTGGTCTTGGTATTGCATACTCAGTTTTGGTCTTGATCTCGGTCTTGCTGCAGTTAAGTGGTCTTGGTCTTGCAAAAATGATTCATGCAAGACTGCTTTTGGGCAACACTAATTTTGACATAATTATAACGAGTTTTTTTTATTAGCTACTAGTTTTTGAAATAGGGAGACATGGCATAGCTATACAAAAATGTACTGTATGGTACTGCATAATGTTATTATTAATAATGTCTGTGTTTTAATATGTTAATGAGCTGAAAACTCGCAGCGAGCTTTTTCAATGAGGTAACTGGCACCAGGCGCGGATATAGGAAGGGTGGGGGGGAAGGGGCGGCCATTTTTGTGTGATTTCTTTGCCTGACTAGCATTGAATCAATGGTGCTGATTCTGTTGAATAGCGCACTAAACTAATTTTAATCACACTATATCTCTTTCTTACAAATATCATTGAAAAAGGATAGAAAATATTAAGAGCTGTCAAATTAGTCTACGCCCTTGTCATTTACGGGAAAATAGTCGTGACATATTGCGAAACCGACTAAATTCACATTGAAATGAAGCAAGTGGACTAATTTGACAGGATTAAATATCCTCTATCCCTTTCTCATGTTTTTCGTTAGAAAGAGACATAATGAGACTAAATTAGTTTAGTTTGTAAACAACAGAGTCGGCACCAATGTAAGCTAGGCAAGTTTTATATGTATACCTACTGATTATAACTTTAATCTCTTTTCACCGATTCTTTATACAGGGTGGCAGGTTAAACAGTGGAAATATTTTAAGGGGTCATTGTACTCATCATTATAAACAACTTTTACTATGGGACCAACCCAGAAATCGCGAAAAAAAAATCAGCTGTTCCATACATTTCGTTGAATTATGTGAACATAAATGTATGGAACAGCTGATTTTTTTTTCGCGCTTTCGGGGTTGGTCCCATAGTAAAAGTTGTTCATAATTATGAGTACAATGACCCCTTAAAATATTTCCACTGTCTAACCTGCCACCCTGTATTTCACCGATTACATTCAGTCTGTCTCTTCTGTACCGACACGCCGCGTGATATCACCGCGACAACTGCCAATTGGTTTGCGAACATTCGAGGGAGAATCTCACCGTGACATTCCCCCTCGCACGTTCACAAACAAATTGGCAATTCTCGCGGTGTCGGTACAGAATAGAAGGCAGGGCAGCAGTGGCGCAGAGTCCCTACAATCCGATTCCTACCGGCTTCCCTTTGAAAAACGGCACAGGCAGTACTGTTTACTATAATTGTCAAATTTTAATAGTACATAAATATCAAGTATTAGTCACACTACTACAGGTATAAAATGCACCAACACATTAAAACATTACAAAAACGCCTACCTTTATTTTTTCTTATAATTCCGACAGCAAAATAAATATGTATTGCTAAATTATAATACGGCGGCACTACGTCGGAATCTTGAACTAAAAAGTCTTAATGTCATGACGTCACATTAAGTCATGTAGCACTGCTACGTAAAGGGCCTCGGGAAGCCGGTATTTGACGGATTATGATAGAGATAGAAATAGAAAAATGCGTATGCGAGAACGAGATAGAGAGAATGAGTGTCCAACTAGCTACGGTGCTACGCCGTAGGTGGCTACGGCGCGGAAAGTATTTTTAGTTCCTATCTTGTAAATAGATGACGTTGTTACTTTGTAAATCGTGATATGGTTTCGTTACCACGAGTTGGTGGTGAGGAGGATGATGAGGATGAGAATGATGAGGATGATGAAGATGATGAGGATGAGAATGATAAGGATAATATCGATTAAAAATAAATCTTGTGCGGGTAGATCGTGAATATTTTTTTCTATAAATTAGCTGTCATGACGCCTACCACCTCAGTCGTCCTGCGACCACGAACGCTGCAAAGTGTTCGAAACGTCAGGAAAACTCTGTAAAAATCTGTAATATACGCGATTTAATCCGTTTAAACTTGTTTTATCATAATGTGTAATAATCGCGAAAACCTAAGACATTATTATGATGAGGATGATGAGGATGAGGATGATGAAGATGATGAGGATGAGAATGATGAGAATGATGAAGATGATGAGGATGAGGATGATGAAGATGATGAGGATGATGAGGATGAGAATGATGAGGATGATGAAGATGATGAGGATGAGAATGATGAGGATGAAGATGATGAGGATGATGAGGATGAGAATGATGAGGATGATGAAGATGATGAGGATGAGGAGGATGAGGATGAAGATGAGGATGAGGAGTAAGTCTGATTGTTTTTGCCGTTTTTTGTCACAGCATAAAGCATTTGTAGCTCGGCTTCCCTCTTACAAAAATTCACCCTTCGCCACTGCAGGGCAGTCTTCCACTAACAAAGTTGAGTGTTAGTTTGCCATGTCTAGAATTTACTTGTTCTGTGCCACTAAATATCTAGTTTGAATGTAGGTATACCGTTTAGTGTAGTTTTCAGGAGACTTTTTATAGTAATTATCACAAAAATAGCCTTTATTAATATGTATTAGGAAAGTTAACTATAATTTGACAAATTGGTACCAACCTTCATGTAATAATGATAACTATGTTTGTTTATGCTAATAAAATTGTATTTCTCCAGTTTTGAGCGTTTTATTGTTACTTTTATTGTAACCATGTCTTACCCAATACAGTCCAAAATTATTATTTTTTATTAAAAGGCTTGCGTTTGACCGCCATCTCGCCTAATGTTAAGCGATGATGCGGTCTACGATGGAGCACGCTTGCCTAGAAGAAACCGATTCACTCGCGAATTGAAGATCCCCAGATTGTATCTAACTATCGGGGAACATCCACTCCGGCAGCGCATTCCACTGTTTGGCGATACTCACAATGAAAGTGGAATTTAAAGCACTACGTTGGAATCAGTGGCGTGCCTACAGGGCAAGCCCGAAGGTATATCTCTAAACCTTTCATGAATGTAAGTGAGTAGCATACAATAAAAAACAATCATGAAAAATTAAGCGAAATACCCTCGGGCTTACCTTGTAGGCACGCCACTGGTTGGAATCAAAGTATTGTCTAATAAAGGACAGATCTATAAAGCTCACTTGATAATGGAAGAATCATAGTGATCCAAGTCACATTTTGCATCTGCGAGAAAATATGTGAAACGCGTGTGGGCGTAACACAGAATACTACTTACAGAAGGGTGGCTGTTTAGAAAATAAATAGCAACTCTTGCAATAAAGACTAATTCAGCTCGCATATGTGCTGAGTGCCTACCTCGGATCATAGAAGTGCCTACGATTAAGTAAGGTATTAAACCTACTTACAAGGTAGTCTCTGTCGCGAAACTATAGACGCGGCGGCGGCGTTTAGTCGAGAAAAGAATTGGCCTCCCTGGGTAGGCACGCCGATATACCTACTTATAGCTTCTCACTTAAATTGCGGAGTGCATCAGGCCAAGGGCTGCCATCACCTAAATTGCTCACGCCGGACAAAAACTTAAAAACTCCGGACATTTGGGTGAAATTGAGTATTTTTTCCGGACGCCCCCGAAAAACATTTCATTAATCAAGATTCCCCTGACACAAAGTGTCTGGGTTTACCCGGACATTTTTTGAAACCCCTACCGCACGCTGCCCGCCCTCTAAACTAGGACAAATCCGAGGAACCCCGGACGGATGGCAGCCCTAATTAGGCCTATTGTAGTAGGTAAGTACCTACAAAAGCAAATGAGTTGTCACGGGAGATATTGGGACTATTCCTAAGAAAAAAATTACTAAGTAGGTTAGGCACTAGGATCAGTGTGGGGAATATATATTTACACGCTAAGCTTGTTTGCAGGAAAATGATAGATCACTATGGTTCTACCAGCGCCGCTAGACTGCTTAGACTACCTACTTTCCAAATGACAAAGTCAGTGCGTAGGTATTTATAATGTACCTACCTAATGTTTGACGGGTCTGAGTGCATGTTTAGCACAGCCGCAGCCGGCTAAGAGCGACATTCACTGACCGTACTAATAACCGTCAACTGCCGTAACTTTGCCTAGCGTCTTGGTTTGCCTAGCATGAAAAAGATGTAGGGTCCATTTCAATTGAATTTGTTAACTTTGTAAACAATGTTAGTATGGCCAACTGTCAAAATTTGATGAATCTGTATAGAAAGTTTGTTTACAAAGTTTACAAGTTCTATTGAAATGGACCATAGGTAATAATATATTTTTCTTTCATTTTACATAAGTAAAGTGAAATAGTTATTTGTTATACTACTGCGGGGGGGACACTCTTGTATACAGTGTCAGGTTAGACAGTCGCAATACGAAAAAGGGTTATTGCACTCATCATTATGAACAACTTTTCCTATGGGACGAACCCAGAAATTGCAAAAAAATCAGCTATTCCATACATTTTGTTTACAAGAGTGCAAAGTTGCTTTTTAACCGCGTGCTCAATTTTGATGACCGAGCAAGCGACGGATTCAAAAATTAGAATCCTGAGCGTGAGGGAATCAAAAGGGCACGAGGTGAAAAATCTTTGCACTCGAGTGCAACACGTAACTTTTCATCCCACCTCAGCGAGGAAAAAAAACTGGGGCAAGAGCGTGTCGGACCACGCACAGTCTAGGGTTCCGTAGTAAGAAGTATTTCAGTCTTCCGACCGCAAATATAAGTTTGTATTTCATAATATAATATTATTATGAAATACAAAAGTATTTTTGCGGTTGTCAAAACTCAAAACTGAAAATAGTGAATATTTCAAAAAGTTATTGCCGTATCTTGTGCAAACCAATTTTAATCGAAAGTATTTATTAGATGCTACAAGCTTGAATATTTTCAGATTTGTTGATAACGCGGTTGGAAAATTACAGGGGGGGGGGGGACAGATTATTCACGACTTTTGGAGCTTCTAGTTCACTAAGTATGCACTTAAATAAAAAAGTCATTTAGAAACCTTTATGTTATTTTCAAAGACCTATTCAACGATACCCCACATGAGGGGGTGCGCGAAAATCTTTTTTTTTCACCCGTTAGTTTTATAATGTATCCCCTTAATCCCCTCCCCTTAATAATTGTATTCTTGTTCAAACCAATTTTAATCGTAATTCATTAGATTCTATTAGCTTGATTTTTTTCAGATTTTTTTGTAACGCGGTTGGAAAATTACAGGGGGGGGGGGGGGGGACGAATTGTTAACGACTTTCGAAGGTTCTAGTTCACTAAATATGCATCTAAATAAAAAAGTCATTTAGAAACCTTTATGTTATTTTTAAAAACCTATCCAACGATACCCCACATGAAGGGGTGCGCGAAAATATTTTTTTTCGTCCTTCAGTTTCATGTATGGGCCCGCGCTCAAATTTTTTTTTTTATAATTTCGCTATAGGCCTTTATGGCGATACCGATAGATACAACGTGTCGATCTATTGTTCATAGCACTGCTATTCTTTCGAACTAACGTTCTTCGAAGAAGTATTCTGTCGATACATAGTTCATTGCACTACCATTCTTTCGCACTACCGTGCGAAGCACTTACGATCTTTCGCACTAGCGTTCGTCGCACTTACGATCTTTCGTACTACCGTTCGTCGCACTTACGATCTTTCGCCCTACCGTTCATCGCACTTTCGTAGTTCGCAGTTCAGTTATGCTCTCAACATAGACAAATACTTAGTCAAGCATTCCCCGGATAAACATTATAAAATCGCTAAACAATGGCTCTGTCTTTAGCTTATCTTAAGTGTATGGCAAAAATATGACGGCCGGAGAGAACAGAAAGGCTGTCTATTCTGTACCGACTCACCGCGTGATATCACCGCGTGACTGCCAATTTGTTTGCGAACGTTCGAGGGAGAATGTCACGGTGAGATTCTCCCTCGAACGTTCGCAAACAAATTGGCAGTTCACGCGGTGATATCACGGCGTGTCGGTACAGAATAGACCGGCAGAAAGATAACAGGAACCATTTGGAAGAATAAAGCTTAAACCTACAAAAATAATTTGCTCGAAATTAGATAGTAGGTACCTACCTATCTTCCTGCAAATTGTATTTTTAACTGACTTAAAAAAATGAGGAGGTTCTCAATTCGACTGTTTTTAGGGTTCCGTACCAAAATGGTCTAAAAGGAACCCTTATGGTGCGACTTCGTCTGTCTGTCACACCTGCTTATTTCAGCAACTACTAACTAAAGCTATCGACTTGAAATTTGGAACAGTTATAAAAAATGCTTGCCCAATTTTATTGCAAATGAAAAAAGTCAAAAAATATTTTTATTTTCATTGCAAAAGGATTTTCGGAAATTTCGGACCCGGGTCCGAAATTTTAAAGTGGGGTTACTAGGTCAAGTGACATATCATAATGAAAGGGCTTGATTTGCACATTTTAATATATATTTTCATTTTATTTTATGTCTCACTGTTTTCGACATTTATGAAAAATGTCTGAAAAAATACCATCCCCCCCCCCTTATCTCCGAAGTTTGCGGAACGAAATATCTGAAATAATTAGAGTTGATAGGAATTGACCCAAATATTGCACCAAAAATAAAACGATGTTCCTATTACAGTTTTTTCAAAATCATCAAAATTCCCTGACAAACAAACTTAGTTATGCGGTCCGGTTTTTTTCACTTTATACGTCCAAAACTGATACGGAAACCTCGGTGCGCGAGTACGACTCGCATTTGGCCGGTTTTTTTATGTATTAATGATTCTTTTTCATTTGGCAGAGGAAGCTTGCGCGGTGGTCCCATATAATTATGTAAATTGTATTGACTTTAGTTGAGCAATTTTTAACCAGCTTCCATAAACGGTATTTTTTTCACTTCGACTGTGTAGATGATATATTAATTCACACAGCAAAAAGTGTGTGGGTTTGGTTAGTGATAATTAATTCACGCTGTTGCTGTAATCGCGTCACTCAAAATAGAAGAATATAAAACTTCGTGTGCGGTCGGGGGACCCCCGTCAGAAACAAAGTTCCTTACGTTACGCCTCGTATTTAATAGAAAGAGAGAGAGACAGAAAGTCGCATGGAGGAGGCATAACGCTTTTTCAAGCACCGCTCGCTTCGCTCACTCAGCTTGCCAGGAACACACTGTATCATCAGCTAATCGTTCCTGGCACTCGCCGGCCGCTGCCGTGGCACCGCTCCTTTCGCTCACTCGGCTTGCGGGTTGTGTGGTCTAACCTAACCTAAGCGGTTTTTCAGCAACTAAGGCCCGTATTCCACAACGATACTTTAGCTCCGCTTGAGCATAGATTGAAACTAGTTTCAACCATTTAAATGGTTTTAAATCTATGCTTAAGCAGAGATCGGTGCTCGGGTATCGTTCTGGAATACGGGCCTAAGTATTGATTTGCATTTCTTTTTCTTTGTCTCCCAAACACTGGCGGAATTTAACTACCGGAGATAAGTTGTCTCGCAAATTAGTCCTGTCAGAGATGAGTCTCGTCGAAGTTAATTCTTGTCGCAGTTTAGTCTTTCGCTGTTGTGCCTGTTTAAGTGCAGTCGTACACTTAATATGAGCGCCGGTATATTACAGGCACATGAAACATTATACGACTTTGTCTCTTAGAGTAGATAGGCGCAGTCGCAGCCAGTGCTGTCCCGTATACCGACTGATTTTCTACAAAATTTGTCAAATTTAACTTTTTTTCCTCGGTTAATGTTATTTGATGATGGTATAATCGCCCCTTAACCCAGTGGTGGCCTTAGGGGGTGGCGAACGGGGCAACCGCCCGGGGCCTCGCTCTTGCAGGGGCCTCGTGCCCTCGCGCAACAACCCATTAGGTACAAAAAGTTCTTGGGCGATTCGCACCGCAGTGCGATAGGACTCATTCAAAAAGAGGTCTTGGGCAATTCTCACCACCAGTTCTAACTGCTCGCGGTGCGAAACGACTGAGGAATTAATATAAAAAGTAATTTTATAGAAACATTTTAAAATTCTATATTTATTTGTTTATAACTTTGCATTTTTCGTCAATCATCAATCATGATCAATAATACTTACTTACCTACTCAATTTAGATAAATTACACAAAGAACAAGGGCCTCGCAAAGATCTGCCGCCCTGGGCCTCGCAATGGCAAAGGCCACCACTGCCACTTTAATCGGTAATGTTTTAACCTGTATCGGTACTTGCGAATAAGCGGCCTTAACCCTATTATTATAATCAGTTGGGGGTGATAGTTAACTGGTGCAATGGGGTTGCCAACCCTCCTGTTAAGGGGAACCTCCCGGAATTAGGTTTC
Source organism: Thalpophila matura (assembly GCA_948465475.1). Classification (NCBI taxonomy): domain Eukaryota; kingdom Metazoa; phylum Arthropoda; class Insecta; order Lepidoptera; family Noctuidae; genus Thalpophila; species Thalpophila matura. The sequence continues at coordinate 17,495,620 of OX419186.1, read as the reverse complement.
CCCATCTGATAATTGTCGTGATCTTCGGTTTTTCTCATTTTCAAAACCAAGGTCACCTAATTTTAGATTAAATTAATAAAGTAAGTAATACAAATTAATAAGTACAGTCAACTGCAAAAGTAGATGATCATTAACCAAAGTTTTAAAAGTGGCGAGTCAATAGATAGGTATACCTACCTACTCTTTTTCATAACTAAGAAGATTTAGTAATAAAGAAAATTTTATTATTTTAGGTAATAACAATAGACAATACGTCAATTACTGTTATTATGACGATGACCTTCCTATCTACCTACTTTTAATATTCTTTTTAGGGTTCCGTAGTAAAACTAGGAACCCTTATAGTTTCGTCCTGTCCGTCTGTCTGTCCGTCTGTCACACCCTCGTCAAATCCACAGTTCATAACCAATTTGTATAAAACTTCGCAGGTAGATGTCTTCTAGTATAAGCCGCCATAAACGCCTGTAGTAAAATTATCAAAAATAAAATAGTTGGGGGACATGAAACTGGAGATGAAAATAAATATTTTCGCGCACCCCATCATGTGGAATATCGTTGGACAGGTCTTTGAAAATAACATAAAGGTTTCTAAATGACTTTTTTGTTTAAGTGCATATTTAGTGAACTAGGAGCTCCCAAAGTCGGTAACAATGTGTCCCCCCCCTGTAATTTTCCAACCGCTGTATCAAAAAATCAAAAAAAATTAAAAACTTGTGGCATCCAATAAATACTCTCGATTAAAATTGGTTTGAACAAGATACGTTAATAACTTTTTGAAATATTCACTATTTTGAGTTTTAACAACCGCAAAATTAACTTTGTATTTCATAATGATATTATGATTTTGATATGACATATTTGCGGTCGGAAGACTGAAATACTGCTACGGAACCCTAGACTGTGCGTGGTCCGACACGCTCTTGCCCGGTATTATTTAACTCGTGAAGCGCAAGTTAGGTAAGTAGGTAGGTACCTACGTACCTAGGTATAGTTTTCTTTGTTTGTTTACCTGTCTATGTACCTACTGTACCAGATAATGTTATGACCTCTAGAAGTATATAACCGCATATTTACATTAATATTATTATTTAATTATTTTCAAAGTGTACATAAATTCTTCGTTCGATTCTCCCGACGAATATGTTTAGTACATTACATAATATTCTATATAAGTACCTATATTTTCGATGACGTAACGCTAACCCAGCGTGCACTGATGGCATTGATCCACAGATGATGTCATACTGCACAACCGTAACTAACCTAACCTAACTTATAATGTTGACACCGCAACTCTCGCCTCCGTCCTCGGCCATATCGCTAACGCTACACATTAATACTCACCGTGACACTATATTACATACCATAATAACGACTAAACAAAACATCCATTTATAATAGTTTTCATACCAAACATGTGAAGCTAAAAGTTTTAAAATCAACTCTCAAAACAACATTTTAAACTTGGAAAACTTTACTGCGACGCTTTCAAAGACAACTGACGTTAGCCGAGCATCCAACGCGCGCCGGGTAGGCGTGGAGTAAGAACCGTCGCGCGCACGCCCGCCGATGTACCCCGTGACATAGTTTAGATGCAGCGCGCGTGCTTCAAAGCGGAAGTATAATGCCATTATCGATTTGCTTATGACAGAAAATGCGTTGAATGGACAAGGCTCTGGCGGGGGTGCGCGGGGCAGGGCGCGGTGCGGCGGGCGTGCGGAGCGGAGCGTCAGTGCGCCGGAGGCAGCGGGCTGCGCCGTACGTGTCCACGCAGCCCGCTAATCGAAAAATTCCGAGTGTTGTGCAAATGCTTGTGTTTTTATGGCGGTCACATTACTACGAGTGTTGGTGCTGGGTGTGATCGCGGCGGCCGCCGACGGTTTGTTATTTATCTGTGTCGATTGTGATGGTTGTTGTAGCGTCCACGTGTTTTCGGCCGGGAGCGAGCCGCTGTTTACGGCGCGGCTGGCGCATGCGCTCGGCTTGTTTGCGTCGCCTACGGCGGGTCAAACACCGGCCTAACTTACAGCCTACTCGTACCTACATGTTTTTAGTCCGTCAAGTAAGTCTAGATATAAATCTCGAGATGTGGTCACCGATAAACAGGCAAGCCAAGGTAATCGATACAACTTGTTTTCTCACGATATCATACTTGTTTTAGCGAATATCGCCCGAGTTTACTGTTATTCGAATGTGTTCAATTTAGGCATCCTTTATGCCACTACAGCCTCTAAGAGCGATGTCTTACTTTGAATCCCATTCACTTTTATTATTATTGAGAGTTTCTAAGAAGTTTGGTGTGATGTTTACTGAAGAACAATAGTAAATTGTAGTAACTTGATACTTATTGCTGCGTGGCCTACTTATTGGAATTCGCGTAGGAATCAAGTTGCTTTCCAATTTTCTCACTTCGTACTCAAGGACAGTTCTATTGGTGTCCGTTTCTCAGTCACTGGGTCAGCAACACACAAACATGAATAAGTTATGCGCACCTTGATCATTTTGTCCTTTTGTGCCCACTGTTTCTAGTTAAAGTTTATTCTTTTTTGTGCCTCTTTTACTGTTTCTACTTCGTATTATTTATTTATTACACCTTTTTGGACGTGTCACTTCTTAATGAAACGTGAAAATTCTTGAGGCTCGTCATGATATCCAAATGTGTAATTTCCTGTTGGGCATGCTGACGTCAATGCCCTTAATAAGATACATTGTTTCCATAGCCGTCCTACCAGGAATAAATGCAAATTAATTATAATTAAAAACTCCGGTGCCCTCCACAATGTTAGATACAGCTGCTTTAAAACACTTTCCAACTGAGTCTTTCTCATTTGCTGGATCCTAAGCGTAGCCTTCAAAACTTGTTGAAGTATTTCCAAAATTATTGTCTTTTCTCCATAAGCTTCTAATCTCTTAACCGTATTCACAAACATTGGCACAACCGCGTTATAATGAAAACAATAGTTTATTTCAACATTATATTCTCAAAGTACCTACTTTAAGAGTATCTTAATTATCGCATCATTCAAACCATCCCCTTACTGTGCCCCTACTTTAATCACTTACTTGTTTCTTACGGCTCCCTTGGGAAGCTATTGAACAGTCGTAAGTTTAACTAGAAACAACATGGCTCGCTTAACACAGACGGTATGCCATGCATGCCTTCCATAAAAATTCTAGCGTTCATAAGCAGTTTACTACATACTCTACTTGATTAATCTTTTTCGATGTCTTCAAAATCATAATAAACAATTTATTTGTTTTATATTTAATTCTCCTAATTCAAGGCCTGATATCCTTTCTCACGTTCTAAGCCCTCATTTAATTAGATCTTGCCCTTTGCACAATGTCAAAGGACAATTCATTGACCCTATGGTCAATCCACTTGGTCTTAACTGTTGTAAAGTCAATTTGTAGCCGAAGCTATGGAGATAATTACAGATAGGTAGTTGGGAGATAAAGTTTTAGAACTCCATCTGGATTTCGAACAGACTTGCCTTCCGGCACAAGTTTGTTTAGAACTGAATTAAGAGTTTAGTGAGATATTTCGTCTGAAACTTAACAAGATTTGTTTTTTGAAACATTAAGTTAATAACGCCATTAAAACTGAAATAATTTATACTGAATGCGCCTTTATCGTGATTAAATTAACTATCGATAAAATGAGTGGCGCAAATTGTGTCAGCATAATTAACGACTAATTATCAGATCGGAAATTACGACGTTTAAAAGAAAATGTACACAAAAAATCTCATTATGTTGAACGGAAGTTAAAAAATATTCGTTCACAGACTGGTAAAGTAAATTAATACTTGACTACCACCCACCCACGTTCTATGTTACGTTAATAGGTACAAAATTTCCTTTGAGTTCGGAGTCTACGAACTTAATTATCAAGAGAAAACAGAAACAGAATAATCCGATTGACTAATCCTTCAACTTCTAATGACGCCCAACGTGGGACTACAGTTTCAGAAGAAGATCAGGGAAATACTTTGATTCTAATCTTTACTTAGCACTGAAAACGGTTTAAGAAGTTGGTTTAAACCTGTTTTGTTATCAGAAACCCATCTAATATTATAAATGCAGAAGTACTTCTATCTGTTTTGCGATTCCCACTGAACTGATTTCGAAAATATAGACTGATCGAACTCCAAGAAAGGAGTTTTTAAACTTTCGCGATTGTACATATTTTTGAACTAGATTGGGACCTTACGCGTACAGAACATAATCAAAATTACAATATTTTGACAAAAAGTCAAGACGATGACACCACACCCACATACTTCAGTCTTCTCGTGACCACGGTCAATGCAACTTGATCGAAACGTTGAGTTTAGTCAAAATACTGTTATTTTGATTATGTTCTGCGCGCGTAAAGGCCCGATCTAGTTGAAAAACATCCAAGGAAGGACATAATATACTTGTTATTCAGGTAAAGTAGTTATCCTAGATAGCGCGTGAAGCCGCAAGTAACAGATAGTATTGTATATTAAGTAGTTCAATTAAATATTTAGTGCGTAAGCAAATTAATCGCGCGTTCATTAGAAAGACTTAATAATTTTGTTTTAAAGATTCTTGTAAGTATCTTATAAGCTGTTAGAATAAGTCGTAAACTAGGCAAATTGTTTTATCATACTTAAACACCTTCGTATTAGTATTTCTTGGAATCTAGACTGCTTTAATAGTCGTTTTAAGGCTTTCAGTTAGGTAATATTCATCCATCAAATGGAACAGCTGTCATGTACCTACTTACGAATTAAAGGAATCTCTAATTCGAGAATCGTCAGCTAGACTTTGAAAGTTCAAAACTTGACTTCAGTGAGTTTATATTACGACACCATCATTAATATACTGAAAATTTCACGACTACCTTTCGAGAATATAACCTATATTAGATGTTATGTTATTGAAACAGCAGCGAAAGTATCAGATGGCAATTAAGCATCGCTATTGAAACTTAACCAACAAAGCCAGACATTTTCAATACAGTTATCTCCAATAACGGTGTCTAAAGATATCCTACAGATCACTATTGTGTGATAAGTATTATCTTTCCGTCTATCAATAAGTCTAGTTTAACAAAGCTTCACTTGCTGTTCACAATGGGATAGTTTGTGCCGTATTAGACTATCAATGGCTTCTGATAAGCTAACGTGGTCTACCGACTGGCTGTCAAGGCTGTTGATATTAATGAAGTTGAATTAATATTGATGATTGAAGAAATTGGAATTAATATTGATGAAGAAAATATAGATAGCGAAGGAATACAAAAATTCTGTGTTGTGGAAGTAGGAAAAATGACCTATAAATAAGATATCATACTAATAAATTAAGTTGAAGAGTTTGTTTGTCCACCTGTCGGATTTGAAAATTCTTTCTGCATTTGATAGTTCAATTCTTGAGGAAGGTTATGGGCTATGTAACATACGCTACAACACCTAGGAGCCGAACAAAAAGAATAAAAGTCAGAAAGAAAACGAAATAATAGCGCGGGTGGATAAATCATCCGATTTCTTGTAAATTAAACGTCAGGTGAAACTGTGGGGCACACAGCTAGTTTAACTATTAAGTGATAGTCCGTTTAAAGTCTACTTCGTCTAAATCTAATTACTGTAGTCAACTTGTAACCATTCAAGTTACCTAGTCGCCTTTAATAGTAATGACACGAATGAAAACTGTTTAAAAACCGAGGACAGAAATTGTAGTCTTTGTTACACTAACACTACAGTTTTTAACTTCTTTCTTTCACTTAGGTACTTTATGGAGAAGTTAAATGAATATTTTATTAATATCATCTGTAATTAAATCAACTACTAAGTCTTCAGATTCAAGTTGTTTACAGGCTGATTCAAGACCCACTAACCCAAGATAATCAGCTTTTCCACCTTCCGCAACCTGTCTGCTCCAGCTGCTTTCATCTGTCTGCGCTGCTTCGCTACTTTCATCGCTTATAACTACTTATCCCCCAACAATGAAAGCCTGCAATACATAATGGGCTTTAACAATTCATTCTCATTTAGCTTAAACGCCAATAAATATGGATGAACAAGCAATAACGTGTGTGGTATCATTGTTTTCTCTCCAGCATTGATTCCCATTAATATTTATTGAATATTATGTCAAATAACATCTTAAGTGGTCACCTCTGCGACATTGTGATTGGTCGCTACTTAAACTGACGCTACGAGTAATCCATTTTGATTTTAATGGGCTTGTTACAAAGAGATTGGATGTTTAATGTTTTTATTTGATTTATGAATGGATTTATATGCATTAAAACAATAGTTTCAGTGAGTTATTCTTTCTTATAAAGTAAGAATAACTCGGTCTAGCGTAGTTTTTTTGAAAACTCTCCTGTTTACGATGAGTATGCGAAAGAGTTTACTAACTTAACTAAAGAACTCGTTTTTGATATGAGCCACTCATTGCTCGATAAAACTTACATTTGCAAATAAATTGAGACTAAACATTGTAATGGAAATTATTCTATCGGGACTTTTCGTGCACAAACAATAATCGAAATATCAGTATTCTTAGTAACCTCGACGTTTTGATCAATGCAATCCCAACCAATGAGATCCTGATAGAAAATTTAATTTAAGATCATATGGACAATTCGCTTAAGTTTAAAAACTCATCATCATCATCTGCCTAGCCTTTTCCCAAATTATATTGGGGTCGGCTTCCAGTCTAACTAGATTTGGCTGAATATCAATATTTTACGTGGAGCGACTGCCATCTGACCTCCACAACCCAATTAATGGGTAATACCGGTATTCGAATGCTAGACCAGCTGTCAGACTTTTAGGGCTTCTGACTACCCGTAACGATTGTCAAAGATATTCCTATGACAACCGGGACCGACTGCTTAACGTGCTTTCCGAGGCACGGAGGGGTCTCGATGTGTAAAGAACGGTCACCCATCCAAGGACTGACCGCGGCAAGCGCAGCTTAACCTCGCAGATCAATTGATCAGCGCGGCCGTCATTTAGCCACGAGCCCCTCTGCTTAAGTTTAAAAACTATTATCAACTAATACAAGTGCAATTAATTGCAATTAGATCTGGTGAATATTGACTGCAGCCATGTATACCCATCCTTCTGTAACCTTGCAGCGGCGGTATGTTTGTTGACTAGCTGACCAACTGTAATGATTGTCTCTATCTGCTTTAAAGAAGGATTTGGACCATATAGCACATGAAATGAATCGTACCTTAAAACTAACGAACTCCTACAATACTACTATACTTTTATATGTAGGGTTTATCTCCGGAACTACTAGTCTGATTCTGAAAATTCTTTCTCTGATAGGAAGCTACATTATCTCTGAGTGCTACTTTTTATCCAGAAAAAAAGCACAGTACCCGTGGGTCATGGGGACGAAGTCGGGGCAAAGTGCTAGTTACTTACAAGTTGTTTTGCGCCCAGTCAGCTGTTCAGACAACAACCGGACCAGGGTGGGGCACAAGGTCAGGGTAATCGCGTAAATATCTGTTTATTATTTGATACATTCACCAATTTGTGTCTAGTCGCTGCTAGCTATTAGAGATTGTGTATATTTATTTGTACTTGACGGTTACGGTCAATATATTTTCCGAGATTATCGAGTTAGATTAGGGCTATTTCCAGCTAAGGCATTAATTTTTTCTGTCTGTCTCTATATGTACGTTTTGGGGATATAATCAAGACTGTCCGAGCCTTTTTAATAAAGAGAAAAAGTATATTTTCGTCTGCTTCTTGGCTCCCGTGGCCATAGCAATTTTTGTATGGTAGGTAATCTGTGATAGGTATCATTTCCGACTTTCCAATAATTTAAAAACTTAGCCGAATTTTCCGATACACTTGCAAGTAGGTACTATTAAGACTTATGCTGGAAGAATTTTGGTTAATACGAAGCACTCCTCAAAAATTATTTGCATATAAAGGACATAGTATTTTATAAGACCATTAAAAGTGATTTATTTGAGAGCATACAACAATAAACTAGCGAATATTTCATCATAAAATTCACTGGTGACTCATAAAATCTCACAGCGACCATCTGAATACAGTCCTTAATAAGAAAATGACAAGCCATTAAGTAAATAGACTTTTTCTATAAAACAATTTTGTATTGAGTCGGCCCAATACATTATTTTATATCGATTTGACCTACAGAAGGTACTATAAATAGCAGCTTTGATGTTTTCAGTCGGGGAAATTCTATTAGGCACTTTAGGATCTACCAGCTGATTTACTTATTTGAATATAAAAATAAATAAGTAATAAAAGCAATTTATTCGTGTTCCTTTTTAAAACCTGTCGTTTTAAATTGAATCAATATCAAGGAAGTCTCGAAAATTATTTATTTTTAATTGTCTTCAATTAAAAATAAATAATTTTAAAGACACTAGTAAAAGTTAACTAAGAAATGCTATTGAGCCTAAAGTTACATACAATAGCATAACCATCTCCATTACTTTATTACGTACAGCAGAGCAACGCATTTCCTGTAACTAATAATCTGCTCGTACATAAGCGACTATTAAATTCAAAAACTTAGCAGAAAGAACGATAAGTAACAACGAGCCGAAACAATAACAAAACCATTTAACAGTTACACAAAAACTAAAAGGCCTAATTTCTGAAACACAGAAAATCAACGCATAGCAAGTATTAAAACATGTACAATTATAAAGCGATTAATCTTTTATGTTGTAAGTTGAATCGCACATCACAGCTAGAGGCCTCGCACCGTTTTTACAATAGCAAAAAAAATGTGAACCAAGGTTGTGAGCTTGAAACGGGGCTTTGTGAAAATGGTGGGCTGCTCAGATGTTTTAACACCTACAGTGTCCACTGCTCAGTCAGATACAGCTGCTACTCTTAACGAGCTTATTTTTATTGAAGATGAAGTAGAAACGACATAAGAACAATGAAACAATATTGTATTGTAACCATGATCATTATTGTAATGACTTGATTTAAAAGAGTAACCATGAAGTTTCTTGCCCGTTCTTCTCCAAAGGAATGTAGGTACGTTTTGGAACAGGCATCTTGCTTCGCAAGTGCAGTGATAGCCTAGTTGTATAACCATGCGCCTCCCACGGCGAAAGGTTCAAAAATTCGATACCGAGGCACGCACCGCAGACTTTTCGAAGACATAGGTATATGCGCATTAAAAATTAAATTATCACTTGCTTTAACGGTGGCGGAAAAACATCGCGAGGAAACCTGCATGCCTGAGAGTTCTTCATGAAGTTCTTGAAGGTGTGTCAAGTCTGCCAACCCGCACTTAGCGTGGTGGCCTACCCCCTCTCATTTTGAGAGGAGGCTCGTGCCCAGCGGTGGGACAGTTTATTAATAACGCTGATATTATTAGACATATTTATTATAAATCTTGCTTCATCTTCCTGACTAACTGGCCGACTCCTTGACAATTCAAAAGTACCTATAAGTGGTCTAATTGAAATAAATCCTAGACTAAAACTATTGTTTTTCAAAAAGAGTCGGGAGCAATAGTAAATAACTCAGTTTTAATATGGCTTTGAAATTTTAACCACGTTGGCAACAAGGATGCTCTAAATATGTTCTTTTTTTTTTTAAAAGAGCTTCTTGGGGTATTGATTTTGAAAAACATGACTGTTAAATTACTACACGACCCCATTGCTCGTCAATGAGCAAGATCTTCTTTTCATAAGCTTACCTACTAGAATATTCTGCAGTTAAATGAAATTCTTCAATTAGTCTTCTTTCCACATTAAAAAGCTCATCAACGAAAGCTTTACTTACCGCATTTCACGCAAATTCCAGGCATTATTGTTCCAATTTATTATCTTTTATCTCATCTATCCTTAATTTGAGGCATTTAATAATTTCTATGAAATCTTCATGGTTTTACGTCGCAAATTGTGGAAAGAGACAACTATTATTATGATAGATAATTAATTATTAGTTTTATTGAAGCTCTTTGATGAACACGGTGGTGTAACTACAACATATGGGGCCTCATGCAAATTTATGACTAGTCTAATATGAATTCGCCTTAAAACCAGACGGGGAATCATTTTGTACTCTGCCTATTGTTGCGGAGTCAGGCAGGCTACTAACCACGGAAATAAAATCCTACCACATGTTGTCGGGACCTTTCGGGGTCCCTTAGAGTCCGGGACCTCTGGCATTTTATCAGCCCTGGACTTACGCCACTGAATTATGATGGTACGACTACCTACTCCACAAAGTAAGTTTAAGCAAAACTCCAAAAGTGCCTACGTCATGTCTACCAAAACATTTGCGCCGCAAAAGTACGTCAAAAATTTTGCATTCTACCAGCGTTTCCATAAAAAAGTCACATAACAAGCACATTTTATTACTATTTCCTGCAAAACTTATGTTGTTTCGCACTGATTTGAATAAGATGGGCAACATGCCAACTCCGAGCTATCAAGATAAGTAGCAACTTGGATTACAACAAAAATACGTCAGACAATATTGTATGGTCAGACTTTAGGCTAATAATTGAAGGAACATAAATCAATCTATCCAATCCAATCAACCTTGGTATTTCTAGAGCATGAATTTAGGCTGTAGGTCTCTTTTAAATTGCGTCATTGTACTCGGATCCTGCTACATGATTTCAGTCCTCAGTAACGTTCTTTCGGATCAGATCTTGTGCTGCGTTTACTGATCCAAGAACTCATCTGATTTGAGGACCATCGGTCTTTTAACAAACTGTCATCTCGCAACGACGTATCTTATTCATCATTTATCAGCAAAATGATGTCCGCTGCTGGACATGGAGCTCCCCAAACATCGCTAGCATGACCGGACCTACGCTACATAGGTACAACCAGCAAATTTTCGCGACACAAAAACTACTTCCTGCTCATTTTCTAAGAAATTATCTTAAACAATTTATCATAAAATCTCATAAAAAACGCAACAAAAAATTGAAGAATGTGCGTATGTGAAAGCGTAAGTTAAACTTGGTAGGTGTTTATAAAATAAATTGATGCCATTTATAATTTATTATAGGTACTTGGCTCAGATCATAGAAACAAGAAGATGTGCCAAGGCGCTATCGAGCTTGATGCCTGATCATATTAAAAACGTACGCGCTGGCGACGAACCGAACACGATCGATGGTATAAATACAGTGTTTTCGTTTAGTGCTAGTGTTGAGTGACGATTAACAGTGTTAGATTGAGGGTGTGCGGAATGTTCAAAGAAAGAAAGAAAGAAAGAAAAATACAATTCGTTAGAGATCTTTTTATTCACAAGGAGCGCTTAATTATGCGCGTAATTGTGTCGAAAAATGTACTAAAAGTGGCATCAGTTGTTCCCGTACTAATTTGCTATGATGGCATATCTCCTTGTTTCAATGATCTGAGGTACTTGGTTATGTTATGATTAAGAATGAACTTGGCAAACAAAAAATTACAGAATGATATGATGGTAAGTTTTGAAATTAGTAAACTATAAGAACCTTACTAATACAAAATGAATGTTAAGTATTAAATGTTTGAGACATTTCAAGAACAACTGACACAGGCGGGGTTTCAACCCGTAACATCTCCCGTAGATACCGTGGCATCGCTCTAACTAACCAACTGAGCTACTGGAAATCCCTTTTATTACGGCTCATCTGACCGTAAAAACAATACATTATTACTTTCACAAAATTATTGAAAGTTGGATAATACAGAAAAGAGCAAAGGAAAAAAATGTCCTTTGACAGAATTAGAAAGTCAACAACATACACAGACCTAGCGAAAATCATGCGCAATAGTTTAAGTTTTGAGTAATAACACCCTTACCACAAAAAAGATAAACACGTGTTGAACGCGAATGCTACCAAAAATAATACATACTTGTTTTAGACAAGTTAGTACTAAAACGAGTGCGTATTATTTTTGGTAGCATTCGTATTGAACATGTGTTTATCTTTTTTGTGGTACGGCCCTAAAGGTTTAAAAGATAAACAGAGAATGTATCATAATAATGTCTTAGGTTTTCGCGATTATTACACATTAGAATAAACGTCAGGAAAACTCTGTAAAAATCTGTAATATACGCGATTTAATCCGTTTAAACTTGTTTTATTATAAGAGAATGTATCAGTTATCTATTATCCTACCCAACTCAATAAAAGTTAGTGAAGGAAGAGGCTGTACTAGCAAAAAGGCGATAAGGATGTGCGCGTTACAAAAGTTATAACTACGCACACTTGAACCTTCGCCAATTTCAATATACATACATAGAATCCCTAACAAGTATCTTTAGCTTGACCTGGGCCCCACGTCCGATATATTGCAATTGTCATAATCGTGTCAGAATGGTCTCTTATTGACATCGTTATTGATGGTTTTGACCAATGACCAAAGAGATATTCTTACTCTAAGCCAATGACCTATGGTTTTGACTTAGGTTTTGACAGTTATGATGTAATTATGAGACAATTCTTAAACAATTGCAAATAGCAGAATTGGGGCCCTGAAAACCTACGCCAATTTCAAGATAGAATCCCTAACAGGTATCTAGGTATCCCTAGCTTGATCTGTCTGCACGTTTTGATTGTTACTTTCATAAAATGGTCTACAAAACAAAACATTTAAGAACCAATCGCTCCATATTCGTGCATGATACCTACTATGTTCCTCCAGCTCAAAATAGAAGCTGTTTGGTATGACAATACTCCTACTACAGATTATAATAATTTTTCAAACATTACTACGTTGATTACATAAACTTGGAAATCAAAGTGGCGTATAGCGAGGGGCGCGGCGGGCGAGACGAGGGGAGGGAGAGGAGGCCGGGCGGGGTGGAGGGGGCACCGCGTGCGCCGAGCAAGGTCAGGGGCCCCGGCGCGGGCGCATGCGCATACTACCACGATCCTTCATACTCGCCGCGCCTGTCCACACGGTGTATTGACCAAATGTGGTGCTGCTGAGCCTTCCTTGCAAATAGCGTGATGTATGTGGGCTGGGAAGTTAGGCTATGTTTTGGTATGTTACGTTTGATCCTGAGAGAATTAACGCCTCCAACATCTAAACTACAATTTAATCGGATTAGAGCTTGTGGATCCTTGATTAAAAAAAAACGGATTATTTTTATTGGATCTTTAATACGATATTCAAGCAATTTGTTTTATATTTTATTATCTCTCTAGTCGATTAATTAGTTAAAATACCAGTTTGATTCCTCTACGAAACGATATAGGGAAAATATTTTTAATACAATTAGAATTTAATTAAAAAACTACGCAGTATTCCAATTGGCAGGATTCGCTAATTAGTTTGCGAAGATAAATAGGTACCTACCTAACGTAAATATATGCGTCATAATATGATTAGCTGTCCTTGAGATACGAGAGGGAACCTCATGTTAGACGATACGTCCTTTTTAATAGACAAAAGAAGTCTAACAACAAAACCCAACTTTTCTAAAGACCTTGCGTTTAATATAAGCCTTATATTTTCAACTACTGATCGTTTGAGGCTTAAAGGGACTCCAAAGTAGGATGGAACAGTTTTACTAGTGAAGATATGAGAGGAAAGAAAAATTCCTAAGGTCTGGCTTAGACCTAGCTTAGCAAACATCAGTATATTTGACCAAATGTTACGACAAAACATCCTGGAGACTAGACTATACTAGACTCCTTCTCATAATTTTGAAGTAAAAATAGAAACGTTACGTCCATTTAAAAACAAGATGCTAGCTTCCAAACACTGGTTCCGCCGCGTCTCGGCGGTTGCTTAAAAAAAGTGCCGAAAAAAACAAATCGTACGATGAAGCCAAAATGTTAAAGTCTAATTAATATTTGCAAACAAGTCGAGGAGATGTGTTTTTTCCGAGTGTCAGAATTCGGAAGTTATCTATTTGTACAACGTCCATTATATCTTGAAATTCGGCGAGATGGAGAACTAAGTTGAAATGTACTGATTTTCACTTTATGTTTTTGAAAGCAGTGCCTCTGTGAAGGATCAAGTAATACTGGTCTACTATTACGTTTGAGGAAGATGTAATTAAGAATTGACATTGTTTTGCCTGTGTGGATGTGTTCTTTCTTTTGATGTGAGAATTTTATTAAGAAATGTTTACGGTTAGCGGAAGTTTTTCATTTGTTAACCGACGCTAAATTGATAGAACGGAGTTTCATAGATTGATGCCGTTAATTATTATTTGGAGTGTTTCTTTTTTATCTTTGGCCTTATCTAAATTTGAATATAAGTCTATATTTAAAACATGTTTCTATTCACGTTTGTGTAAACGCCAATGCATCATTGCCAAGACTTCTTACTGCCGCTTGGACTTGTTAAGCCAGGAAAGGTTTTTTTTTCAACCTACTGAAAGCTTTTAAGCAATACACAAATGATGATAGGAACTTCTCCATAATGTTTCAAAGGAAAAAAAAAACAAAAATATGAATTGGGTTGTAGATCCCTATTCAAATATTGATAGCCTAGTTCTATAATAGCTCTGCTCATAGCTTCCTTGTATAGTCTATGACGCGTAACGCTAGCTCAGTGGGCGTATCGTCCACAATGATACCGTCATTCGGCGTTATTTATATCTATTTTGTTATGTACTTACATGTGTTTTTTGTTTACATTTTGTATTTTTTTATCGTGCATCTTTTTATTTTAATTTCTGTTGTAATGTTTGCATCAAGTGGTGAAGTGGCTATTCTGTTTTGTACATAAGATAATAATTAATCATGAAGGATTGTATGACTTTTTATTTCATATTTAGTAATTAAAACTGCATTAAGAAGAATAGTTTATTTGTTTAGATGCAAACAGCTTACCGTGTCTAATTCAAAATAATGCCAGCTCATTAAATGATTATTTTTTACAATTATTAATCATCTATTTATACTGTATATAAAACAGTATCGTGAATATCGTGATTGACAGACAACGCACAGCCTAAACCGGTGGACGTAGAGATTTGGAAGCCTTGAGTACCGTAGAGGTGTATTAAGGAAGGATTTTTAGAAATTCTATCCGTAAAGGAATGTAAAGGTAAAGTTTGAGTGAGAAAAATAACGACACTGAGTTGTTTACCGATTTCTATGTGGACGAGATCACGGCCACAGCTGAAGTCATTAATTAAAGCCCATTTACAAATTGCATCCATAACTTTAACTTTACAATATTAACCTAGCTGTGGAGCGGTGACATCTGTCAAATCACTTTCTTTAGAGATAGGTACATCTTTAGTTACCAGAGTTGCCATTATTTAATGGGTGGGTGATAATTCCTACCAAAAAGGGGGGGAACCAAATTGTTTTCAGGATGAGCCGTTCATAAAATTACCATCAGTCGTCACTGTTAAAAATCCGATATTTAAAATAAATATCAAAATATCCGATATTTGATATATATCCGATATATATCGGATATATATCATGTGCACTTAAATGTCGCAAATGTCATTTTATAATGGTATTACCGTTTCTATATTGTTTAATAAAACTTATAAAACGTAAAGATTATTATTAGACGTATTACCTATATAATTTAATCATTATAGGTAAGTATGTCTTTTTCTTCCATTCATCATTATCAGACATCATTTCCGGATTCACTTTTTTCACATCAATGTCATGTTTCACACAGTCCATCCATCTTTTCTTTGGTTTACCTTTTCTCTTATACAGTTATAGCCATCAACATATAAATTGATACGATAAATATCAATTGATATAGGTATATCGTGATATCAAGATATATATCCATTGATATATATCAACGAACCCAGATATTAACGCATCCTCGTATAGGTACGAAAACATCGTAGATCAGTAAATAAAAATCTTGAAAAAAATCGTATGCTGTCGGGGGACCCCCGTCAGGAACAATGTTCCTTATGCCTCTTATACTTGTAATAATAAAAAGAGACAAGACAGACAGTCGCATGGAGAGATCATAACGCTTTTTCCTTAAGTGAAGATTTCTACTAGTCTACTCCTTTCAAACGAACGGAATTCACAACAAAAACCCAAATAAACTGGTGGCATATTGAAAACATTTCACTTGTGTGAAATGTGAGGAGGAAATGAATGCAATTGAAACGTACCGTACCGGGAGTCCGGGACGGCTCACTGGGTCACTTGAACGCCGATAACAATGTCACTGCTATACAAATGACTACATAATACAACAACTTTCATGAATGACACATGCCTGTGGAGAGTGTTTACATTATTATTCGCGCGCGTTACGGGGAAGCCCGAATTATATTGGGCACGAGCTGTGCCCCGCGGTTTCACCCGCCATTGCTCGGCTCCTAAAAGTCGTAGCGTGATGTTAAATACCCCATAACCTTCGTCAAGAATTAGGCTACCAAATGCAAAAACATTTTTTCAAATCCGACTGGTAGTTCCAGAGATAATCGCGTTTAACAAACAAACAATCAAACAAAAAACTCTTCAGCTTCATATGAGAAAGCAGGGGTGGTGCAGTGGCTCCGACTTATGAGAAATAGGTCGTCCAACTTATTGTAAGTCATGGGGTTCGAACCCATGTGCTACTTTGTGCATTCTTCATAAAAACGATGAAGCAAAATATTGTGAGGAAACCGTCATATCCTAGTTCCCTCACAATATTTTGCTTCATCGTTTTTAAGAAGAATGCACAAAGTAGCGCATGGGTTCGAACCCCATGACTTACAATAAGTTGGACGACCTATTTCTCATAAGTTGGAGGTATATATACCTCTGTCTATTCGTTCGTGAAATACAGGCGTGATGTTATGTATGTAGTATGTAAATAATGTAATAACAACATTCCGCTGGCGAAGGATCAGTCTCCTAAACGTCGACTATTAACTTTCGGAGCACGTACCATTTCCGGATATCTTTTGACCCAAAAACCCTTAACGGAGGCTCTTTAATAATAACTGTGGTTGGTATTTGCTTAACCGTCCCTTTGGGGAGAAACCCTACTCTCTATCTTGTTAATATTTACGTACAAGACATTTTTATCCTTCAATTTTCTTAATGTAAGTCTGTTTGTTGTGGTATTTTCACGAATAAACTACAATTTTCATGAAATTGATGCTGTTTCTGTTGTACATCGCACTGAACTAATTTTAATCACACTGACTTTACCTCTTTCTTACAAAATATCAAATAAAAAGGGCAGAAAATATTAAGAACTTTCAAATTAGTCTACGTCCTTGTCTTTACGGGAAAATAGTCGTGACCTATTGAACTATTGCGATGGTGACTAAATTCACATTGAAAATAAGCAAGTGGACTAAATCTTCCATATCTTTCTCATGTTTTTTATTAGAAAGAGATACCTACTATAGTTTCGTTTGTAAACAACAGAGGCGTCAATGGTTGAAAAGTAGCTTGAGAGATGTGTCCTGAAAATATTATTATAACGCACCATGAGACAAGTCTAGATCTGATCATTTTGAAAACAAAATCCCGTGCACATTTTGATCATAGCTCTTTACCACCCATTTTGCATTAACAATAGTCTTAAAACAATACGCGCTTCTGTAGCGGCCGAGCGTTGCAAGCAAGAATAGCCCTTAAGGTTGTCAGATAAAGAATTTTCTGGTCTTTTAATCTCAGAAAATTAAATCCTGTAGGTACTCGTTGTAGAGCAGCAGCGCACGACTAGTTACAAGTTACAATGTAAGCAAACGTTTAAGGCGACGGTAAATGGTAACGGCCGTAAATCTCAAGTTTTAAATCTCTTATTTCGCTGTTAAATAATGCAGGTTAGTTGTGCAATTTTTTTATGTTAAACTAGAACATATGTACACCAATCGTACCTGTGAATATTTAACTATTGTAGTAAAATACTCAATTAAATAAATCCATGAATTACTGTCTACCCTAAACATAAAAACGTAATTACTTTCAAATCGCTTAAGATATTTTCATGATTTGGTTAGTGTGAAAAGACTATGTTACTACCTATAATATTGTCTGTTACTTTTTTTTTATTTTATATTTTAGATACTAAAAAGTAATAATACGTCTAATTCGGCACAGCGCGCTCCTTGATAGGCGAGTCGTATTGCTCGGTGGACGTATGTCGCGTTGCTTGAGCTCAGTGCAGAACACTCAAGCTATACCACCCAAATCACTCAAGGCCGTTGGCAGTTATCAGCGCCTTAACGGCTTGTCGGCGGCGCTATAAAGTAACAATTACGTGATAAAAATATATCATTGAAGGAATTTACTATGTAAGTACATAAATAAACTCATGTGAACTATAGTACTTAAAGTGCGATAAGATAAAACTTGAGATGTGATGTGAGTGATGTGACTATCATTGTATCAAGATTTTATGCTACGTTTTCAAGAAAGCATAAATTAGATAAATATAATTTAAAGTTTTGATGGTAGTTTTTGCAATTAATACTAACAATTTAGAAGACTTTATGTAGTGATCATTTTATTTTAATATCTTTTACCCTCAATTACTTAAGTGGGGTCAATTTCCCCCCAGTTTACTTGAGAAGTTAATAATATTTTGACAAATAGTTATAGGAATAATATTTGATAATTATACTTCCATCTTGAATAAGGCTCGTTTTATATCAAAGAAAGACAAAAAAAAGACACAATTAAATTGCACAGATATTTCCTACTGGCAATACCTGATCAGAGCCGACTTTTATTATAATAAAATACAAACTACACTTAAAGTAAAATGAATAAAAGTGAAAAATAAATACGACGCAAATTGATATCCTATTGTGGGCTTCACAAAGAAAGGGAACCCATATTTTATTTAGAAATAACATTTGTACAAATACGGGACGAAAGGACAGAAATTAATTAGAATGGCAATACATAATATTCAATGTACGATACTACAAAATATTGGTACAACCTTTTTTGGAGGCATGTTTTTTACCCTTCCACCGAAAAACTTTTTTACGTTTTACTTTTATTTATACCGTATGCTATGTTTTTATTAAGCGCAAGGAAGCTTTATTTTTTATATTTCTGTTAATTTATCCGAAGAATATAACAATACTAGCACTTTGCCCGCGGCTTTGTCCGCGTGACTTATACGTAGCGCCATCTAGCGTCCTAAAGCAATTGTGACCATCGAAAGGTACCCTATGTTCTATTCTATACTACTGATAGCGTATATGATGATTGGTTCAGTAGTTTAGGCGTGAAAAGGTAACAAACAAACTTACTTTCGCAAGTTCTGATGACAGAACCGACTGTACCGAGCTATACCGACTCGGTATAACCCCTGATGTTTCTAGCTTCGAGTTTAAGAAGACTTTGTCTCTTAAACTATTATTTTGTACCACATAAGTTACCTAAGAAGGGATTATGTAAAACAGGCTCGAAGCCCGAAGGCTAACTGATCATTTATGTATGTTACCTCCAGTGTAGCAGCCTTTAAGGGTAGGATCAGTCCTTTAACATCCCTATTGGGTAAAAAAAAGACTTAAGGTGATGTGCGGTCCTGTTGGTCAATAAGTCGCGACAATTCTTATGGGTAACATTATAGTAAATCAAAGATTGACTGGGCAGTAAGTGCCTAATAATTCTGCACAGACTATGGTTATTTTGATTTGTGCCTTACTCGATCTTCCATGATTGGTTTGATTAAATGGATCGAGCTAAACTTGATCTAGAGTAATGATAACCGGTGCTGTATCTAGCCTTAGGTATATGCACCTGGTGCGAGCATTGCCGTAACTAGTGCGGTGCCAGCGGTGCCCAGGCGCAGGACGCAGACCCTGGAGGAGCGCAGAAATGACCAGATCAGGACCAAGTTTCAGATTAGAATATTTTTTAGGGCGCAGTTATAGATGCCGCACTGAGCTCAAAAACAGCTAGTTATGGCACTGGGTGCGAGCTTCAATAACTGCGACCTTCTTGGTCCTAATCTGGTCATTTCTGCGCCCCTCCAGGGTCTGTGCCTGGGCACCGCTGGCATTGACCTAGTTACGGCACTGGGCATAACCCCGCTGATGAAAAAACCAACAGCTAGTCGATTCTGTAACGACACGCCGCGCCGCGTGAATTCATTGCGAGAACTACTGTCATGTCATCGCGCTTGTAGCTTAGGGATTGACAAAGGTACAATCATAATCGATAATATATGTATAATTATCATGCGTGAGAATACTCCCTCAGTGATAACGTCTGAAGCCGGTGAGATTCTCCCTCGAGCGTTGCCAAACAAATTGGAGGAAGTCGTGATACGCGCACGCGTTGCCGACAACCGAAGTGTTCTCACTTCGGTTGTCGGCAACGCGTGCGCGTGTCCCCCCATAACATCCCACCATCCCACCATAGCATTCTTGTTATGGTGGGATTCTCTCTTGAGCATTCGCAAACAAATTAGCAGTACTCGTGGTGATATCAAACGACGTGTCGTTACAGAATAGACTAACAGGTGAATTTTTATCCGTCCATCACACTTTATATAATTTTTGTGTTCCTCTAATTTATCTTATCTAGACATGGGATTCTAATACCTAAGGATAGCAGGTACCATTTTATATTGATCTTCCAAATCTCTATGGCAACGATTCTATTACAACTGACCCTCTATTTATAGTCAAAGAACTGACCTTACCTTACGTTCTTTGTGACATTTCAAAGGGTCATCTTTTACAATGTTTGTGACCCCTACGATGTAGAGTAAGTGAGGTTTTAGAATATTTTTATTTAGACGGCTTATATCGTGAGAAATTTGAGGGGCACATTTAGGTCGTAGTTAGTTTTAGGGTTACTTAAGTGTACCTAGTGGCGTGCCTAGAGGGCAAGCCCGATGCATACTACTTGAGCTATCGTCGAAAACAGCCAATTTGTTTGCGAGCGTTTGAGGGAGAATATCACGGTTAGATTCTCCCTCGAACGTTCGCAAACAAATTGGCAGTTCTCGCGCCTCGCGGTGATATCACGCGGCGGCGTGATACAGAACAGAGAGGCAGTAGACTCTAGACTCAGAGAACTTCGCTCGCCTCGCTCACGCGTTCAACAATTTCTTCATTTCCTAAAAGTTCATTTTTGTCAAACCGTTTTCTTATAACTAAAACAGTAACAAAAAACCGGCCAAGTGCGAGTCGTACTCGCGCACCGAGGGTTCCGTATCACTTTTGGACGTATAAAGTGAAAAAAACCGGACCGCATAACTAAGTTTGTTTGTGAAGGAATTTTGATGATTTTGAAAAAACTGTACTAGTTAGGAACATCGTTTTATTTTTGGTGCCATATTTGGGTCAATTCCTATCAACCCTAATTATTTCAGATTTTTCGCTCCGCAAACTTCGGAGATAAGGGGGGGGGGGGAATGGTATTTTTTCAGACATTTTTCATCATATGTCGAAAACTGTGAGACATAAAATAAAATGAAAATATATTTTGAAATGTGCAGATCAAGCCCTTTCATATGATATGTCACTTGACCTAGTAACCCCACTTTGAAATTTTGGACCCCCACTCCGGCCCCTTTTGCAATGAAAATAAAAATATTTTTTGACTTTTTTCATTTGCAATATAGTTGGACAAGCATTCTTTATAATTGTTCCAAATTTCAAGTCGATAGCATTAGTAGTTGCTGAAATAAACAGGTGTGACAGACAGACAGACAGACAGACAGACAGACAGACAGACAGACAAACAGACGAAGTCGCACCATAAGGGTTCCTTTTTTACCATTTTGGTACGGAACCCAAAATAACATAACGGCATCCCGATTGTTGCCGTGAACTTTTTACGAAAGAAATAAAGTTATTCACAAGGTACACTTTTTATCATGAACACTTCCATTATTAAATGTGTACGAGCTTTTACGGCTTTTTAAAAGGGGAATGATGATCACATAAAAGCTTGATCATTTTAATATAATACAAACGTAAAGCAAATGAGGGGCTCGTGGCTAAATGACAGCCGCGCTGATCGATCGATCTGCGAGGTTAAGCTGCGCTTGCCGCGGTCAGTCCTTGGATGGGTGACCGTTCTTTACACATCGAGACCCTTCCGTGCCTCGGAGAGCACGTTAAGCAGTCGGTCCCGGTTGTCATAGGAATATCTTTGACAATCGTTATGGGTAGTCAAAAGCCCTAAAAGTCTGACAGCTGGTCTAACATTCGAATACCGGTATTACCCATTAATTGGGTTGTGGAGGTCAGATGGCAGTCGCTCCTCGTAAAATATTGATATTCAGCCGAAACTGGAAGCCGACCCCAATATAATTTGGGAAAAGGCTAGGCAGATGATGATGACATACGTAAAGCAAATAAATTAATGTGTGCTCTAATGCTTTATGTGAAGGACAACGTCTTAGGCCCGTATTACAGAACGATGCTCGAGCACAGATTTCTGTTTGAGCATAGATGTCAACCAATCTTTAAAGGCTTTAAATGTATGCTCAAGCAGAGATCTGTGCTCGAGCGTCATTCTGTAATACGAGCCTTAGGCACGTTTCCATTCCACACCGCTTTGAAATTTACGGGTTAGCTAGGGATGGGCAATTTATTTTATGAAATATCGACTATCGGCCAAAAACATAATACTTATAATGCTGTGAAAGAAAAAAAATGTCACTAAATAATATTGGAAGATGAGAAAAATATTCTGTTATCTTAATTAAATAAACTTGATATTTCCTGTCGTTTTAATATGATGCGAATATTCAAAAGCTATAGACTACCTAACCTACCTAAATGAAGACAACGAGTGTAAAAAAAACCACCAAAGAGGCCTTTAACCGATCTGAAACATCTTTTTGACACGTGTATGTATCGTAAAAGCCAAGGAACTCGTTCCCCCAAAATTCTAGACGTATTTTTCTCGCTCGCACACTTACATATGTATATACTTACATAATTCATGTCATTCATGAGATGTGTGCGAATGATAATTAGAATCAAACCTCTACGATAACATTTACCGAGCTTTGTTTTTGTGTTTTAATTCAATTTTTTTTCGAAACCTTAACAATATTACGAATATAAGAGTTTGTTTGTTTGAACGCGCTAATCTCTGGAACTATCAGTCGGATTCGAAAATTTCTTTTTGTGTATGATAGCCAGATTCATAAGGAGTAGTATATACTATTTAACATCACGCTACGACCCTTAGGAGCCGAGCAACGGGGGTGAAATCATGGGACACAGCTAGTAATATTAATATAATAAAAATTACCATTTTTTTGGGCTTCCCCTGTATTCCTCAAAGGGTAAGTCAAAGGCGTATTACTAGTAGTACACCCACATTTTGCCAGTTATGTCTATTTTCCATGTAAAAGCAGGCAATAATCTAGCACAAATCTGGACTCTGGGCTGCTACTGAAAATTTCCTTTTCAGTAATATGTAATTTCCGTCTCATGTTTTTTGAATGAGATACGAAACGCGTGTATGTAAATGTGTATTTTGTGGTTCACGTTTCCTTGTGACGGGAATGTTTTAATGAAATGTCGTGTTATTCCGGAAAAAGAGGAAATACGACAACACGCCGGTCGTTGATGCCCAACGAGACAGGTGACTCGTCGTTACGACTCTTACATTATGATTTTTACTTTGAAAATCTCTCGCTTTTATAATATTTCCTAGACCCCTCACACCCTCCCGCACGTAAATACACCTACACCTCCACCCCACACGCATACCTCCACTGTTTACCTACACACTCACCTCACAATCGGCCTATAATGTTCCCACTGCTGGGACACTGGCCTCCTCTGTGAGAGGGAGTGGGCCGTAGTCCACCACGCGGGACCATGTGCCTCCCACGGCGAATGGTTCGAGTTCGATTCCGAGGCACGCACCGCTGACTTTTCGAAGTCATGTGCGTGTTAGAAATTAATTATCACTTGCTTTAACGGTGAAGGAAAACATCGTGAGGAAACCGGCATGTCCTAGAACCAAAAATTCGAAGACATGTGACGTCCACCAACCCGCACTGGGCCCGCGTGGTGGACTACGGCCCACTCCCTCTCACAGAGAGGAGGCCTGTGTCCCAGCAGTGGAAACATTATAGGCCGATTATGCTATGCTTATGCTAACCCAAAACACGTATAATTTGAAGTTAACATAGTGTTGACGTAAATATTTCGATAATTTTTGTTTCGAAAACTGGGGGTGAGTGTGTTTTGGTTCTGCAGCGTTTCGAAAAGCCATAATAGTTTTAAGTTTATGGTTTTATGCGTAACAATCATGTGCCAAAAGCGTTCCTGTTTGCCTTGAACGTCAAGGACTTTACTGTTTTTAATTATTTAAATGTTTGGTTTAATTATGCATTTTAACGTCTTGATTGAAAAAACAGCGCGGTTATCATTTCCTGTCATTAAGTTTAAATGTTTAAGAATGGTAATATGATGTAAACATTAATTGTGTTTTTTTTTAACTTTTTGCAGACAGGTTTTTTAATTTGTTACGGTTTATGAATGAAACGTGTGTGGAGAACGTTCCCATGCTCATTCAGTAACGAACCGACTAAGATTTAAATAAAAAGAATAATTAAAATGGTTTAGATGGTAAAGAAACGTTTATTTCTGTTCGAAAATGTGCTTGTAATTATATCTATAATAACAATAACTAAGCCTACCTCAAAAATTACTACAAATTACATTTTTTTAGTTATTATTAAATAAGCAGCATTCGCTTTATCTGAAACTAAAATGTTTAACAAGTATAATAAAATATCGAGTAGGTTGTAAAATTTTGACCACTATTTAAATATTTATAATGTGATCATGTCTTTGTTTTGACCTGTCTGTGTATGTGAATAACTGTTTTTTTTATAGCTAATATTTAGTATATTTTAACACCTTACATACTTTAATACTATATTAATTCAAACTCTTAAGCCATTCGCCACTGATGCCCTAAATAATATATAAGCTGTAGATCTAGATACCATTGACACGAGGAGATACAAGAATTCAAGTACCTACTTACGCAATAACTTTGATAATTCTCCATCTTTTCGAAAATAGGTACCTAGTAAGAAATTATAGGTACCTACCTATTCGAATTTCTCCGACGATCATCATCTGTCTAGCCTTTTCCCAAATTATATTGGGGTCGGCTTCCAGTCTAACTAGTTTCAGCTAAATATCAATATTTTACGTGGAGCGACTGCCATCTGACCTCCACAACCCAATTAATGGGTAATACCGGTATTCGAATGTTAGACCAGCTGTCAGACTTTTAGGGCTTCTGACTACCCGTAACGATTGTCAAAGATATTCCTATGACAACCGGGACCGACTGCTTAACGTGCTCTCCGAGGCACGGAGGGGTCTCGATGTGTAAAGAACGGTCACCCATCCAAGGACTGACCGCGGCAAGCGCAGCTTAACCTCGCAGATCGATCGATCAGCGCGGCTGTCATTTAGCCACGAGCCCCTCGAATTTCTCCGACGATAAAATACCAAAATTACTTTTGTAGTTGCCGCAACCATTTACGAGGCACATATCGACAAACAACTATGTAATAAAACTTTAGTTAAAATTCATATCACGACCATGACAATAGATTGATTGTTTTTTTTATTAAATATCTACAAACGAGTGAGACCGACGTCCGTTTTACCGTCGGATAATTAAACTTAATAAACATCTAACTCATGATTCAAGTTTATTATGGTTTTCATATCCTGCTTTATATATTTAATGTTTATTACCAAAAAATTAACAGCCACCAGTTATGTATGATATGTATGATCTACAAAAATGTTCTGAACTTCTGAATATTTGAAGATGAAATAGAAAAATATCGATATTATTTTTTTGCGTGTCACTAATTGGTAGACAGCTGGCCTAGCATGACCACGATAGAAACGGGTTTTGTCTACATAGAAATAGACAAAGTGACAGATTGTAGAAAAATTTCTACGTTTTATGAATGAAACGGTAGAAATGTTTCTACAATCTGTCACTTTGTCTATTTCTATGTAGACACAACCCGTTTCTATCGTGGTCATGCTAGGCCGGCAGGTGGACTGGTTCCATATGAGTTTGGGGGTAAAATCGAGTTTGGCAAGTTTACGGTTTTGTCCATTCAATTTTGGAAATGCTTTTTTTATTAATTAAATGACTAGTGAGAATAGTACTCATTAGTGTAGGTAACTTTGCTAACAACTTATAATATATTGTTATAATACTTATAATATAAGGACTTGTTTATTATGTTGGTTGAATTTTTTAAATACATTATTTATGTTAAACGTTATGTAAAACCAGAATTGCAAAAATATGACGATATTTATAAGTTTTATTTTGGATGGTCAATATATTTTCCTATATTACCGAAATACTTATCTACAAAAGTTTAGTAGAATTAAAAATACGAAAAGATATTTATAAACAAAATAACTTTCTTTCAGATCCTGAAATAGGTATTTCTTAGAAAAAAATCTTACATTTATAGTTTAAAGTTCAACAACAACAAGTTCAGCGTCAGCCACTGGTAGGTTCCATAAAAATATTAATGAAAAGTAGGTAAAAAAAAACTTTTTTAACAAAAAATAACCGACTTCAAAAATCCACTACAAAGAAAATAATAATTTTGGTTTCGGAAGTCGGTGGCTTTGGTTTTTGTTTGCTTTTTTTTGCCACCGACTTCCGAAACCAAAATTATTATTTTCTTTGTAGTGGATTTTTGAAGTCGGTTATTTTTTGTTAAAAAAGTTTTTTATTTTTCCCTTTTTAGTTCTTTATCCCGTGTTAGATTACTTTCACGAATTCGTTCAACAGTAAATCTTCTACGGAGTGTGTACATTTATGCCTACAACTTTGTATATAGGAATGATTACATAATGTATTATATACTAAAACCTTCCTGAAAGTATGTAGATTACGTTAGTGAAAACCCCATCCAAATCGAATCAGTAGTTTTTGAGAAAATCGCGCGCATACAAACATACATACATACATACATACATACGGGACGAATACAGAACCTCCTTTTTTGAAGTCGGTTAATTAAAAATACCGCGAAATAGAGATGATTGGCCATTAGATTGAGCCAGAGTAGTTGTCCTCGAGCCGCGTGGGAACCAATGATGTTTTGCGTGTTATAGCTATAAGTATTTAGGCATATTGTGTAAAAACAAATTATCGTAAGTTAAGGTGGACAACACTAATATTACATTTGAACTAACATTCGATATTCAAACAAACCCTATTTACAGTTTATTCAACTGACTTTGACTTCTATTGCGTTGGTGTTATGACAAATTACAGCTACAGTAAGCACTTGGTATTGCAAATACGTTTTTGCTTTTGCCATTCTGGCGCCTAGAGAATAGAAGTCAAAATCGATTGAAAAAAATGTAGAAGAGTTTGTTAGAATGTCTAATGTTCAATGATCGGAGTAGGTAGATTGATTTGACGTACTTGCATCATGAATAGTCATAGAAATCAAAACATGGATAAGCCTTTTCCGGGATTTAATTTTGGTACTTACGGCATTGACGGTCGGTTGCAGAAAGAAAGTTCAATTTTAATAGAGGCATTACCCATACAATTTCTATCGTAAAAGTCTCCTTTAAAACTTAATGACCTTTTCTGCAACTCAGCGTGAATTTAATATTGTGAATGTAAAGATTTTTAAACTAAAACATTTGAAATATATAGAATGCGATAGTTAAACGTTTAAAATTTATATAATTTTCTTCATTATCCTGACTATCTAAACAATTAAAATAAATAACCATAAGCTTCATTTCATCCTACACATAACAATATTTGAAATTCCTAAAAAATCTTAATTATTACAAAATCCCGGGATCCCGGAGGCATATCCATACTAATATATACGTGCCAGTCCATTGACCCCAAATCAATCTACGTACTCCGATCATTGCTAATGTTGTTTCAAACAACCGAGATCGACAATAACTTAGTTCTTTAAAATAATGGTGTTCTCATATAAAATGACAAGTTTATGTAATTATTAAGTAATGCTACATATCAGGATAAATTCCCGGAATACCATGAAATACTCAAGGGATATATCAAAGACTTCAAAGGAACCCACAAGTAGAAACCGATTACTAATCCAATTGAATGGCACTTAACGATTCACTTTGGTATCCGAGGAATGTTTCAAAGACTCTCAGGATTCGTTTCATGTTTGTTAATAATGTTTTGGAACGAAACTATAGAGACTGAATGTATTATTTATTAGGTCTGTGTGTGATAAAATTCTGTGGTTTCATTTTAGTGTTACAAATAATTGCGTAGTTCGTTTTGCAAACTTGCTACGTGGCACGTAGCAGCGTAACGCTATCGTAGCGCGTAGCGTTACGCTGCTACGAAAAAGATATTGTTTCGCACTTTTCTTTTCACACAAATGAGACATGTAGATTTTGATTTGTACTGAAGAAAATCCATTTGACAACGATATTTCGTATTTAGGAAGACGAAACTATTTAAAAGACACGATTTCAAATTCAAATTATACATTACTTGAATTGGAAATCATACCACGCTTAGCAGAGAGAATAAATGTAGACACAATTTTATAAACCAAATTTGATTTAAAATCCAAGAATATCTAGCATTATAGCTATGTTTGCATGTTCTAGGACGAAGCGACAGTTGGTAGGTCGCAGGTTCAAGTACCTTTGAACTATAGATTAAGTTGAACTCATTGGCACAAGGGCATTTAGTTCGGCAAGTTAATAAGAAATTGACGGTTTTCTCAGGGCAAATTGTTTTTCGTTCAGAAAACGTTGTTTTTTATTTAGCTTATTTATTTGGAAAGTATAGGACAAAGATCAAAATCAATTCTTTTGCAAATCCAATTAAAATAAAAATGCTCTCTTTACATTTTTTCTGTTATAAAAAAAAACGTTTTGCAAAAATCTGGCATTATTTTGAAAACCTACGTTACCGTTTTAAAATGAACGATCTACAATTATCCCGAATCTTTGTTACGTTAACTCTGGCTTAGTAAACAAAATCACCTGTCGTTATATCGCCATAAAATTAAATAGCCCTAAAATCTAGGCCACCTAGGACCTAATCACCATATCACTAGTTCGGCAGGTGGGTTAACCCTAACATTATGACCTTCATTTGATAAGGGATTAACCCTCTATCTGTTGCGAACTTATTTGCGCATTCAGGCGGCTTTTATTTAACACTGAGTTTTATGGCAAATGTTTCATATTTACCTCTAAAAATGATAAAAAGCCCATTTGGGAGAGAGAAAGAATGTGTTTTACTTATCTGTGGGAGAAAGAAACCTCCTCGTGTTTTTTAATCAGTATGAAATTCTGAAAAAGTTATTGTTATAGACTGAGTAAATATCTTATTTCTTATTTAAATGGAACCCGTTCCCAACATACCCGCAACGTAGTTGCGAATGTAGAATCTGTCAAATGTAGAATCCGTCAAATGTAGAATCTGTCGAATGTAGAATCTGTCATATTGTCGAATCTGTCAATAATCGACTATGATGTCAAAAGTAGAACCTGTCAAATGTCGACTAGGGCGCATTCAAATTAGCCGCAAAGAGCTGCGCGGTGGCAGCGTGGTTGCAGCGCTGCCGCAGCGCTGCAACCGCTAGGTTCGAGCATCATAGTGTACATTTAGTTTCACAATGAACTCTGAGTCTCTGACAAAAACAGAACAAAAACTACGTGCGCATCGTCACTAGTCAATCGATGAACTGACGCGCGGCCGCAGCGCGGGTGTAGCGCTGCAGCCGCGCGTTTTTTATTCATATGGATCAACAAAGCAGCGCGGCGGCAGCGCTGCAGCCGCGCTGCCACCGCGCGGCACTTTGCGGCGCCCTAAATGGTGAAAAAGGGACAGACAAAAGACAACGAAGTTATTCTATAGGGGTTCCTTTTTCACGTACGGAAAAAAGTCTCATTACTATCAAATCCTACCCTATTCTCAAAGACACACGTAACTCAAGAAAAACTCTGTTTGTCGTTTACAAGAGCAATAAAAAGTGAAGAGCAAAAGTTTGTGAGCGAAGTCGTTAAGGTACGATCGCTCAGATAGCTCCCACCTTATCTCTGGGGAGAGCTAACTGAGTACTAATGTTCTTCTTGTGTTCAGAGTTAGCGGGCGTAGCTCAAATAAAAGAAACTATAATAAGAAGACGGAAATGTTTACTAGGTACACTCGACGTCATTGACGGTCGACCACTTTTCACCCTTATGTTCTTAGTAATAAGGGTGAAAAGTGGTCAACCGTCAATGACGTCGAGTGTACAACAAACTTTGATTCTTATTGATGTGGGTTTGGGTGTGTATCCAAATGATAGGGGAAATATAAGATAATTGTGTGAATATATCCGAATAGACTGAATGAGTACCTAACAAGAAGCATATAAGTAGTTATATAAATACCATGTACCTAAGTAAAAACGGGATGGCTGCCATAGATAAATTAAGACTGCTGGCTAAAGTAATGACCGTTCTGATAGCCGATACATTCGGATTTTTTCCCCTACTATGCTATAGGTACTACGATCGAATTTTGACCTTCCATATGACATGTCAAAAATCGATCCCTAGTAGGCGAAAGAGCCGATAGATCGGTTATAGAGAACAGCCATAATAACTTGTGCTCAGGTTTATCATTTTTTTTATCCACGGATCTTACATTGATTTGGAAAACTAACACTTGAGTGGATGGAGTGCCTTAATAAATATATAAATTGAAATTA
This sequence comes from Thalpophila matura, assembly GCA_948465475.1. Taxonomy (NCBI): domain Eukaryota; kingdom Metazoa; phylum Arthropoda; class Insecta; order Lepidoptera; family Noctuidae; genus Thalpophila; species Thalpophila matura. The sequence continues at coordinate 17,465,004 of OX419186.1, read as the reverse complement.
CCTCGGTGGTTGCAAGATGCAGTCTGTATAATCACAAAACATTATTTATCAGTGGTTTTTACCTTGCAAGATGTACGTTTGCACCCCTACTCTATAAAATTCGTAATTACTTAAATAAGTAAAGAAGAAAGAAAGAAAGAAAGAAAGAAAAAACATTTAGTACTGTTTTGTTTATCTCCGGTATTGCGTCAGTCATCGGAACGAAAGTATTTAGTTGCGGTAGATCAAGCCCGGCGGGCTACCAATTTAGATGGTGTTAATATGCATACTCCAACGTCATGATGCAAAGTTATATTTAATCTCACATCATAGAAAAACTTTTTTAACAAAAAATAACCGACTTCAAAAATCCACTACAAAGAAAATAATAATTTTGGTTTCGGAAGTCGGTGGCTTTTGTATTTGTTTGCTTTTTTTTGCCACCGACTTCCGAAACCAAAATTATTATTTTCTTTTTCCCTTTTTTTTAATTTTTCCCTTTTTAGTTCTTTATCCCGTGTTAGATTACTTTCACGAATTCGTTCAACAGTAAATTTTCTACGGAGTGTGTACATTTATGCATATAACTTTGTACATAGGAATGATTACATAATGTATTATATACTAAAACCTTCCTGAAAGTATGTAGATTACGTTAGTGAAAACCCCATCCAAATCGAATCAGCAGTTTTTGAGAAAATTGCGCACACGTTAAAAAAGGAGATATATGCCATCATAGCAAATTAGTACGGGGACCACTGTTGCCACTTTTAGAACAGTTTGCGACACAATTACAAGCGCTCCTTGTGAATATAAAGATCTCCCACACATTAAAAATTCCGCACAACCTCAATCTAATACTGTTATTCGTCACTCAGCACTAGCACTAAACTAAAACACTGTATTTATATCATCGATCGTGTTCGGTCCGTCGCCAGCGTGTACGTTCAATGTGAACATTTTAAAGTATCAAGCTCAATAGCGCGTTGGCCATCTCCCTTGTTTCTATGATCTGAGGTTTTGATACTGACCTTGCTTGTATGTTATACTCATCTTCCCATGGATGTTTAGACATATTTTCGATGAGAGTAGACTGTTTATTAGCAAATAGCTAACCTGTCCCTGTTTCGCGCGAGTACGATCTACTGATGTGGCGACATGTCAAAACACCGAGATTTTTGTGCTGTGTCTAAGTTAATTATTAACGTTTTACACACAAACCTTCACGAATAAATTCTCAAAATTTTGGTGAAAAGCGCATTAAAACCATTGTATAGTTTAGAAAAAAATGGGTGGATAACGGACCAATTCGCTCTTAGAATTGGTGCAGCGGTTAAACCGCAAAACCGTAACAGACAAAATTACCATCGCATCGATTTAGTTTAATTTATTATTTCATTAATCCTTACACTTTTTCTGCGACATATTTTCACAAAATACTAAAGAAATATCCTTTACGTTCTTTAACACAATCCAAAAACAAGTATGGCGTCGAAAACTTATCTAATATCGCGCAAATTCGGAAGTACTGTTATTGTATAAGTTCGCGTTATAATATACATTACATTACGATAATATTATATTATTACATAGCCCTCTATGTGTGTTTGCAAAGTTTCAGTATAAATGTTTGTTAATTATGTTTATTTTCCAAGTTTTCAAAGGCGGAGACTGATTTTTGTAACATTATGTATTTAGTGATCGTTTTGGAAATCTTCGGGATAGCATTTATTCAGTAGGTACCTAGTGGATGCCATAGCATAATCGGCCTATAATGTTCCCACTGCTGGGACACAGGCCTCCTCTGTGAGAGGGAGTGGGCCGTAGTCTACCACGCGGGCCCAGTGCGGGTTGGTGGACGTCACATGTCTTCGAATTTTTGGTTCTAGGACATGAACCATTTGCCGTGGGAGGCACATGGTTAATCCACTAGGCTATCACTGCATATGTGGATGTGGATGCCATGCGGCCGGTAATAGGTCAATTTATGGGACAAGTTCGAAATTCAGTTTTCTCACAGCCTTCTATGAAGATATAGGAAAATCATACTTATATAATAAGTTTTTATTCTCACATTTTGATCGCTAACTACAGATCGGATAATCGGATGCATATTTACCTAAACATTACTTTTATTTCGACGAAAAAATAATGTGGACATACCCTTCTGATTTTTTTAATAATACATACTTACTGATTATTTTATTAATTTGATAGTATTTCATTAATGTGTTAGTACGATTTCAATGTGATAGGAATGTATGTTGGTAATGTTTGCATCAAGTCAGACAAAATAGTTTACGCCTATATTATATACTTTTACGTACAACTCCAACTGTTAAGGGTGCATTACGGCAAATCGTGTTATGGGATTTCAATAAGTTTATATAGAAAACGTAAAGTAGTAGCCACGAAAAAAAACGTCTGATAAGCTGAAGAGTTTGACTGTTCTTTAAAAAAATCGGTTTAAGCATAAACCTTGTAGATGAATGTAAAAAAAAAATTGAAAATCTCTAAAAACGTGCAAAAAAGCCCTGCCATACTTTCATAACTTTGAAATGAAAATTTTATGAATTTGACACAATAAAGAACAGAGAACCCGCAATTTTTTTCTGTTTTACATAACAATGTTTCCGTTTAGTGTAAAAAAATCGCAATTCTTTTGACTTTTTCTCCCGAATTATCAATAAAAATTATAATTCAGAAAAATTCTGCAAGTTTGCGATTTTTTTACACATAACAGAAGTATTGATATGGAAAAAAAAAACCATCAGCTACTACTCTGTTCTTTGTAGCCTATAATTAAGTTAATTTCATCAAGTGTTTGTTCTTATTTACGCTAAAGTTATGGTTCTACGGCAGTGCTTTTTCCACTTTTTCAATATTTTTTTTTAAATTAATCTATAATGTTTATTCTCAACACGATTTCATTAGCCACTAGTGAAACTCTTTAGCTAGTCAGATCTTTTTTTTCGTAGCTACTACTTTACCTTTTCTATATAAAGTTATGGTTTTCCCGTAAGCCTTTTACATGGTGCTGACCCTTAATATATTATTACTGAGACGAAATGTTTTTTAAAAGTTTTTAAGATAAACAATAAATTTATTCAGAGGCATGTCCATATTATTGTGGCAAAAAGTGAAGTGTAGGTTAATATGCATCCGATTATCCGATTTCTACTTATAACTGTTGAGGATCATCACTAAAGCCTTTTCCTATTTCGTTATCTAATTTCATATAGCTTCAAGATTTACTCATATCCTTTCAAGCTGTAAGGTAAGGTAGGCACAATAACATTCTATTGCTTTCAGACCCGGAGTTCCCTTACCGCTCAATAAATGTAAAAAATCATACATTATTACGCAAAGGAAAACGTTCCTAATAATAACTTTGCACATAAGTATTGCAACAAAAATCCAAGAACATCGAGATAATACGCGAAGGTTTCTATCCATCCGCACTGCTACTCATTACGTTGTATAAACTTTGTTCTAGATCCAGACTTCAGTTTAGATTATTTCAGCACTAGGCATTTTAGAGTAGAACGCTAAACACTTGATAACTCAAGGACCGTTCGTCTGAGCTGTGTGTGTCAACACCCAGATTTTGAAGAAACATAAGGAAACTGGAATGTTATGCCAAGAGTTCTTAGAAGATTTTGTATATTGCTGAAATAGGTACGGTACCTACCTAATATGCTATACTAGACTTTTGCCCGCGACTCCGTCCGCTCGATCGTGATAAATCGTCGGCTTACTGCAAGAACTCATTATCTGCCAAAAACAAAACCGAGAGATCAATTTACTTATTTTGATTCTATTGAACGCCCTATAGATATAGACATAGGGCGTTCAATAGAATCAAAAGTCAATTAACATTACTATTGATTCCATTGAACGCCCTATGCCTATATCTATAGGGCGTTCAATAGAATCAAAATTAGTAAATTTATTTCTCAGTTTTGTTTTTGTTAGTTAGTGAGTTCTTGAAGTAAGCCGACGAAATTGAACTTTTTAAATGACCTCCTTAGTAGCGTGGCTAGCACTGCGAAGAGGTCAAGCTATATCTCTGGTTCATTCTAGCTATCCACTGGAATGAGATGATATATGGCTTAGATTTTAAGTTGGACCCCAAGCTACCAAACTTTGGAAACCACATCAAAATCCGTTCAGTACCAGTTCCAGACAAACGCACGAAATTAAAAAAAAAGGTTTTTTGGGCATCAGTATCCCGACTGTTTTTTTTTCTAGAATATCTTCAATGTACTTACAGACATCGCTTTTTTACAGTATTCTAATAGATTACTTGATCTTGCTTACGAATTCGGTAAGTGAAGACAGAGAATTAAGTTTTTCTGGTGCCAAGAATAGGTACCAATTGTTAACTTGATCTTCTCTTTTTATGGTTTCGATGGCTCGATGAGCTACAAAATAGTTCATGACTTGGTAAAAATATTGCTTGTTTCTTGTGGACTTTGCAATAATACCTTAATACCTATCAAATAATTCCTCACTTACCCTTATCTGAGATCTGAAAGTGCTCCTTGTAAATAATACAATAAAAAAAAATAAAGCCATAGTACAAATAAAAGTTTACCAATAGCACGGGGTCTCATCAGGAACAAAGTAACATTTGTTGAAATAACTCATAATAGATGGCGTTAAATGTATCGATTTGTTATCGAAGTTTGTGTAAAATTGAGAACATGAAAAAATACATCATGAAAAATATTTGTTCAAATTTTGAAAAATGCTTTAAGCACGCAAAAATGTATAGCCCGAAGATAGCCCGCCCTAAATCGGTCACATTTCTTTGTATGTGATGAGGCATCTGTACGTATAGTATTATATTATTACCTTTGATGTTTTCGTTGGAAAAAATAAGTATAAATAGTCTAATGACCTACATACGTAAAATAAATGTCTATAGGCTGTCATCCGGTTTATTTATAGACTAAAACCAAAGGGCTCATGTTACCAGCAGATTTTAATAAATTGATGTTAAATTACTTTTTGTTCAGAGTTTAGGGTTCATGGAATTGCTGGAATTGTTTATGCATGTTATTAAATATATAAGTGATTCTCAAAAATCATATGACCCGAGCGGGATTTGAACCCGCGACCTCTGCCGTACCGTGGCTAGTGCTCTGAACCAACTGAGCTACCGGGTCTCGCCCGACTCATCTGAAATTTGAGACCCCTTTGTAATACGCTTCTTAGGAGCCTTTGGCGACATCTATCGGAAAACGTATGCAGTATTTCCAACTCAATGCCAATTACTTTGCAGTTATCGGACATCGATGCGATATCACCATCTATACATTATAAATGTATATTTTTTGTGAATTTGAAACATGTCAAAGCCATGTTATGCTTCTATTAAGTTATTAAATATATAAGTGATTCTCAAAAATCATATGACCCGAGCGGGATTTGAACCCGCGACCTCTGCCGTACCGTGGCTAGTGCTCTGAACCAACTGAGCTACCGGGTCTCGCCCGACTCATCTGAAATTTGAGACCCCTTTGTAATACGCTTCTTAGGAGCGTTTGGCGACAAATTTCAGATGAGTTTCGAAAGAGACATAATAAGACTAAATTAGTTCAGTTCGTAAACAACAGAATCGGCACCCATATCTACCTAACCAATCTGTTTTCATCTTCACGTAAATATTCGCGGTGTTTTCTATGTTTTCGCGTAAGTTGCGCGGGCGCAGCACAGTTTGGGCGCCCGCCACGCGCCCCGACTATTGAACCCGGCCATAGATTAGAATAATATGCAAATGTGAGGCGCCAATGATAATACCAGTAACTGTTGTAATCAACTAATGAATAACCAACGGTTAACAATAATTAAGGTGGGTAAGTAGGTGTTATTACCTACAAGAATATGTTATCAAGAATGGGAATTATAGTTAAGTAATTAGTTACTAAGTGAAAACAAAAAAAAAAACAAATTGAACAAAAGTTTTTTTTGTTCAGCTGATTTCTCTTTAATATTTTTTTTAGATAATTTCATACAAATTCTGTTAAGTTTTTCTATTTATCTGGTACTCAATATGGATACTGAAACTGACCTTAAGTGTTTTATAGCGTTTAAAGGGTAATATTATAATTAATATATCTACTCGCAAAGCAAGGGGTAGGTAGGATGTATAACGTAAATAAATACACATTTTTTTTTTAATGTTATTTGAATTGTCTTATCTGCTTACAATAAAACTGACAAGAGAAAAGACAAATGATATTTAAATTAATAATGTACGTACATCATAATAATGTAAGTAAAAATAAACAAAATAACTTATATGTAGGTATAGTTTCATGGCACAAGAAATTATCTTTTGAGTATTAATAACCCTAATTTATTAACCTATACGTGAAAGTTAAAATAGTATGCTCATAATAAAAATAAAGAATGACGTGTTTTTAAGAATGTTGTGAAAAAATAATAGAAAAACACATTAAAACATTAGTATAGGTGAGAGGTGAACCGTTATCGTTAAAAAAAGAATTTCTATAATGGATGTTCTGGTTTTGTATTAAAAAAGTTAAAATATGCGTAAAATTTACGATAAAAAATCGCGAGTTTTGAAAAGTAGGCTTTGTAGAATTTATAATGGTTTATCTTTTGGACGACGTCGATGAGTCAGTCTTACCTTTAAGGCCTCTTGTAAAAAAACGGCATGTAGTTTATATCAATCACCATAACAAAACGAGAACTTTAACACGTAAAACAAAATGAAAATTATAGGTACCCATTAATTATTTATTATTTTGTGAAAATGTTTGCGATTGCATCACTAGCTCTTTGCACGTGTTGGGAAAGCAATTAAAGAATAAAAAATTATAATAAAATATAAAATTCAATCAACCCCGATCACAATCAAATTGTCGCACCTCCATCATAATCTATGGCCCCCAAACGTCACGCATTGGCTCGTTAATGAAGTAACTTTTTTTTCTGATGTTTTACGCACCAGTATTACACCGATCGGCCTTGTCCGCCAACCCGGCAGAATTTAGAAGCAATATAAATACTCTAAGCTCGTATTATAGGATGACTTTTCAATTCCATCAGGTAACGAGGCACTGAAGGGTGTAGGGCAATCGCGCCACTGGTTTGATAATTGTAAATTTTTTTTCTATTTGTCTATACATCTATACTAATATTATAAAGAGGAAATATTTTTTTGTTTGTTTGTTTGTACCGAATAGGCTCCGAAACTACTGGACCGATTTTAAAAATTCTTTCACTAATAGAAAACTACATTATCACTGAGTAACATAGGCTACTTTTTATCCCGAAAAAATGCACAGTTCCTGTGGGACACGCGGACGAAGTCGCGGGCGAAGTGCTAGTATTTTTATAATTTGCGGTTGTAAGTACGTTTCGAAGGCCGAACTATCTTCAACGTGGAACATTGCCTAATGAATTTCTGATAGTTTCGTACTATTTAGGTACTTAGGTACTTTTAGATCGATAGCTCTAACTTTAATGGATTGAGCGGTATTCAAAATAATGGCCAAGAAAGGTTGGCATGGAATTGGATGTAACAATGATAGCTATTGTTTATGGATGCCTTGTTTTTAGGAAGTGAATCCACGATTTGATGAGGAATATACATAGTATGGCTCCTAGAAGTTTTTATTAAGTACCTACTAGCGACCCGCCCTTTTATACATAGATAGAGATTCGAACAATTTACTATCCATCTCATCAAAGTAGCAGTGGACTGCTTGACTCAGGTTGCAAGACGCTTATACTCAGATCATAGAAACAAGGAGATATGCCATCATAGCAAATTAGTACAGGAACAACTGATGCCACTTTTAGTATATTTTTCGACACAATTACGTACATAATTAAGCGCTCCTTGTGAATAAAAAGATCTCCCACGCATTGAACATTCCGCACACCCTCAATCTAACACTGTTAATCGTCACTCAACAATAGCACTAAACTAAAACACTGTATTTATACCATCGATCGTGTTCGGTTCGTCGCCAGCGCGTACGTTTTTAATATGAGCAATTTGCTCAAGATCAGGCATCAAGCTCGATAGCGCCTTGGCACATCTCCTTGTTTCTATGATCTGAGCGCTTATAGTACAGCTTTTAGCATAATTTTCTTGGGGATATTATCCTATGCTTGCTGTTAGCAAATAATGGCGTGGCTATTCAAACTTCTAGACTCTAGTACTGTATAATTATTCAGCGTCCTATCAGTCTGTCTAGCTAGGAGGCGTCAATGGGAAACGCTATACCTACAATAATAGCTGGCAGACGAGTTTTTTTAATCAGCTGCGACTGCGCAGTTATTTGGCGATGTTTGTACTTTTTAGCAGATTTGTTTTTCTATTTTATTAAAAAAAAATCTGTATTGTTTTTATAACCGGCCGGTAATAGATATAAATGATGAACAGATAGAAATGAAACAGATAAAAATATTTTAGAAATTCTTAATGAAGCGAGCCATCACGAGCAAATATTTGAAATAACAAGATTTTTTTTTAGAAAATCTCTGAGACCAACCTCTCAGACTTAATACCCGTGTCTAGATTGTCTCTTACATTTCCTTCAAGTTCTTGGCATCAGATCAAAGTCAGTCTCTCCCGACGTTACGTATCAGCGTTGACCAGTAGATACAAAATAGAAAAGTTTCTACAATGTGGTAAACACTGTCTGAGATCTAATGTGTCATGAGTAGTCATGACTTTTCCAATATTGTGTTTCCTGTTGAAGTTCGGAAGGCTTTTGTCTGTATCTTATTTATAATTACGCTAGAACTTTGCCCACGACTAAACGGTATAGAAGACCTATGGATAGTGAAATTATAAGAAATAGCGAAAAATACTTATGGAGTCTCGGGGCCGATTTTGATAAAACTGAAAGCAAATCGACTAGGAAATATTTTTTTTCAGAGATCTAATCTCTGAAAAAAACATTTTCCTAGCCGAGAATCGAAACAGTTTATTAAAATTCAACACTTTCCTTTAGTTTGCCGTACATCATGACTTCACAGAATTTGATTCTAGATTACAAGGTGATACTATCGTATGGTGCAATAAGGTGTGTGTGTTTTTATTCTAAAATCAACGGGTTTTATTCGACAGTTAGGTCCTGTAACTATTCTTACCGATTGTAAGTAGGTAGTCCTACTAATATTATAAACGTGAAAGTTTGTGAGGATGTATGGATGGATGTATGGATATTTGTTACTCTTTCACACAAAAACTACTGAACGGATTTTGATTAAACTTTTCAGTAACCTTTATAGCTTATACATCAGAATAACACATAGGCTACTTTTTATCCCAAAAACGCGGGCGAAGCCGCATGTGGAAGCTAGTATACTTATAATATATACATCGCATTCGCTTTATAAGAAACCCAAAACAATATAGAACATTAGATAAAATTGTAACAAGTTACCAATACAGGCTTCCAGTAAATTCCGATCGCTAGAAACATTTCATAGTGACAAACGACTTCGATACAATACACACGGGTATCGGGAAACCTTGACAGACTTATTATGAAACTCGATCATTTGAATTCGTTAAATTTTAATACAAACGAGTTTTTTTTCGCCTTTTTCCTTTGTTTGCCTACATTTTAGTGTGGGTTTTTGTTTGTTTTTGGAGTGTCTGTTACGTTATTGGGGTCATTTTCATGAGGTACCTACGTTGTTAATCAATTGGGTCGTATAATTAAGGATAATGAAATATATTTAAGTATAATAGAGGGGCTCGTGGCTAAATGACAGCCGCGCTGATCGATCGATCTGCGAGGTTAAGCTGCGCTTGCCGCGGTCAGTCCTTGGATGGGTGACCGTTCTTTACACATCGAGACCCCTCCGTGCCTCGGAGAGCACGTTAAGCAGTCGGTCCCGGTTGTCATAGGAATATCTTTGACAATCGTTACGGGTAGTCAGAAGCCCTAAAAGTCTGACAGCTGGTCTAACATTCGAATACCGGTATTACCCATTAATTGGGTTGTGGAGGTCAGATGGCAGTCGCTCCACGTAACATATTGATATTCAGCCGAAACTGTTAGACTGGAAGCCGACCCCAATATAATTTGGGAAAAGGCTAGGCAGATGATGATGAATTAAGGATAATGAAAGTCGTAAATAATGTGCTGGTTTTATTAAACTTACAATAGGAATTTGTCGTGTATTAGTGCGTTTGCAGAGTACCGTACCTAGTAGGTATAATCTCTTATAAACGCATAAACGCGATTATTTGTCTGTTTGTCTTTAAAGCTGTGTATTGTGATAATATCATAAATTTGATCCATTTTATTTACGCATAAGGCTTGAGATTTTATTTAAAAGCCGTAATACCTATTACAAATGCGAATTAACTGTACCTAATACCTACTACGAAACTATGTCGCTTTCCGTATCTGTCCGATTGTCTGCTCAGTTTTTTCAAACTACACAATGGATTTTAATGCGGTTTTCACCGTCATTTACAGAATTTATTCCGAAAATCCATATGTATAACAACTTAATATTTAACTTAGATACATCACATGAATCTCAATGTTTCGATATGTCGCTACAACAGTGGATTGCAGTCCTAGTAGGTTGCTAGCAGGTAGTTATGTAATAAGTAAAGACATCATTAACAAAATAATTAACTCATGAAGCACTATTTAACTCTTTTCTTGTCCCCATAATGATAATTAATTGTTTAACTATAGTGTCAACTTTGCGGACATCGAATCCGTTGCAATACACTTGTTTCACTATGCAACTAACTCATCATTCTAATAAACTTAGACAAACTAAACCAGGATAACGATAAAAAATTTAACAATAGATGAAGTACCCCTTCCCCCATCAGTCTCAGGGCTCTGACCGCATCCCCCCTTTAATTGGAGACCCTCTCCTCACAAGTGGGTATACCAGACTCCTTTTTGTTATAGTTTAGACCCTGGATCTTTGGAATGTCTGTAGTTTGATGCCCGGAATTTAGGATTTTTGTCTAGGCATGTCTAAGTTTAGTTTAATGTGTAAATGCTTTGTGTGCGGTATCACTTTCTTGGTGGTAGGTTCGATTTATGAAACGTTTTCAAATTAAACCGCCCCTGCTACTCTAGGAAAACATCTTGAGGAAACCGGCATGTCCTAGAACCAAAAATTCGAAGTCATGTGACGTCCGCCAACCCGCACTGGGCCCGCGTGGTGGACTACGGCCCACTCCCTCTCACAGAGGAGGCCTGTGTCCCAGCAGTGGGAACATTATAGGCCGATTATGCTATGCTATGCTATGCTACTCGATTCTATAAGGACACCCCACGTGATATCACCACGAGAATTGCCAATTTATTTGCGAAAGTTCGCCTTGAAATTCTCCTTCGAACGCTCGCAAACAAATTCGCATGGGTGTAATCTACATATTATATGCGACATGTCAAAACATCAAGATTTCTGTGTTGTACCACAGATAATATAACACTATACGTACAGATGCCTCATCTCATACAAAGAAATGTGACCGATTTAGCGCGGGCTATCTTCGGGCTATAGATTTTTCCGTGCTTAAAGCATTTTTCAAAATTTGAACCAATATTTTTCATGATGTATTTTTTCATGTTCTCAATTTAACACAAACTTCAATAACAAATCGATACATATAACGCCATCTATTATGAGTTATTTCAACAAATGTTACTTTGTTCCTGATGAGACCCCGTGGCTGTATCTAAGTTTAATATTAACGTGATATACACATAACACTTTCGGAATCAAATTCTCTAAATGCTGGTGAAAACTGCATTAAAATCCATTTTGTAGTTTAGAAGAACCTAGCGGACAGACAGATTCTATAATCTGTCTGTCCGCTAGGTTCTTCTAACAAGTAACATCTATATGTTACTTGTTTTAAAGCTTCCAAAACGAGGTCTATATCTAACAGCAGGTGATTCCGAGCTGAAGTGATGATAATGATTATACGAAAATATTATTTTTATACTATAATTATATAGGTACATAATATTAGCAAACGAAAGACTCAAGCGCGAAATATCTCAGGCTCAACCACAGTGTAAAAAATACCGGTATTTCCTCTAAAAATATTAGTCTGCGATCTGTCTAATCTAAACTAATTCACGCCAACCAATACATTAAATAAACGATAAAAAAATAGAAACGAAAACATTTGGCAGTCAATTATCGCGAGGTACGTGTCGCCATTTACAATAAGAAAATTAATTGCAGAAGGTCTGCTTGTAACAACGTGCGAAAATGACGTCCGAGACGAAACTAAAGTGTAACAAGATGATCATTGGAACACTAATGTCTTTAAATGGAATCTATAATTTAAAATGCTATGTTATTTACAAAGAATTAATCCTTATTAATTGATCAACATCATAAAAATACAGGTTTGGTCATTTGGTCAGTCTGATTCCCAGATGAATAAAGCGACATTAAAAAATCTTCGAATGCTTAAGTACTCAGGTAGGTACTTAAAAAAAGTCTTTATGAAGCAAATTTTCCTATTTAAAATATTTAAAGTATCTACGTTCCCTTCGCATAGCATATCCGTGGGACGCCTTGCACCTTTATGCAATCGTGAAGGTGAAAAAAAGTCTAGAAATATAGAGTAACGATGACGTTCAACCTGCAACCACATTTAGTTGAGACTAAAAACCGGTTCAACATTACGAAAATGCAAATTAGATTTAGATTGGATTTACTGAAGTTGTTATACTGTGGCACGAATAAAATGTGCTATTGCGATCGTCTACGTCACTTGCGCTCGCGCTTGAGGCCCACGTACGATATTTTTTCGCACACAAATATTGGAGTAGGATAGGATGTTTTGACTGTGAATGGATAGGTTGCTTGCCTTGTTTCTTTAGTCTATGATGGGAGGCAATTTAAGGCTGAAGACTGAACACCAGCTATTTTTATTGATACTATGGAATAAAAAGACTTCTTTGAGAATTAGGTTTTAGAAAAAAAATACCATCTGAGCACAAACCAAACCGACTAGTCTAATTGGCTACTAAGTGATTTTTCTAGCGTGACGTTATGGCAAAAAACTTCCATTGAAATTTTTTTTAGTTTTTTCTTTACTTTGTTTCAGCCTATGCTGAGTAAATCCCAATATTTTTTCTAAACGATAAATATAGAGAGTACCTACGTCGTGTAACTAATAAACAGCGCTGTTACGATGGACTACGTCACATAAGCGCGCGCGCAGCCCGTGAGGCCCACCGCCGAACGTATTGCGTAGTAAAATTATTTTTAGGCTTGTTTTAACTTTGAGGTAAATGACTTTGATTCTGGAGTTTATTTTTAGGGTTCCGTATCTTAAGGGGAATAAACGGAACCCTTATAAAACCACTTTCTTGTCCGATTGTCTATCTGTCAAGATCCTTTTTCTCAGAAACGGGTAGAGGTATTCAGTTGAAATTAATATCAAATAACATCTACGGAATATTCACGTTATCGCGATGTGATGTGATAGAATAGATAGAATAAATCCCACTAATATTATAAATGCGAAAGTTTGTGTGTGTGTGTGTGTTTGTTACTTCTTCACGCCGAAATGGCTGGACGGATTTGAATGAAATTTAGCAAAGAGGTAGCCTGGGACGTGGAAAAATACATAGGCTACTTTTCATCTATTTTTCGCAGACGAAGTCGCGGGCAGCAGCTAGTAAATAATAATATAAATCGTTGCGATAGAACATTACGATAATGCAGTGTGTCCAAGCAGTGGCGTGCCTAGAGGGTAATCCCGACGCTTTCTTTTCCTTTTACAGAGTATTTAAGTCCATTTTTCATTGTTTTTTAGATAACGATATTAACTCATGAAAAATAACACAAATACCCTCTAAAATTGAAAAAAAAATGCGTCGGGCTTGCCCTCTAGGCACGCCACTGTGTCCAAGCGCATCCTCTGCAGGCCGAAGATTCGCCTATCGCCCCAGCATGACAATGTGTGGCATCATTGAGGCCCACTGCCATCATTGCGCGGGTATGTGAGGCCCCTTACATTGTTCGTTGTTCGTTACACCGCAATGTAGATAAATTGCAATAGTTAAAATTCATTGTAATGCAAAAAAGCAACTTTAAAGCAAGAACAGAGCGGTTTAAACATTTATGCAATAACCGTTCTATGATTGATCTTCATTCATTCTTACCCTTACTGAGAGATGTCAATGAACAAAGAGAGATTATCTTATGGAGGGCAGTGTACCTAACTCAAAAAGGGGTGAATCTTAAAAGTATTTATTTCTAACTAGCTATAACCCGCGACTTCGCTCGCCTACAAAAGGTACCTTATATCCTTTTCTGTACCTCTGACAATGTATATGCAAAATTTCATGATGATCGGTTAAGCGGTTCAGGTGTGAAAACGTAAGAAACAAACAAACACACAGAGTTACTTTCGCATTTAAAATATTAGGATTTATGACTTCTTTAGGTATATGAATTAGCATAAACCCAAAACGTCGAATATGAATATATACGTACCTATAGACTATGCATATACTTACCTAGCTTGTCTTATCACAAATACCGAAAACATTGTGAGCGAGTTTTCCGTTACCTACTTGTAATGCCAAAGATATAGGTACCTACTATTTTAAAAACGAGTGATTGTAAATTTAAATTCAAGGCTTCAAAGGTACCTGGATACTGGTTAAAAACATACTAAGTGAGCGATTGCCTGTAAGCGACTACAAACTCCGAAAACAATGACTGGTAAACACTAATTTTATTTACCATTTATTTAAATCATGTTAATTTGAGTGACCTAATTTCTGTTTGAGTACCTAACCTACATTAATTATATCTGTTACAGTCAAAACGTTTAAAAACCGGTCAAAAGTACTTTTGACTAAAATATTGGAAAGTGATCGGCCAATCGATTCCGGTGCTCGTCAGCTGCGGCACTGCTCGCTTCGCTCGCTCGGCCCGTGCGTTGTGTGGTCACCATTCTAACCTAACCGGGTCTTCAGCAACTTTCAGTTTTTCATTTCTTTATCTTTCGGGAGGGGTGAGAAGGCATCGCCCCCCAAAATCGCGTGCGGGCTGGTCAAACATTGGCTAAAATATATTTTTTAAAGCAAAAGCCACAGATGAATAACTTGTACTCAGCATTGATGACGCTCATTTTCTGTAGGTATTTATATCGCTCTCCTAAAATTGTAATACGTATTATGGATTTCATTATTTGCCTCTTTTTGCAGCTCGTTTTAAACTTTTTTATTAGCAGGAAGTTTTGTTAATTTTTCGCAAAATTAATAAAATATGCTCAAGTCAGTATTATAAAATGTCGTTATTAGTCGACAATAACTTTACTTTACTCGCCTATTTATACCCCAAAAATTAATAATCATGCGGTATTTGAAATACCGATGGACCTTCTACAGTTGCCTACTTGCGGTGAGTGCGTGCGTTCATTGTTCTAATTCCTAGTTAATTTCGTTGACATGGTTTCTTTTCACTTATTTAGAGGTTCACGGTCAACAAACAACAGGGTCAGCTGAACAAATTCTATCCTGGTTTGAAACATGGACGAACAAACAACAACGTGTTTTATAGAAAATTTAATTTAGGCCACACCAAACGTGCTGTTGAGACCGTAGTTGCTTAGTAAATGAAAACAAAGACCATGTTCTAATTGTTTTTTGTAATATCCAATGTCTATAGCTGTATACATAGGTCTTCTATCTACTACAAATAAATAAAACTGTCTATTTGTAATTACACAATTGTTATTTTTACTTTTTATTAAATGCACATCAACTTATCAAAGTATGTAGGTACGGTACTTATAACAAAAAATAATTAAAAAAATGTTTGTCTGTCCGTCTCTTCCGCTGCTGGACCGATTTTGACGGAACTTTCACTGGCAGATAGCTGATGGTATAAGGAGTGACTTCAGCTTATTTTTATTTTAGAAAAATAGGTAGTTAATTTTCCGCGCAAAAATATAAAAACCCATGAAATCCAATATTTAAGTAGACTATACTTTACCCGTCCGAAGCCGGGTCGGAACAGCTCGTGTTATCATGTACAAAAAGAAAAAGTCATAATAGTAAAGGATCACAGGATTATGATTCGAGGAAAACTCTGTAATATACGCGATTAATCCGTTTAAACTTGTTTTATTGTAATGTGTAATAATCGCGAAAACCTAAGACATTATTAGGATTATGATTGATTCACCATTTGCGGAATTAACCTCCTCTGATGCCTAAACCAATTGACCCTCGATACCAATTAATTTAAGGGTATTATGTTGTAACTTATGGCATTTATTATTGCCAAATGTTTCCGCCAATAGCTACGTCACAAGGTTGTGAGTTGTGCGTCTGCGCATTGAGGCCCACCGAGTACTTTTTCAAGGCCCATTGTCACGCTTCGAAGCAGTTTACTTTTCAATAATAATGTATAATTAATGACTATAATGATAATGAATGACACTTGTTCAAAGCGAACGTGACATTTTTCTTTATTTTAGTGAAGGTTTGTAAGTGCGAAGAAAATCTCTTTTGAACCGGCCTAGCATGACCACGATAGAAACAGGTTTTGTCTACAGAAAAAAAGACAAAGTGACAGATTGTAGAAAGATTTCTACTGTTTTATACATACAATGAAGATAAAAAATGTTTCTTTTCCTCAGTAGACAAAATTCTGATAAGCCAAGCATGGGTCGCCGCGTGCTCGGGCAGAAGAGATAACGAGTTGGATAGAAAGGACTTTGTCTATTCTTAAGTAGAATAGAGATAAAATTGGTCATGCTAAGCCGGCAGAAGCTTTATTTGTACAAGTAAATAATGGACTGTCAATGCGAATGAGCCTAAAATAGATTACATACGTTTTACTATACATTAGGCACACTCTAGATAAATATCCAAGTAGGTACTAGAGATGTGCCGAATGGTTAATAACACGGGTTAATAATGATCCACATTCATAACTGCGGTTATGAATGTCACTCATTAAAATATTGCGCACATCACTACCTGTTGTATATTTAAATATACTATTATAAAACTGTAAAAAACCGTGTCTGTAGATTGAAGATATTCCAGAAAAATTCCAGTCGGGATTTTTTTTTTCGAATTTTTGTCTGTTTGTGCTTGCATCAAGCAAAAAATACTGAATGGACTTTGATGTCGTTTTCACAGTTTGGTACCGGTGGGATGAACCAGAGATACAGCTTGACCTCTTCGTAGTACTGTACTGGCCATCGTACACTAACCTAAGCGTGAAAACGCACAGGCAGGTGGCTTACTTAGCGCCTAGAGCCCAGCTAGTCACCTAGCGACTAGCTTACTAAAACGAACGTTTTAGAATGTTCGCAACCGGTCGCACTGCGCGCTTGGCGCCTAGCTAGTCGCTCTCGCTCCGCAGAGCGCAGTGCGGCCGGTTGCGAACATTCTAAAACGTTACTTTTACTAAGCTAGTCGCTAGGTGACTAGCTGGGCTCTAGGCGCTAAGCAAGCCACCTGCCTGTGCGTTCGTAGCCTAAGGCGGTCATTTAAAATGGTAAAATTGTAGTCCACGCGGACGGAAGTCTAGTTAAAAATATATTTAAAGAAAAAAGCGTGTGTATTACAAACTGATCCACGAAATTCCTGCGTATAAGATACGTATTACGCAGTATCCTAGCAGACTTCCATGAGAAAATTGCGTATACAACAAAAACTCCCAAAAATGGGTTATGCCAAATCACCCCGTTACCCCAGCTTCCTAAGTGCGTATCTACGCCATATGGCGGGTCAACCTGCCCTACATACATTAGCATATGCCGCGAGTTACTAGGGTAACTCCTCAGATCATAGAAACAAGGGAGATGTGCCAAAGCGCTATTGAGCTTGAGGAGTTTGACACATTGGTCGTAATAAAAACGTACACGCTGGCGACGAATCGAACACGATAGATGATATAAATACAGTGTTTTAGTTTAGTGCTAGTGTTGAGTGACGAGTAACCGTGTTAGATTGAGGGTGTGCGTATTTTTTAATGTGTGGGAGATCTTTATATTCACAAGGAGCGCTTGTAATTGTATCGAAAAATGTTCTAAAAGTGGCAAGAGTTGTTCCCGTACTAATTTGCTATGATGGCATATCTCCTTGTTTCTATGATCTGAGGGTAACTCGGGTGACTCCGGCTTGGGTCGGGTAATAGCCGTCCATTCCCGAATTGGCTTCGTGAACCGCTGTGTTGCCGATTTTTAATAGTCTCCGTGTAAGATTGGGGTTTTTGCGTACAGATGGTTGGATATACGCAGATTACGTAGGTACCTATGTGTAGGTTGGTATAGGAAACAGAGTAGCAGGCAAAATTCTAGTCACACTAATATTATAAATGTGAAAGTTTGTGAGTGTGTGTGTGTGGGTGTGTGTGTGTGTATGTTTGTTACTTCTTCACCCTGAAACGGCTGGACAGATTTGGATGAAATTTGGCACACAGATAGATTATAGTCTGGAATAACACATAGGCTACCTTTTATCCCGAAAAACGCGGGCGAAGCCGCGGGCGGAGGCTAGTTGATTTGTATTCCTAAAGGGGTGAAAAGGAGTGGTAAAACTGGTAAAGTTTCTATGAAGAAAATAACAACATTATGCTGTTATCCGACTTCTACGTGGACGAAGTCGCGGGAACAACTAGGTACGAGTAGTTTACTTATAATAACAAAAGAAGAGAAAAGCTCACGAATTTCCTTTCAACATTCCTATCCTTTTTACCCATAAAAACACGGAAACAACAAGTCAAGTCGATCAATCATACACGAATCAATCGCTAGTACCCTTGAACCCTGTCCTCGGTATTTAAATACCACCCTCAGAGGGCCGGAGGGTGATCTACCGGGCATCGATCCGTGCGTGATGTGACGTTGACACGTGACAATGTCACTGAAATAGGCATCGTTTGTTGCCGTCTCTTTGTAGTATATGATATAAATATTTTGACATTTGACATAGATTCTGGGTGATTCAGTACCCCTATCATGAGTTTTTTTGACGTGTAGTATCGTTAACGTAAGCATATTTTGAATTAAAAAGACACGTTTGTTACACAATATTTATATAAATTAAATACTTAATTAATTTCTCTGTATTTTTTAAAATGTGCAAATTGTATAAAATTTTATCAAAATGTTTCAGGACTGCTGTATTTTAAATTCAAAATATGCTTACGTTAACGATACTACACGTCAAAAAAACGCATGATCGGGGTACTGTTCGACAAATTGAAAACGGTCTTCATGACCGTTTTCTGACCGTTTTCTTCTGTCTTAATGACATTATGTTTTCTATGTAAAAAGTCACGGCTTTTTTCGATTTATCTTGTCGGTAAACTTGACCCTATAAGTGTTTGTTGTTTCTCCGGTTTCTGAATTCTTGTCAATTTAATTTAGACGCTAACATGAGTTACATGTACCTATAGGTAAGTGTTAGAATAAGTTACAACTGCAGATTAACTTATCAGAAACTTGGTACGGCACTGGGAGTAGAAACTTTTCTCGCAGTCTCACATGTCAATTAAAGTTAATGAACCATTAACTCTCGGTTACATAAGATTAACCAATTTAGGATTCCATTACTTCTTCTATGAACAGTATACAACAAAGTAGATTTTCGTCTCTGTCAGTTTGTTCGCTTAGTTCTTCTAAACCACACAATCGATTTTAACACGGTTTTCACCACCATTTAGAGAATTTATTCCGGAATGTTTATGTGTATAATACGTTAATAATAATACGTTTTTCGGGATAAAAGGTATCATGTGTTATTCCAGACTATAATCTATCTGTGTGCCAAATTTCATCCAAATCCATCCAGTCGTTTCAGCGTGAAGAAGTAACAAACATACACACACACAAACACACAGGCACACGCACAAACTTTCGCATTTATAATATTACTAGCTTCCGCCCGCGGCTTCGCCCGCGTTTTCCGGGATAAAAAGTAGCCTATGTGTTATTCCAGGTCCCAGGCTACCTCTTTGCCAAATTTCATCCAAATCCGTCCAGCCGTTTCAGCGTGAAGAAGTAACAAACATACACACACACACATACACACACACAAACTTTCGCATTTGTAATATTAGTGGGATTAGTGTGATATAGTGTGAATACTGTGATGTCTACTCTACCAAACAAGAAACAACTTATTTAAACTACATAACCTATACGTATAAACCTTTTTTATACTACATTACCCAAAAACCCTCACTTCAGGGCTTCGAAAGGTGTCGTTGCCATCCAAATATGTCGTTGTGCACCTCATTAACCCCAAAGGTGTATTCTTGAAGAGCGGTATGAATGTTATCCGCTATTCAAAATGAAGGGAGTACGGGAAAAAGCCATCAACTCGAGCAAAATGACGCGAATTGCTAAATGATCGGGTGTTTTTCTTTATATTTTTTCGGTCGATTTTGTGTGAAAGATTAATGTGTGGGCTTTGAGAGCGCGGTATTTTATGAACATAAAGCAATTTCTGTAGTCGTTTCAAAATTTTAAAAATCCCACCTGCCCTATTCGAATAGAATAATAAGGAAAACACTTTTTATATTAGGTAGGACCTCGGATCATAAAAACAAGGAGATATGCCATCATAGCAAATTAGTACGGGAACAAGTGATGCCACTTTTAGTACATTTTTCGACACAATTACGCGCATAATTAAGCGCTCCTTGTGAATAAAAAGATCTCCCACGCATTGAACATTCCGCACACCTTTCAGTTTTGAGTTTTGACAACCGCAAAAATAAGTTTGTATATCATAATAATATTATGAAATACAAACTTATATTTGTGGTTGAAAGACTGAAATACTTCTTGCTACGGAACCCTAAACTGAGCGTGGTCCGGACACGCTCTTGCCCATCTTTTTTAATTCTGGTGTAGATGCTGATTTCTTGTAACACAGGTTATACCTCAGATCATAGAAACAAGGAGATATGCCATCATAGCAAATTAGTACGGGAACAACTGTCGCCACTTTTAGTACATTTTTCAACACAATTACAAGCGCCCCTCGTGAATATAAAGATCTCCCACGCATTGAACATTCCACACACCCTCAATCTGACACTGTTAATCGTCACATAACACTAGCACTAAACTAAAACACTGTATTTATATCATCGGTCGTGTTCGGTTCGTCGCCAGCGTGTACATTTGTGACCGTATCAAAGCGTCAATTTTAGTAGCGCCTTGGCACATCTCCCTTGTTTCTATGATCTGAGGGTTATACCTACCTAAAGGAGACCCCTATGTAAGATATATTGTAGAAGATAAACAAGTTGCTGAAATATTTTTTTTATTTTATTTTATTATACCTAGTGCAGGCTCCAGTCTCCGCAACATAAATATTAAAATAATATAACAACTATAACTAATATGCACTCTGTAATTTAGTAATAAGAATGTTTGTGGAGGAAATAAACGATATTTGTATAAACGATATTTGATGCGTAGGTACCTACCTAATAGCTTTAGTAACAACACGATCTCAGGAGATAATAAAAAAAAAGAATAGACCACATACATATCTACAAAGTTTTTCCCACACACGTGTCGAGTAATAATGTTGTAAGTATAATTAATTTCAGTACACGTGTTGAAATACTACTCAACAATACGTCATGTAGGATTAAGTGGCCAAAGTTACCGTTACACGTGCCCAAGTGTAATAAGATCGCGTTTAAAAAAACAAGACGGTTTCCACTTCATTTTCTTCTTGAAGTCAAAGGCTTTGAAGTCTAAAGAGATTAAGGATGTCTTCTTAGTATTGTACCAGAGAAATGTTCTCTGGAATAAAGGTAGGTACCCTGGTTTATTTCTTTTAATTATTATTATACGAGCACCGCAGATAATATATAATACTACGTGATGCCTCATCTCATACAAAGAAACATGACTCAGGCTATACATTTTTTTATGCGTAGAGGATTTTTTTAAATTAGAACCAAATATTTGTCATGTTCTGAATATTCCACAAACTTTCGATACATATTATATAACGCCATCTATTCTATCAAAGCCAACTGTCTCTAGAGTGGTACTATTTGGGGGAGACATTAAAAACGTGTAACAAAGATTCTTTGAAATTATCATTCAATTAATTAGTCGGAAATTATCTAGACGTGGTGAAATCGGCTGTAAATCTTAATTATTTATTATTATGAGCGTTTCTGTAAAAAATAATTAGTTTTATGATGGAATCGAAGTAGCTATTATCTAAAAATACCAACTGTATAATTAACAAGATAAATACAGTTTTAGAAAAAACAAAAAAAAAAACAACTGCGTAATATTTAGATGTACCCACATAAGACCATAAGTCACTCCCAAATGAAGATGAATCTAACGAAATATTTATAATAATGTTGAAATCTATAAAACTGTTTAGGCTACAGCCGGCCTAGCATGACCACGATAGAAACGGGTTTTGTCTACATAGAAATAGACAAAGTGACAGATTGTAGAAACATTTCTACCGTTTCATTCATAAAACGTAGAAATGTTTCTACAATCTGTCACTTTGTCTATTTCTATGTAGACAAAACCCGATTCTATCGTGGTCATGCTAGGCCGGCAGAACGTGCCAACGAAATAGACATACAAACAAAAAAACATTACATACTCTCGAAAAACATTAGCCTCCTGAGGCATCCGGTAAAAAACATAATAGCTGAAAAAAATAAAGCAACATTCCGAAAATTCTTGAAAACACAGAACATAAGCCTACCAATTTGTCTCTATCAAAGTTGTAACCACTAGGGGTATCATGTCAGGCAAAAACAATAACTGTAAAACTCTCAATACGATGTCTATTGATACCCAATTGTTATAGCTGACAGCCCTAAGGAAGCTTATCAGCGGCAAATAGGCTCAGAAGGTTCACTGTGTCCCGGAGTCACTCCCTCTTGATCTTCAGCTAGTTCTGAGGGAGCCTCTAGGTACAATTTGCAGGAGGAAGTAGGTATATTGTAATTGATAGCACTTTAACACTGTTTTACAAGTAGGTACAGCGCTTTAATTCTACCTCCATTGTAAGGACCGCCAAACAGTGGAATGCGCTGCCAGAGTGGGTGTTCCCTGATAGTTACAATATAGGTGTTTTCAAATCGCGCCTGAATCGGTTCCTTCTAAGCAAGCGCAATGAGGGTATTGGAGATTTTGGGAATTTAACATTCTGAACCTGAACAGCAACATCGTCATGTTTGTAATGACGACAGACTTTTTTTGCTAGATATAGGGATGTTTATTCTCTAAATGCTATAAAAATTACAGATTTAAATGAATTTATAAATGTCTGAGCCGGTTTTTCATGCATTAAACAGAGTTAGCTTACTGTACTTATTTCTTATAACATTCTTAGTACACAAAGGTAGGTAGGGGAGGCTGGATGGACCACTCTTACGTCGCCTCTCACGTTTTTATACCTAGGGTGGTTCTATATCTTGAAGGTTTTTTTGAGATCAGTTCCAGTTGAAGTGTACTTTTTCAATTTGTTAATTGGATTTTGGAGGTTAAAGATGGCTGGTGATTAATGATTGGGGATTTTGTTTGTGTGTGTGTTTCTTTTGTTTTTTGAAGGGACTTGGGGATAGAAATTATGATGATAATGATCCCGTGTAAAGATCGACTGGGCTGGTACCTATCATAGATAAGGACATGGACAGGAATCCTACTACGTGCCTTTAGACTCCATAATAAAGTATATTTTAGGTAAAATACGAGTATACTACACTAACATAGAAAATTAAGTCTTTCAGTACTTCGCTAAGTTTCTGATAGATACAACTCGGACTAAATGTTTACTCCCGAGTCATAAAACATTTTTGTTTTTTAATTTACTTACACAGGCCATCAAAAAATGTTTTACTTTTCATAAGTAGGTACATACACCAATCAGTCTATAATGTTCCCACTGCTGGGGTTTGCACCTCCACTCTGTAAGAAGGAGGCCACCACGCGGGTGCAGAGCAGATTTCTTGACGTCCCTAACATGTCTTCAAATATTTGGTTCTAGGACATTCCTCACGAATTCACGAAGATGAAGCTGTGATGAAAAATATTGCATAAAGTGAGTGCTTGGTCGATTCGTATAAGTCCGGGCTCTACCACCTACCTAAAAATGCCTCAACAATCTAATTTTCTCACAACTTCACAAAGTTACATTTCCCTGATCGTCTATTTTAAGCACTATCCCGATTAAACCGAGTCACGGAGTCTCCCTTTAAGGTAATTCTCTTCAGTAAGAGGCCAATTCGCGATAATGCCTAAACCTCACCCCCTCCCCCAAATTATTATGTAATCCACTCGCAATCTACCTTTATTGATGAAATAAATCTAATTTGATACGACGACGTTGATATTTTTTGAGTGAAGTAGATTTTTGTCGTGTTGTAAGAGGTACTTACCTAAGTGAACAAAAGGTGTTTTTTTTTTTTTTACTTAAAGACTTATTGGTAATTATTGCTTGTTATGTAGGGTATTGGAAATGTGGGACACGAATGATCGAAAAGGAATCGCTCACTTTGTTCGGAGCTGAGGCTAAAACGTGAACAAGTTGTTCAGATAAAAGTGTTTTTACCAAAAAATATAATTAATTCTGAAAACAATATTTTTCCCTCGTTGCAGGAAATTCTATGTAAAAATTATCTAAATAGTAAGTATTTAAAGCGTTTACATCCCACAAAGCAGCGCCATATTTGGGTTACAGACCGTGTTATTTATGATTCATAATCACTAATGAGGTTTTAGTCTATAGTAATTATAATTAAATAATCATTATGTTAGTGTGCAAAAGTTTTTGTTGGTTTTAAATCTAATAAAATAAATAAGGGTACATTATAAGGCCATATAATAACGTTTTTAAAAACATAACCAATTTTATTCATTATTTTTATTATAAAAACTAACACCTCATTGTTGATTAGGTATATACGGTACAGCTACTCTTTGGTCATAAATGACACGGGTCTGTAACCAATCAATGGCGCGCTTTGGGATGTAAATGGCTTAAATACTTATTAATACGACTTTTTTTACATAGAATTTCCTGCAACGAGAGTTACCTACATAAATATTGTTTTAAGAATTAATTATATCTTAAGGTAAAAATACTTTTAACTAAACAGCTTGTTCACGTTTTAGCCGAGAATGAGCGTTTGCCTATAAGTACTCGTAGTGCTTAACTGAGCGGAGGAAGAGGTAGCCATTTTGTTGCGCAATAGTGTTGATTTTTATGTTGGTTTACTAACTGTTCCCCGGGGTTCACCCCCGTTGCTCGGCTCCTAAGGGTCGTAGCGTGATGTTCAATAACCTATACTATTGCTCATGAATCTGGCTATCATATACAAAATATTTTTTCGAATTCGACCGGTAGTTCCAGAGATTAGCGCGTTCAAAGAAACTCTTCAGCTTTTGATGAAATTTCGTATCGAGATGGCTTGAATTTTGAGGAAGGACATAGGATTACCCTTGAGGAGGTCGTGGCTAAATGGCAGCTGCACTAATCGATTGATCAGCGAGGTAAAGCTGCACTTGCTGCAGTCAGTCCATGGATGGGTGACCGTTCTATACATCTCAAAACCCCTCCGTACCTTGGAGAGCACGTTAAACAGTCGGTCTCGGTTGTCATACGAATATCTATGACAGTCGTTAATAGTCAGAAGCCTGAAAGTCTGACAACTGGTCTAACTTTCGAATACGGGTAAAAAAACACAAATTCAAAATATATGAGTTCCTACCTAAAGTATAATTAGTAGGTATATTTAGGTACGTACTAACAAATTCAAGAATAAAAAAAAAATTGAATTACCATTTCATATAACGTTGCAAATAGGTATAATTTTTAGGAAAACACTGGCGCTATTTATAGCGAGCGAGCGTGGGCGGTAGGGGAGCCATTTGCAATCCCTAACCTAGGACAATTATTTGCGCGTAAACTGTGTAGCATAGATAGATAGATAAAACATTTATTTGGTGCACACAAAAGACATAGCACAGCACACAAAAGTACAACTAAATGATAACAAATGGCATCAATACATAATATAAAAACAAGGTGCCGACATAAAAAGTGAACAAAAAATAAAAATTAAAACATACATACCTATCAAAAATAAAAGTGATACTATGGCATACCTACTTAAAATGAAATTATATTTAGCATAGTGTATACGTTCTGTTACCTCGCGCTGTTGTTTTAGCTTTTTGCACTTCCCATATCATATTTTGTGGACACTAATAGGTTAGGATATATTCTCTAGTAATATTTAATGTAGAGACTAGCTTCCGCCCGCGGCTTCGCCCGCGTTTTTCGGGATAAAATGTAGCCTATGTGTTATTCCAGACTAAATTGTGTGCCAAATTTCATCCAAATCCGTCCAGCTGTTTCAGCGTGAATAAGTAACAAACATACACACACACACACACACACACACGCACAAACTTTCGCATTTATAATATTAGTGTGAAGTGTGATAGTGTGACTAGAATTTTGCCCGCTACTGAGGATGGGGAAGTATTCCGACATTTATAATGTAGATGGCTTTGGTTAAATTATGAAAGCGGTGAATGAAATTAAAGCCTTTTAAAAGCATTATAAAGTGACTAGTTGTGCCCCGCGGTTTCACCCGTCGTTTAATTTAAAAGAAATCGTATTACTTACCCGCTCGCGCTATTACTTCGTTTTCGCGTTCTTTTTTATTTTTTTTATTTTTGCTCGGCTCCCAAGGGTTGTAGCGTGATGTTAAATTATAGCCTATACTATTCCTCATGAATCTGGCTATCACATACAAAACAATTTTTCGGATTTGACCGGTAGCTCCATACATTAGCGCGTTTTAACAAACATACTTTTCAGCTTTATGATTATAGTCTTGATTTAATAATCACTCTAATATTATACCTAATGCTTACTATTTTACTAAGGGCAAATAGCAGGATTTAAATAAACGTAACTGTCAATTATTTAACACGATTTTCACTAGCTAAATCTAGGTCACCATAAAAGCGTTTAAATAAAAATATTGCAAGGTACCTAGGCCTACCATTACGAAAAATAAAAAGTTTCAAAAATTTTGTGTCATCCTTGATCTCACACAATTATATTGATTCTAAATCATTAAACTTACTATGTAAATTGTAATTTAAAGCAATTCAACTTAATTGTTTTATACGCCGTAATGTGAAAATTATTTTTTTATTAGGTACAGCTCCAGATTATTATTTGTGCCGATGATGTAAAGATCTTTCTAATAATACCCATTTGAACTCATTTATAGATATTGCTCGGCTATTAAGCTACAGTATCATTAAAAAAAAACAACTCTTACTATAACAAAATTACTAAAACCGCAAGCCACTAAAAATAGTCAAGAGGCAATTTAAATAAGTGCTCTCGGGTTTCCCGCGTCCGCCATATTGGTGCAAACGTCAAAAGTTCATTCACCCCGTGCGCCGGTGATGCATTTCGAAAATGTATCTATTTAATCAGCTTGCTTGTAGCTATCTACTATCAAATTCTTAAGTTTATGTTAATACCGCTGTATGTAGATAACAAAGTGCTTCTTTGTAGATAATAGAATTAAGAAATCAATGTTATTATTAAAAAAAACGCAAGAATAATCATCTATAGTTTTCGCGGTATATTTTGTTTTGTAATAAGGCTACCCGTCAGAAAGGTAAACCATTAATTAATTAGGTACCTAACTTTACCTAAATGTTTTTGTAAGTAAAATAAATTACGGCCAAGAACCGTCGACCAATGTAAACAAGCCTGACAGCCATCGATCAAAAAATATTACTTATTTTCTCGTAAAGAATAAAAAGAAAAGTACTTTGTAATTCTCGCGATCAGGCTCGGATCGGTTGTCAGTATTGCCACCGTCGCGATTCCTCAGGGAAATATCGTGTTTCTATCAAATGTACTTTCTTTGCCAATTGACGGGTTTATGGTTTTATTTTTTTCCTTTATTTTTTGTTACGATTATTTTACGTTCACCTGTCAATAGATGATGATGACGTAAGTAAAGTTATTCTGTAAGTGTTAACTGGGTGAGTTTTGGGTTCAATTTTGGGTCAGATAGACCACTAACTGACCCAAAATAAATGAAAACAATATATTTGAAAAGAAAAAATAGATTTATTTGTAAAAATTAGGAAAAAAAACAAATACCTATACCTAAGGCTAACTGCGACAAAAAGGTGCACTCGGCATAATGCTGTGCTAATAGCGTGGACCACATTTTCAGTTATCACTTTTTCTTTAATACTATCGATTTTTCTAGAGTGGGCAATCAGATTTGTAGGGTAAGCACCGCTTACCCTTGCCCCCCCACTAGCTACGCCCAGGAGTTAGAAAAAAAGCGGGACTTTTTCGTTGAAAGCGGGACATTCAACAGTTTATTTTTTATTTTTACTACCTCGTAAAAAATAAAAAATAAACTGCTGAATGTCCTTATAGCTACATACGTACTGATCCTTGTATTTGAGTTTCAAATTATGTTTACAATGATGATAGTTAGCCACCGAAAATATATTAGGTTACCTACTTTACTATAATAATAACCGCCGCGACGCACCGTCGCGTAATCTCAGAAAAGCGGGACTGAGCTTGTCCCGCGCGGGACATTTAATTTTGGGGCTAAAAATCGGGACGTCTGGCAACGCTGGTGTCAGTTCACATGAAAAGGTACCTTGAGGCCGTTTCTAGTTTTGAAGATATTTAATGTTTGTGGATACGTGCAAAAATGGTGAGGGAAGCTAGTTATTAGCTAGTTAAATACTCGTCGTAATAAATCAGAAGAGTTTTTTGTCACCCCTAACTTTTGATGTCCACCCAGTCCACCACAACTCAAAGATCATAAGAAATGTTTATTGTTTAGACTAGTATCTATTATTTATGTCCTATAACTGTTTTATGATTTATATTATATTACTTGGTCACAAATAAAATTTATTGTAGCGAGATGACTCGCTTCAGTTTGTTCACTGTGCTTTTTATGGTGGATATAAATGTCAGTTTATTACCTAGAGTTGTGTAGTATAATAAATAAGTTTGCTAAGTATGGTTTCTTTATTAATACTCGTAGTTAGATCGTATCTGGAGATGATCTAAGCGTTCTTGAGAGAGATTGTTAAGGGGTATGATCTGTGATTGGCTTATTTCTCGTAAAACTGTTTTTTTCTCTATCAAGCATAAAATCAGTAAAACTTAACGAACCAAGCAAACTAGTATCCTCATTCCTAAGTTATGAGGGGATCAAGTCTTATGGCAGAACTTCGGAGAGGTTTGACTTCTGATTTTAGTCATTTGACGAGATTTTTTTTTATACCAAAATGGTGACAAAAATACGTACGGTTCGCCTGATAGGAAGCGGATATCGTAGCCTATAAAACGCTTGTATTACCAAAGTAGACTTTTGCCCGCGACTCCGTCCGCGTGGACTACGATGAGCTGACCAGTTTAAATGACCTCCGCAGTGTAAAGTGGCTAGTACTACCAAGAGGTCAAGCTGTATCTCTGTTTTTTTTCAGCGGAATCAGATTAAACGTGGCTTAGATTTTAAGTTGGACCATAAGCTATCGAACTGTGAAAACCACATCAAAATCCGTTCAGTACTTTTCGCGTGATGCGCGCACAAACAGACAAACAGATAAACAGACAAAAATTCAAAAAAAAAATATTTTCGGGTATAGTTACGTCCCAGTAGGTACCCTATCCCGACTGTTTTTTCTGGAATATCTTCAATGTACAGACACGGCTCTTTTACAATTTTATAATAGTATAGATACCCTATGCGCGTTGCTGACTCTTTAAAATATTCGCTGTACCAACAGCTTAGGGGACAAGCAGGTCCCATCCTCAGGAGCTTTGCCGACCTTACTCACCACAGGAACACAACACTACCTTGATAGATTGAGCCGCAGTAAGAACGTGACATAAATAACATTAAAAACGTGGACGTCAAAAACGGAAGACGTAGTCTTAGGTCAGGAAAAAAGCTATAATGGCAGTCTTTTGTGTGTAGATGAAGTTAATTTTGCTGCAATCTTTTTAAACATTCGCGCTTACCGTGTTAATGAGGACATTCTTTTCACAATCAGGAACTAAACTAAAAAAAACAATACAAAGTCTGCCAGAGCTCCTTTTGTCTTCACATAATCATGGCAGTCATGAATTCTCCGCGGCAAACAAATGGCGCCAAACAACCAGACAGGGTGACCCCTTCAGCCATTGAAACAAAGTGAAAGTGGGGGTCATTGGACGATACTTTTGTGGTGATATACCACATTGTGGTGGTGACAGGGATAATAGCCGTCTACCACCATGTGGGTCAAGTTGATGACCTTATCGTATCGTCAATTGTGAAACTAATGTGGTAATGAGTAAACTTTGTTTTTAAACGGCGAGTCATTTATTTTGTTTGATAAGAGAGGGTTTTTGATATTGTAATTTGGCAATAAATTTGGCATTACATGCGTCGCGCATTAAGTATTTAATGGAGATGATTTTTGCCGTTTACTGTATGCTATTTGGACGTATAGTTTAAGAGTACACGAAATTATCAACGCGCGACCGTAAACAAAACTTTACCCATGCGGAGCCGGGGCGGGTCAGCTAGTTTAATAATAAGAGCTAGACTTGATTATGTGTTAGTTAATAATCTAATACCATTGACTAGTTTCATGGTAATATCTAATATAAAGAAAGATATGATACACAGTTTATAAAGACAATAATACCAGCACATTTCAATCTAGTACTAAGTTACAAACTGCAGAATTATACGTAGTAAACGGCCAGGGAACGGTTAAGGGGCCGGGGTTCGGTTCCCAGCCCGTTACCTGTCACTGCTAAGGTATTTGTTGGCGATAAACTCGCCGCTCGTGACTCCTAGCGCATACCGCGGTGAGGTGAAGGGGACTGTTATCGGCCGAGCGAATGTTTTCAATTTATTATTTTTGTTTTTTCTTTGTTATAAAATTTTGTATGAGGAAAAAGTGATGTGGGTATTCAAATTAATTACCTACATTGTGTTTTTTTTTGTGTGGTTAGTGACAGTGCGCTTGTTTATGTGTCCCTTACCTTGTTTATTTTTTTTATCGTGGTTTTATAATTTTTATATACTATACTACACTTTCTACTTTCAGTATTTTATTATATCTATTCACTAAACCAATTTTTTATATTATAGCCAAAATAAGTAAAACAACAAAAAGTTTAAAATGAATACGACATACAGTTCAAGCTAATAAAAGCGTGTCCATTGTTGAAGAGATATTTTATCAAAAGATCGCACTTTCGAAAAGTCGCTTTTGAAGTACATAATAGTCTATTACGCCGATTTAGTGCTTAAACTTGTATTTTTTAAATCACCGTTTCAGTCTAATTCCTTCAATTTTGAGAGCGCTTCTCACGCCTCAGAATAATATTTTATTTCATGGTTCTAAGTTAATCGTTAACTAGTTTTCCTGCTAATGTAACGGGGTTTACTTTACGTTTTATGAAGTCTATTACACAGTCAATCTAGAGTTATCGGGGCTATCGTTACCGTGTCCGATTCGTCCATTAAAGCCGCCATTTTAACGATTGATGTATCAGTGTTTTCACAAGAGGTAATAACATTTTCGAACACGTTTTAGAAATCATTGAGTATCTGTTATTTTTTTGTTGTAAGTAGTGCTGAATGGAATGTTGGAGTTTGTTCCTTGATGCCTCATCTAGATAAACCGTGTAAGACCTTTTTTATTTTCTAATTATGCTGGTATTCGCACGCTTGAGGATGACTGAAAATTGAACGAAACGTTTTCTCTCTCGTTTTGCATTCCAATGCGTTTAGTAACGGTCGTTTTGGCAAGTTTTTTTCTTTTATTCGATTAGAATTTGAGTTTGGAATTGTATAAGTTTTTTGTTAAGAGTTTTTTCTTAGTTGTACGTTTGATTTTGATTCAGATTAGTTTATTCTTGTGAAATATTATACCTATCTGACCGTTTCTGATGTGAGATTTATATCAAAACAAGTAATGGTCAGTTTGATATCAAACTGAGAACCTGGTAGTCTGCCATTATTTTTATTTTGACATTAGGTTTAGTATTGATATTAATTAAGTTAAGCATTATCGCCAAATAAAGTTATATTTATTGCAAAAAACATTACTCTACTTTTGCTTTACCGAGTGTAATTATTATTCATTCAGATAATTTTCTTCAAAATCCAGCGTATTTTGTTTGCTTAAAAGTTGACAGTAACTTGTCCAATTGTCGTATAACAAATTAGTTTCACAAATTAACACCTCTTGAATTTTCCTGAAAATCCCAGTTGCCATGGCAACGCCGACCATACCATGTTGTATTTCACTATGCATAGACAGTATTTCATAACCGGCGCACTTCAGCCTTCAGCTTAGTCATTATTAGTGCATTCACCCCGACACCAGGTGCAAGGGGGACATAATGTAACGACTATTTAATACTATATACACTATGCATATAGCCTTCGAAAGGACTGTAGTACATTGGTAAATAGTATATCTCCGGGTTTAACTGCATATTTGCATAAAGAAGGGTATTTGTGCCGTTACAAAAGTATGCGAGGAATGTGGCATTCAAGCAGTATGCTTTCCTGTTTTTTTTTGCTTTTGCATATCGTATGTACATTTGGATATAATTATGGGAGCAAGTAAGAGGTTCATGTAACGTAACTCTAGGTTTAAAAATACTGGAAAATTAAGACGTCAATCACTTTTATTCATCAAAGATTGAAAATTTAAATTGATTTAGTCACGTTAAGTTTATTTTTCATATTTTTGTTGTGTTTGTTTTGTTGTTAACAATAACAATTGGAATTTGTCACTGAGTTGTTATTAGACTGATTTGCACTATCCTCCGTACTGGTAATAAACTGTGTTACGGAAGGTTAGTCTTCCTCGTCCTCTAACCCACAAAGTTGCCCACAAAGTTAAGCCAATACAATACATATTTTTGAGTCTTTTATAACAAAAATCTTTAGTAAAGCTCAACGTTTCTAAAAATAATTATTCATGAGCTATTGAAACTATTCTATAGACAATTGAACGCTGATTTTCAATAATTTACTATACAATATAATCATGTTAAACAGCCTAATTTATTATATAAATTACCTTTTCTACAATGAGTTGTAGAAAAGGTATTTAAGTTTTAAGGCGCTGATAACTGCCAACGGCCTTGAGTGATTTGGGTGGTATAGCTTGAGTGTTCTGCGCTGAGCTCAAGCAACGCGACATACGTCCACCGAGCAATACGACTCGCCTATCAAGGAGCGCGCTGTGCCGAATTAGACGTATTATTACTTTTTAGTATCTAAAATATTAATTAAAAAAAAAGTAACAGGCAATATTATAGGTAGTAACATAGTCTTTTCACACAAAACAAATCATGAAAATATCTTGAGCGATTTGAAAGTAATTACGTTTTTATGTTTTGGGTAGACAGTAATTCATGAATTTATTTCATTAAGTATTTTACTACAATAGTTAAATATTCACAGGTACGATTGATGTACATATTATGTTCTAGTTTAACATAAAAAAATTGCACAACTAACCTGCATTATTTGACGGCGAAATAAGAGATTTAAAACTTGAGATTTACGGCCGTTACCATTTACCGTCGCCTTAAAGGAGAATGCTTGAATTAATTCATAAAATCATGCTTTTCCTTAGTTTTATTTTAATTCATCTAAATCAGATAGATATATTATAGTACCTCTGAATTAGATGAATAAAAATATGTGTTTCAAAATGAAATTGGTAAAACATAAACGGCCGTACCACAAAAAAATAAACATCTGTTCAACACACGTTCAACACGAATGCTACCAAAAATAATAGGCAATTGTTTTAGCACTAACTTGTCTAAAACAAGTGTGTATTATTTTTGGTAGCATTCGCGTTTAACGTGTGTCTATCATTTTTGTGGTAAGGCCGAAAGTGGTTTATTTAAATAACCCTCCTTCTGGCGCAGTCGGGTAAATAAAGGAAATGTTCATTCCTCGGTAAATTTTTGTTTAAAAACTAACACCTATAAATATGGCTAGAATTTATTTGTAAGTAAATATCTATCTAAAACACATTTAACACTCATACCTCCGCATTAGCACTTCCTGTGTGCATGCCAGTGCATGCTCAATTTACATGCACAAACACCTAGTCGGATGAGCCGTGTATTGTAAGCATTGCAAATATGTCTTACATTTCCTCTGCCTTCAACGTATTAGTCATCCATTAGGCAGGGATATTTTCCCTTTATTATACCTATAACTAGCCGTGCCCTGCGGTTTCACCCGTCGTTTTTAATTTAAAAAGAAATCGGACTACTTACCTACCCTCTCGCGTTACTTTGATTAGCGCTCTTTCCGACTTTTTTAGGGTTCCGTACCTCAAAAGGAAAAACGGAACCCTTATAGGATCACTTTTTTGTCCGCCGTGAGTCACCGGACCATTAGTGGAGCCATCTGCTCATAGATGGCGCCATTGGAAGTATGCAGTAGCGCCATCTATGATAATATTTCGGAACCCTTAGGGCGCGAGGCATACTCGCACTTGTCCGGTTTTTTTTTTCTTTTTGTTCGGTTCATAAGGGTCATAGCGTGATGATAAACAACCTATTCCTCATGAATCTGGCTATAATATACAAAAAGAATTTTTCAAATCCGACTGGTAGATCAAGAGATTAGCGCGTTCAAACAAAGAACAACTGGTAGTTACAGAGATTTGCGCGTTTAAACAAACGCGCTAATCTTTGGAACTACCAGTCGGCTTCGAAACTACCTTTTTGTATATGATAGCTAATTTCATAAGGAATAGTTTAAGCACTATGCTATGACTCTTAGGAGCCGAGCAAAAAGAAAAAAAGTCAGAAAGAACGCTAAGCCAAAACGAAGTAATTTAACAGCTTGGGATAATTCAATTTCTTTTTAAATTAAACAGCGTGTGAAACCGTCAGGCACAATTGGTTTATCGTAAACCTTTAAATTAAACCAATGGTATTTAATGATCTAGTACATAATTGTCTTGTATATTTCTATTATCAACTAGCTGTGCCCGTGACTCCGTCCGCGTGGGAGTCGGAAAATAAAATTAGGTCGTTAATTCATATTTCTATTATCAATAACCAAATAAGTTTACTTACTATAAGCACCAACAAAAAGCTACTCCTTTCATGTTACAATAAACTACGAAATTAATTTCAATATTTTCCTTGTTACCAACAGGGTCAATGCGCCAAATATCGGCCTACCAATTTAATACAAAAACTTGGAATGTCTTTGTTGAAGCATGATCGATTGACTTCAAAATCTATTAAACAGTTTCATTTACTTTATTGAATAAAAAATAAAATATTTTAAGCATCAATTGCTTACAATATTTTAGATTAGAATATTTTTTATTAGTAGAGTTATAAAGAGCTGAGAATTATAAAAAAAAATCATAATAGATATAAAACAAAATCATCATCTGCCTAGCCTTTTTCCCAAATTATATTGGGGTCGGCATCCAGTCTAACTAGTTTTTGGCTGAATATCAATATTTTACGTGGAGCGACTGCCATCTGACCTCCACAACCCAATTAATGGGTAATACCGGTATTCGAATGTTAGACCAGCTGTCAGACTTTAGGGCTTCTGACTACCCGTAACGATTGTCAAAGATATTCCTATGACAACCGGGACCGACTGCTTAACGTGCTCTCCGAGGCACGAAGGGGTCTCGATGTGTAAAGAACGGTCACCCATTCAAGGACTGACCGCGGCAAGCGCAGCTTAACCTCGCAGATCGATCGATCAGCGCGGCCGTAATTTAGCCACGAGCCCCTCAATAGATTTAAAACAAAATGGTGCTTAAAAAATACACGAGTTTGATATATGTTTTGTAAAAGGCACATCTGTATTAGTTTAGGATTAGTAAAAACATAAACAGTAGAATACAAAAGTTACGAAAACCAAAACAAATAATTTATTATGTATGATAGATAGTATAAATATGTATGTACCTATTATTATTATAAAGAGATCAAGTTTTTAAGTTAGCCATAACACAAATAATATAATACTATACGTACAGATGCCTCATCTCATACGAAGAAATGTGACCGATTTAGCGCGGGCTATCTTCGGGCTATAGATTTTTCCGTGCTTAAAGCATTTTTCAAAATTTGAACAAATATTTTTCATGATGTATTTTTTCATGTTCCCAATTTTACACAAACTTCAATAACAAATCGATACATATAACGCCATCTATTATGAGTTATTTCAAATGTTACTTTGTTCCTGATGAGACCCCGTGGCCATAATATGATACGTAATGAAATTATAAACTACTAGCACTTTTCCCGCGACTTCGTCCGCGTGACCCACAGGAACTGTAAATATTTTCGGGATAAAAAGTAGCCTATGTTACTCAGTGATAATGTAGCTTTCTATTGGTGAAAGAATTTTTAAAATCGGTCCAGTAGTTTCGGAGCCTATTCGGTACAAACAAAAAAAAATCCTCTTTATAATATTAGTATTTAGAAGTATAGATATAGATAACTTTTGCCTGCGACTTCGTCCGTGTGCCCTACAGGAACAGAAATAAAAAACACCCGGCCAAGTGCGAGTCGTACTCGGGTACCGAGGGTTCCGTATCAGTTTTGGATGTATAAAGTGAAAAAATCCGGACCGCATAATTAAATTTGTTTGTGAAGGAATTTTAATGATTTTGAAAAAACTGTACTAGTTAGGAACATCGTTTTGTTTTTGGTGCCATATTTGGGCCAATTCCTATCAACTCTAATTATTTCAGATTTTTCGCCTCGCAAACTTCGGAGATAAGGGGGGGGGAATGGTATTTTTTCGGACAGTTTTCATCATATGTCGAAAACTGTGAGACATAAAATAAAATGAAAATATATTTTGAAATGTGCAGATCAAGCCCTTTCATATGATATGTCACTTGACCTAGTATCCCCACTTTAAAATTTCGGACCCCCACTCCGGCCCCTTTTGCAATGAAAATAAAAATATTTTTGGACTTTTTTCATTTGCAATAAAGTTGAACAAGCATTCTTTATAACTGTTCCAAATTTCAAGTCGATAGCATTAGTAGTTGCTGAAATAAGCAGGTGTGACAGACAGACAGACAGAAAGACGAAGTCGCACCATAAGGGTTCCTTTTTACCATTTTGGTACGGAACCCTAAAAATAGCATAAGCACTCAAGGATAACGTGACTTCCTATTGAGAAATAATTTTCAGAATCGGATAAGAACTTCAGGAGAGTCTAATAAAACAAGTTTAAATGGATTACATCGCGTGTTTATTATTATTTGTTTTTTCCTGACGTTTCGAACACTTTGCAGCGTTCGTGGTCGCAGGATGAACTTACTTTGTTATAATGAGTAATAATCGCGAAACCTAATACACTATTCCGGAGATTCCTTATACATACAAACTTTAACTCTTAGCAAATGCAAACTTTAACTCTTAGGGCGGGTTGCTTCAAACCATCTGTATTCGTAATCAGTACGTAATCGTTAAGTCAGTATGAAATTGTCATACAAGCCGCCATATTTGACGGTTACAGATACGTAACTGTAAGATGAAACAACATGGCCTTAGTCTGCAATCTGTATTTTAGGTAAATATAAAGCTAGAACATCGACTTAATACTATGACATTAGTATTGTTACAAAGCCTATAATACTCAGCAGTGGTCTGGTAATTGAAAAACATGATAGGCCGATCGCATTGTATGCTGGAATCAAATAATTTCCGGTCATGACTCAATAATGGTTTTGTTGAAAAAATTGAAGCTCTTCGAATCGACGATCACGTCTGCTGAAGTGCTGATTGCGTCATCAGCTTGATGCATTTCCCCTCGCTTCAATGAATCATTGCGGTTTACAAATAAAAGTCTTTTTACCAACTTTTTTATATTGAAGTTAAACGCTCAATAAAGCGCTTTTTTTGCTGCATGATTACGAGATTAAGCTCTTAATCCACTCTACAAGCATAATGATAGGCGAGCTTCTGAAAATTTTCATGAAATCGTGAAGTTTGCTTTTTTTTCTACGAATTTTATGTTCTCGTTTTGGCTGATAAATAATGTTACTAAGACAAAGAGAATTGTTGTAATAGTGAATAAATTGGTTATGGTCTAACAGTCAGCTGCCGTAAAGCGTATGACTTTAGTCTACCACAAGTTTATTATTCATGACACAGACATTAATATGTCGTGTAAACTAATTTCTATAATACCTATATCTTGTTATTAATTACCTGCCATTTAAGCCACATAACAGCCATTATGTATTATATTAGGTGTGTATTGCGGAAGTTATGACAGATTGTTAATCACGACCACCTGGTTCTCGTCCGACACATTTCAGTATTATTTTATTGAAAATAAGTATTTTAGATCCTAAGATATCGACGTTGGAAATTTCAAATGTCAACTCGAAAATGTCCTTAACGACATTTTGAACCAGCGCCGATATATTTAGTAGATAATATTAACATGCTTACATTTTTTACGAACAAAGAACAAGTTACTTCTAAGAATTTTAGGTTAACGGTATCAAAAATACAGTTTGAAATATTTTTTTAAATCTGATTCAACGAATTTTCACAAGCCAAGTTAATCAACAGCAAAAAGCCTTTTCGAAAAGCCAGCCTAGTGAATCCGAGCGCTAAATATTATAGTAAATGCGCGCGAACCATAACCGACGTGAATGAACGATTCGAACGATTGAATGAACGTGATGAACGATCGATGAAACAAAGGAATGACAACGTGTAATTTTGCTATAAATTTTTATTGCTAGATCTAATAATAATAAGAGATTTGCACGTCCGTGTGTAATTCACCAAATCGTTTGTATTGCCGTTTCTAATTTGAGATATTTTGTGTGAGGAATGTCCGGTTGGTAACTTTTTTTTTAGTTTAAGAGGAGACTTCAACAGGCTACTCTTCTGGGAAATCTACTCATTAGTCAATAAAAAAATGGAAAAAAAATAAGTTACTTAACTATCCACATGGTAGACACTGGAAATCTGTAGTGACTTACCTATTGCAAAATAAACATAAATAACATCAAATAAACTTTCATCATTACAAAAACAAAAAAGTCCCACTGTGATATCGAATCTTTTAACGAATTAGTAATCTTTTAAACCCTTTTCAAGTAATAAAAAAACCCTTTTTCCGTGAAAACTGAGGGATTAGCATCACCACCCCCATATGTTTGTTTTTATGGTACGGCTTATAACCCCATGTGAATCGATGGGGTGTGACCTCAGATCATAGAAACAAGGAGATGTGCCAAGGCGCTATCGAGCTTGATGCCTGATCTTGAGCAAATTGCTCATATTAAAAACGTACGCGCTGGCGACGAAGGTATAAATACAGTGTTTTAGATTAGTGCTATTGTTGAGTGACGATTAACAGTGTTAGATTGAGGGTGTGCGGAATGTTTAATGCGTGGGAGATCTTTTTATTCACATGGAGCGCTTAATTATGCGCGTAATTGTGTCGAAAAATGTACTAAAAGTGGCAACATTTGTTCCCGTACTAATTTGCTATGATGGCATATCTCTTTGTTTCTATGATCTGAGGGTGTGACCGAGGGAAGGTGACCTTTTGTACGAACTCCCATACTAAAGCGATTTTATCGGTTTATTCACATTTTATTGGGGTTTTTTTATTAAATGGAATATGTAATTTTGTTCTCAATGGGCTGTAAGTTTGCCAAGTTATCTAGCGTTATTTACTGAGAGAATGGAATGCGTCCATAGATTCATAAAATTTGTATTTTATTAACCGACACACTTGCTTACTTTTGCTAAAAAATATTTTACAATACTTAGTATTTCTCAGAGAAATATTCATGTAAGTAGTAGTTTTTTTTTAAACTTTCGCGAATTGTACACATTTTTTTCAACTAGATCGGGACTTTACTCAAAATTAAAAAGAGTTAGTCAAAATACTGTTATTACCCGACTGCGCGACGCAAAGGTGGGTAATGTGTTTATCAGTCTATGTATATATGTATGTATGTATGTATGTATGTATGTATGTATGTATGTATGTTTGTTTCTATGTGGCGTTCTAGAGACCAAATGCGTAGGCCGATTTTGATAATTCTTGCGTCAATCGATTCGTCTTAACCTTGCGAGTGTCACTAAAGACATAACAGTAATCAAAATTCACCACAGCGACAACCAGACGCCATATTGTCAAAATGAAAAAAAAAAGTTGATGAACTATGTCAAGTGGGGTGTCGTTGAATA
Organism: Thalpophila matura; assembly: GCA_948465475.1. NCBI lineage: Eukaryota > Metazoa > Arthropoda > Insecta > Lepidoptera > Noctuidae > Thalpophila > Thalpophila matura. Next base: position 17,424,706 of record OX419186.1, on the reverse strand, counting down.
GGTATTTTAAAATCATCTTTAGGTTCCTTTTATCATTTTTCATTTTAAATAATAGTTTAGGATATATAACGATTTAAAGTTGTTTAACAAAGCAATCATTTTCGCTAATTCTTACTTATTGATTTAAGTTTTTATTTCAAGTATTAACGATATACAAACAAAAAAGAAGATTACGAAAACATACATTAAAAACTAAAAAGTGAAAAATAAAAATAGTAAATTAAAAATTAAAAAAACCTGACTGCCAAAAAACAACTAAAAAGTTCAAAACAAGAGCACTTTTCAAGCAGTCTGATGCAGTTGCCGGCTTAGCATGACCACGATAGAAACGGGTTTTGTCTACATAGAAATCGACAAAGTGACAGATTTCATTCATAAAACGTAGAAATGTTTCTACAATCTGTCACTTTGTCTATTTCTATGTAGACAAAACCCGTTTCTATCGTGGTCATGCTAGGCCGGCTGGTGGCATAAAATCTAAGATTTAAGGCGAAGGTAAATGGTAACGGCCAGTTTTAAATCTCTTATTTCGCCGTCAAATAATGCAGGTTAGTTGTGCAATTTTTTTATGTTAAACTAGAACATATATACATCAATCGTACCTGTGAATATTTAACTATTGTTGTAAAATACTTAATGAAATAAATTCATGAATTCGTGTCTACCCAAAACATAAAAACGTAATTACTTTCAAACCGCTTAAGATATTTTCATGATTTGTTTTGTGTGAAAAGACTATGTTACTACCTATATTAATACCTGTTACTTTTTTTTTATTTTATGTTTTAGATACTAAAAAGTAATAATACGTCTAATTCTGCACAGCGCGCTCCTTGATAGGCGAGTCGTATTGCTCGGTGGATGTATGTCGCGTTGCTTGAGCTCAGCGCAGAACACTCAAGCTATACCGCCCAAATCACTCAAGGCCGTTGGCGTATACCGGGGCCTTAACACAAATAATTGCCACCAACTGCATCAGACTGCTTGAAAAGTGCTCTTGTTTTGAACTTTTTAGTTGTTTTTTGGCAGTCGGGTTTTTTTAATTTTTAATTTACTATTTTTTTTAATTTTTTATTTAATTTTGATTCTGTGCGCGTAAAGTCCCGATCTAGTTGAAAAACAAAGATATTCATGTGTTATCAACATGCCAAAAACAACGAGAAACACACGCAACAAACGCTTAAAATTCGCCAAAATAAATAAAAAGCAAAACTTTTTCACTGTACTCTACACCAACCAACCGCAACGCTATCTACAAATACACATCCTTTCAAAATTAAACTAGAAACCTGTTTCATTTAGAAACACGAACTCGAACAAAAAATAAAACAAAAATAGCTAACATTTTTGAATAATTTCCGATCCCTAAATCGAATGGTCAGTTATGAGTGCATTCACCCTGCGCTAGGCTTTGCATGCTCGTTGCGCGGGCGCCGGCATTTCCGGAGCGGGGAGGGGCGGGGCTTGGCGGTGCAGGTAGGGGGGGAGGGGGGGCGATCGTGGGAGAGCCTTTGCTTAGGAATGTTGGTCAATACCTGCATTGGTATTTACTGTAACGGATACAGCGAATAGTATAAGCTTGCTGATATTGATACAGGGTGTAGAAAGTTCGCTTATCAGTTGTTAGGTGTGTGGGTTGTGATAGTTTGGTATTTAAATTAGGTTTGTTAGGTATTTTAAAAACCATTTGTTTTTTGTAAAACCGGACAATTGCGTTATACCTACCTATATTATAATACTAGGTATTCTGTAAGTTATATACTACCTACAAAATAGTATTATGTATATTTATTATATACAGGGTAAAATTAAAACCAGTGCGGATATTTTAGGAGGTGAAAGGTACTCATGAATATGATCAAATTTTATTATGGGACTGACACTGTATAAGAAAAAAAAAATCTGCTGTTCCATACATTTTGATCGTGTTGTAGTGCATTTTTGTAGGGAACAGCTGATTTTTTTTTTCATATTTCAGTGTCGGTCCCATAATAAAAGTTGATCATATTCATGAGTACTTTCACCTCCTAAAATATTCGCACTGGTTTTAATTTTACCCTGTAAATACAACATGATAATCTACTGTGTACTAGAAAATACTCAGTGACTATGTTAATTAATACAACTTATTTTCTACCACTTAATATGTGCTCTTCCATAAATTATTTTGTAGGTACATGAATTCTTTTTTTTTTCTTGTGAATCTAGATAAAAAAAAATTGCCTGGCTTTTTTACAAATCCCATTAAAAATCTTCTATGTAAGGTAAATCTGAACTACTTCAAATCCCATTAAAAATCTTCTATGTAAGGTAAATCTAAACTACTTCAAATCCCATTAAAAATCTTCTATGTAAGGTAAATCTGAACTACTTCAAATCCCATTAAAAATATTCTATGTAAGGTAAATCTGAACTATTTCAAATCCCATTAAAAATCTTCTATGTAAGGTAAATCTGAACTACTTCAAATCCCATTAAAAATATTCTATGTAAGGTAAATCTGAACTACTTCAAATCTCTCAATACATTTAGTTACTTGGATTGTCTTTAAATATCTAAAACTCAGTCTAGACAGGCAGATATTATCGTATTCCTATCCTTTCCACTTAAAACGTAGATTATTTCATCTTTTAATTTAACCTTTATTTTATTTTAAGTAACCTTTGTTAAAATAATACTGACTTTTACATTTAATTGTTTTAAAGTTGCGATAGATGGGCATTGGGCAACTTAACTTTATTTCTGATATGTTTATCTACCGCACTCACAGACGTCAATTATCTACCGTTAATTACCAACTTCAACATGCTTCAGTGAAGCCAGTAGGACGCGGTAACTCAGTGGTCAGCAATGCTTGTTTTTACCTTGCTCTGACCACTGAGTTCTTTTTCCATTTCGCGAATTTCGACAAGTTAACGGTCCGATAAATTGAAAATTGCCGTTTAACATGACTTGGTCTTTAGAAAAGTTTTGTTAAACGGCCGTTAATTTAACGGACTGTTATCTTGTGGGTAAACTTGGCCCTTTGTGAATGAAAATATAAGTGTTGTTTTTTGGAAAAAATATTCATGGAAGTCAATCCTTTTCTATTATCACAATAATCTATTCAATAACAAACTTATCTTTAATCTGAGATCTTTACTTAGTACGCGTGTGACCCAAGCGTACCTACTATTTATAGCGTACCTACTTTAAATATTAATTTGACAGATTCAATACTCTCAAAAGAGCCGCCGATCGCGTGATGTTACCTTCACGTTTTATAATGTGTTACTGTAACGCAGCGCGATGTGACCGCAATATATGTACATAGTTACAGAAGACTAGTTCGGTACAATGAGCGATAAAATAAGCGCACGCATACATAGACGAGAGATCACTGTAGGTGTGTCATGGGGTTTCATCAGGAAAAAAGGAACATTGGTCATGGGTAGCGAAAATATAGGCTTGCCTTGCCTTGCTAGGCCACAGATGACCATTCCATTCCCCATTAACGACTATGAGTTTGGCCGACTAGTCGGCCAAGCCGATCATTGCTTTCGGCGGTGTTCGGGTGGAATCGGTAATGTTCGTCGCTCACATACGATCGCCGTTACTTAGTGTTTTTTTTTAAATATAAAACAAATTCGATTCTATTCGATATAAATGCGATTCTTAAATAAATTATAAATAGGTGAGTAGGTGATTACATATTATGTTCTTTAATCAAAGGTATTATTAGAAACTTGCGTTCAGAATTTATTTTTTGCTTCTATTCCTGTATTATTTTGCCAATTTGTAAGACTGATACTGAAATAAAAACAATTAATAATGAAAAAAAAATCATTTCAATCACCCTATTTATATGCATAAAGTAATGGCCGACTAGTCGGCGTTTTTTTCCGACTAGTCGCCAACTATAAAAGTGGCCGGATAGTCGGCTTTACCGACTAGTCGCCGACTAGTCGGTACATCCATACCATTAACCTGTTTTCTTCGAAGGGACATAGGTGTAAGTATTATTACACCTACATTTCGCCGGTTTTAAGTCCTATAATACAGGAGTAAGCCTATTGGCATCATCCGCCCGTGTTACAGGGGGTTGCCATTATTTGGGCACAAATTCGGACTCAGGACTGACACTGACAATTTCCTAATGAAAAAACAGAATTAGATACATATATTTTATCTGACACGGAGAACGAACCATCAGCGAGGAGCAACGACGCAGTTTACATTTAATCTTTTGGATCCTTTTATAGAAAGGAAGAAAATATACTAAGGTATTTGTGTCTATACATAACGCATAAAAATTAAATAAAACACAAAAAAATTGTTGGAATATATGCGTCACATTCGCGCAAAACACGATGACGTCTACCGATGCAGCATGCAAATAATACATAAATAAATAAAGTGAAAAAATTAAAATAAATGACACAATGATTATGTCGCACAAAATGTATTAAAAAATAAAATTTAAATATGGCAACAATCCGTCGCATTTAAATAAGATATTATAATATAGGGTTAAGGTCCCTTATTAACTAAATCAATTAAATTGAAATCACCCTAAAAGCTTTACAATTAGACCACAAAATGTGACCTTCAAGTTTTCTTTTAAATTCCTCTTTACTGGAAAAGTTCAAGCGATCCTAACTTCTCATAAAGTTGGGTACCCACATCACTTAAAGTATAAGTTAGAGCTAAGTTATCCGATAATATTGAAGGGACGATTAAATGTTAAGGGATTATCTTGGGAGAAGGGACTAGGAGGTATTTTAATCGAAGTATCTTTTGGAGATAGTTTAGTTATTGTGATGAATACGGTTGTAGGGAAAAAGACAGTCGCTATAGCCGACCTATCATGACTTCGATAGAAACGGGTTTGTCTACAGAAGAAAAAGTGACAGATTGTAGAATAATTTCTACCGTTTTATGAATACAATTAAGAGAAGATATGTTTCTATTATTCAGTATACAAAACTCTGATAAGCCAAGCACAGGTCGCCGCGTGCTCGGGCAGAAGATAACGAGTTGGATAGAAAGAACCTTGTTTAATCTTTGGTAGAATAAATACAGAATTGGTCATGCTAAGCGTGCAGGGGATCTAACTCAGGAGTTCAGGACCGCCCGGCCTGCAGTCGCGCGTACAAAATAGCTCAACAAGGCATTTCAGAGGTGAGACAAGGTCAATTAATTTGTTACGACAATATTTTTCGAAACGCCTACTTAAAATGTCCAGGGTCAAAGGTTCCGCGCGGTATTACGAATTAGAAACGTATTACCTAAGTAGAACGGACGAGTTCCACCAGTAAACTGATTATCCGACCATAACCTCCCGTGATCCGCAACAGTCAGGTTGCAGACGGTCAACGGTCGGACAGGCAGGTGTTGGACACCTGCTGTGCTCTAAAAGATTTATTACCACGATTAAGTTTGCTCTTTAAAATGATATTTCTGTAATTGGGAGATTATAGTAAAGATACTACCTTATTTTTGTAATTCCACTTTTGTATTATTTATCTTGTTCTGTATAAAATTATAATATGCTAGCTTTTGTCCGCGGCTTTGTTCGTGTCGATGAAAGGTACCTTATGTCCTTTTCTGTGCAAAACATGATGATCGGGTCAGTGGTTCAAGTGTGAAAAAGTAACAAACAAACTTATTTTCGCATTTATAATATTAGTTAGGATGTATTTGTGACGCAAATGCGATTCTATGTCTTCACCATGACTAAAATGACCGAAAAAAAAAACCTTTTAAATAATTACACCAAAAATCTATCAAAGTATTAAATCATGGAATAACAAAAACAAATGCTTCAAATGACGTAACATAAAAAAGAGTCTGAAGAAATGTGTAGTCCACTCACATTTCGCAAATAATAGGGGGTAAATTTCCAAGTAATTAGGGGGAAAAATCCAGATTCCGGGCAGTTAGGTACTGAGAATTTCTTAAAAAACCCAATAACACTGCTTGACCTGGGAATCGAACTCAGGGCCCCACCTCCCAGCAGTCACGCTTGCAGTCTAAAGTTAAAAAAAATGTGTTAAAAAAACTACACAAACTCAGTACCTAAGTTTTCAATTATGATTTGATTAAAAAAAAAAAAAAAAAAATAAAAAACTATAGCCAAAATACCTGGTTCCAAATTTCAGCCAAGCAACAAAAAGTCGCGAAAATTGTCTTCAGTAAAAATGTTCGCGCTTTTTTTGTCTGGTATCTACTTGAGTCGCTTTCACTGCGGCCATACCCCGCTGATGCTACCGGCATCGAAATGTTGTTGAACCCCACTGCAGGCCAATCGCCCATGAAATTGGGGCCTCTCTAGTTTTTCTTAGCTCAGTGTCCACAAAACATCGGCAGTAGTCTTTGATTATTTAGCCAGTAGTGCGCTCCTTGCAGAGATATTGGCATTTGTTGATCGATATTTTGAGGGTTTCAATATGTGCATTGCATTTTAATTCGAAAAATATTTCACAACAACAGTTTGGATAGGTAGTTAAAGAAATATTAGTATTACAAAAATGGGTACTTTTTTTTTCTGTCATACATACAATAATAAAATTATGTTTGAGAGAAAAGAGCAAGTTTTCACATTTTTTTTTTACTTTTGATTTAGTTCTACTTATTAGTCTATGTTTTTACAATACGAACCGTTTGTACACAGCTTTTGAAGTTAGTTTGCCTGTACCAACCCCGACAAAGTCACTACATCCTAAATCATTATCATTACCAAAAAATAAATCCTGAAAAATCGCTATTAAACCCGCTGCCCGCTGCGTCTCAAACTACACCCTATTCAACTATTATTGAATCGTCGAGCTACGGTTAAATCGCGCATGAAATTGTGCCCGCTGTCGCTCCACCGCAAGATGACTCTGGATTGACGGGGACTTATCGGATGCTGAGGTTCTGTGTACCTGTTCATCATCTGAAGGGTCTATCTATGGATTGACTTGAGGTGAGAATTTGTGTCTGAAATAATAATTAGCAGTGACCTTTGGTTGAAAAGTGATGACGCCTGAAAGTTAGCTCGGTAGTTATTAATATCTAATTGTTTGTATTGATTTATTAATAGCCTAGTTTTATTGTAACTTATAATGTTATGTATTTACATTGTCATTCTTTTGGCATTTTCCGCCCGACGATTCTTGAGTTGGGATGGAAAGGAAAGTTTGGAAGAGGAGAAATTGAAACTGTGGTGTCATCTTTTTGGGATGGATAACCTTAGAATACTGACATTACCCAGTATCAGTGGCGAAGAGTTAGGGGAAATCGGTACAACAAAATAGTAACAAAATTACAAATAATTCCGTTTCACTTGTCTTACCTATTCGCCTATTCAAATTATGTAAATACAGTGTTAATGTATTAGTGTGTATTAGTGTATTTAGGTAAAAACAGTGGTATTTAGGTAAAATGGTATTATTTATAATTTTGATATTATTTTGTTGTACCAGCTTCCCCTCACCCTTCGATAGTGCGCAGTAGGGTCGTGGAGGTCAGATGGTAATAGGTCTAATAGGTCTTTGTAAAATACTGATTTGCAGTCGCTAGACTAGCAGTAGTTAGATTTGCAGTAAGACTAGAAGCAGACTCACCTAGTATGCCAAAAATGGTGAAGTGTGTCAGACTTTGACCGTTCATTGTAAAGTTTATGAGCTGCTATATTTTTTATTTCTTGTACCGTACCTTTTCTATTTAATTCGAAGATTTTGTTAATTGAAACACTAGATTTTCTCATAAGTAGCAAAAAATTAAAACTCTAGGTAAAACGTCGGCTTAAGATCGCCTTTGATCTTGCAGATATGATCCGCACAACAAAGCTTCACGCCACCGCATCAAAGGGGTGTGCTAATAGTTAATTACTTTTAATTATTATGAACAAAAGCGCCGCTACGCTTGAACGCTTAGGAGCTAGGTAGTGTGAAGAAGTTTCTTACCTATAATGTATGCATGAAGTGTTTTACATAGCATTTTTAGGGTTCCGTACCAAAATGGTAAAAAAGGAACCCTTATGGTGTGACTTCGTCTGTCTGTCTGTCTGTCACACCTGCTTATTTCAGCAACTACTTATGCTATCGACTTGAAATTTGGAACAGTTATAAAAAATGCTTGTTCAAATTTATTGCAAATGAAAAAAGTCCAAAAATATTTTTATTTTTATTGCAAAACGGGCCGGAGTGGGGGTCCGAAATTTCAAAGTGGGGTTACTAGGTCAAGTGACATATCATATGAAAGGGCTTGATCTGCACATTTCAAAATATATTTTCATTTTATTTTATGTCTCACAGTTTTCGACATATGATGAAAAATGACCAAAAAAATACCATTCCCCCCCCTTATCTCCGAAGTTTGCGGGGTGAAAAATCTGTAATAATTAGAGTTGATAGGAATTGACCCAAATATGGCACCAAAAATAAAACGATGTTCCTAACTAGTACAGTTTTTTCAAAATCATCAAAATTCCTTCACAAACAAACTTAGTTATGCGGTCCGGATTTTTTCACTTTATACGTTCAAAAATGATACGGAACCCTCGGTGCGCGAGTACGACTTGCACTTGGCCGGTTTTTATTAATGGAGTTATTAATTATTATGCTGTTTTCTTCGGGTCTTTTCAATACGCAAAAAATTTATGCTTGTATATTTTAATAAATTTTAAACATGTGAAAGCCATGTTAAGTTTATTCTTATCTATACTAATATAATAGAGTCGGATTCGAAAAATTATTTTTTGTATATAATAGCCAAATTCATAAGGAATGGTATAGCCTAATGCTATTTAACATTACGCTACGACCATTAGGAGCCGAGCAATGGGGGTGAAACCGCGGGAAACATCTCTTTGTTCCATTCGACTCGGTTCGATACAGCAAGTCAAGAGAACTTTTAGACCTATGATCCCAATAGGCAAAGTACCTACTAGTTAGTAATCTTTACTGTAATACTAAGAATATTTAGTCAAATTCTGGCTGCATCCGGCTAAGCATGAGTAATAACTTTGATGACATCAGACGCACCTATTTCATATTTTACTACAATTTGTCATGTGTTTTGTTTTTCTTTGTACATCGCACCAACTTTTTTAATAACAATTTATCTCTTTCTTATAAATATCATTGAAAGGGGACACAAAATATTTAGAACTTTAAAATAATTACACGATGGCTACTAAATTCACGTTGATAATTTAACAGGACTAAATGTTTTCTATCCTTTTTTCATGCTTTTTGTTAGAAAGCGATATTTTATACAGTTTAGTCAGACTAAATTAGTTTAGTTTGTAAACAGCAGAATAGGCGCCAATGCTTATAGTTGGAAAAAAGATATGCCCCATTTTCTACCATATTTCTCTATCCACGGCCTTTGTACTTTCGTACTGTCTGCATAGTGTCCTAAAAAAATATTTTATTGCTGCAAAATATAATTAGTAATTAGTCACATACCTCATTCCGCAAATACGTGAGAACATAAATATTGGTTAACGGCGTGTAGGTACGGTGCACTGGGGTGGGCCGGGCATCGAACCCGCTCTAATTGTCCCCCTGCACACCCTACGGCCTGTTAGCACGCGAACTGATAAACTACAACTTTTTACAACTACGTACTTAAATGTCAATTGGGATATATAGGGTTTATGGGGGTTAATTCCGTGACAGTTTTCGGCACGAAAGTTTTATACTTATTTCATAAATATATTTTTTTAATACGGTAGTTTTTTAACTTGCATGAAATGTTTTTTGTTTGTCCCTTTGGGCCCTTGGAGGTTGAATTGGTTACTGGCACTAAAGAATTTAGTTTAGATTTGGCAGCTTGGGTAAAAATAAACTATGGTACCTACGGTTTTCGAGAGGTTATGAGACGGTTAGACTAGAAGCAGGCATTGTTTATTTAATCTCTATATTTCCGGTGTTGGATATTGCCCTCTGTTCAAATTACGCTTAACACCATTTTATCCAGTTAGGAATAGGAATGACCTTGCACCATATTGTGACCTATATTATTTTCTATTAACAAATCTATTACAATAGATTTGGTACAACAAAGACTTAGTTAAATAATGTAAAAAAAACGTTATTAATTCACAAGTTAGTTTTCTTTGCAAGACTTACTTTCCAAGTGACAGGTTGACAGTTTGAGGTCATTGACGTTCCCTATTGACAGGAAGGGTTTCAATAGTTCGAAAAAAAGGCAAGAACTCATCGAAACAGCTCTTAATTCCCAAAAGCCAAGTAGCCACTTGCGACTAACGAATCGATCTTCCAAATACATATTTCTATATTCTTCATCCCAACCATAAATAATGTATATTAGCCCTGCGGCGCTACAACACATTTATCAAATACCATGTTGGTACAATTTGACACGATACGTCCCCCCCTCTTCCCGGAGGAGGAGGAGGTAGGGGGTATCCTCCCCCCCACAAATTACTCCTCCAAGCTACGTTGTGGTTGGAAGCGGAGATGACGGTGCATTCATGATGCCGAGCTTTTAAAGAATAACAATGAAAGAACATTTTTTTTTGCTGTGTGATTTCGTCTGGTGTTTCTTTTTGCCTAGGATTTTGTAGATTAAAGATTAAAACTAAGAATTATTTGAGTAAAGAAACATAACAGATAAAAAAAAATATCATAATTATCAGTGGCAAAGGGTGAGGGGAAACCGGTATAATTAAATAGTAGGTAACAAAATTATGAATAATTCCATTTTAATTATGTCACACCTATCGTTTATTCACTGTATTTACATATTTTGAATAGGCGAATAGGTGTGACATAAGTAAAATGGAATTATTTTTAATTTTGTTACTATTTTATTGTACCGGCTTTCCCCCACCCTTCGCCTAAAGATTTCTAATTATAACTGATAAAACGTTCTCAAACTAGGATTGTATGGTATGACCTACAAAGTTATGTAGTTCTTGTGGGTCTAAATGAAAACAAGGGAAATTCTAGGATGATCAAGATAATATTTTACCATCATATCTAATTAGAAAAATACCTTTAGGGAGCAGCCTGTTTATTCGGTGACATTCTCCCTCGAACGTTCGCAAACAAATTGGCAGATCTCGCGGTGATATCACGCGGCGAGTCGGACAGACAGGCGAGACAGAACAGACAGGCAGATTGGTGATCACAATAAGCTTTAATTAAACCATTGTACATTTCCTCTTCACTAAAAAGAATATTAGAATAATACCTAATACTTAGCATGGCAGGACTACATCCAAGAGTAGTGGAACTCTTTGTGAAAGAATTGTTCCTGGGCACAACAATGGTACCTGTAGGAATTATGATCACAGACCGCGCATGTACATTTTCGACCCAATAGACAATAGGCAGTCGACAATACGTAATAGAGAATGGTCCTATTAGATGGCGAGCATTGACTGACGAACCAATCGCGTGCAGCCTCGGCGCCCCCCGTCTTCTTCATTCCGCCAAAGAGACCGAAAATACAGCTAATGCGCAGGTGACGTTCGTGATCAAGACTGGTGCCGCTAGTTATACCTATTTTGACATTTACCATCAGATAAGCCACCTGCAAAAACTTAAGTCCTGTGTCTTAACCACATAATGGCTTGTCTAATTAATCATTGCAACCTATTCGTGATGAAAAACAGCTTCACAAGTTGATACCCACTTTTAATTACCTAGATCCCTCGTCAACATTTTACCCGTGTTAAGGCAAATATGACTTTAATTAATTTTTGAGCACTGTTTACAACACCCACGATACAGGGTCACGAAGAAGGCTCACATGAAATATTGTGAATAAAAAAAAATGAGCAGAATTTTTAACCTTTATCTTTTTTGAAGATGGTAGAAAATTGATCAGGCGCAGTACTATGAAGTTGTTACACCTAAAATTATTTTTAAGGTTCCGTAGAGGATCACTTTGTTGTCCATATCCGTATGTCAAACCCTTAACGAGTGGAGCATATTATGTTTATAGACAGCGCTATTGCATGTTTCGGAACCCGCAGGGTGCAACTCGTATTCGCACTTTTTCGGTTTTTAGGGTTCCGTACCTCAAAAAGAAAAACGGAACCCTTATAGGATCACTTTGTTGTCCGCCATCAGTCACCGGACCATAAGTGGAGCCATCTGCTCATAGATGGCGCCATTGGAAGTATACAGTAGCGCCATCTATGATCATATTTCGGAACCCTTAGGGCGCGAGGCATACTCGCACTTGTCCGACTTTTTTATACGACAATGGTGGCAACCAGGCGTATGATGGACCACTAGATGGTAAGCGGCTACCGTAGCCAATGAAACGCTTCCAGCACCGAGTATCACATGCGCGTTGCTGAGGATTCGCTGTACTGACAGCTTAGGACACAAGCAGGTTCCCGCTGTCAACATAGCGCATCCTCAGGAGTTCAACACTACCGAAGAGTAGTGTTATTTAGCATAAGCATAAGCATAATCAGCCTATAATGTTCCCACTGCTGGGACACAGGCCTCCTCTGTGAGAGGGAGTGGGCCGTAGACCACCACGCGGGCCCAGTGCGGGTTGGTGGACGTCACATGTCTTCGATTTTTTGGTTCTAGGACATGCCGGTTTCCTCACGATGTTTTCCTTCACCGTTAAAGCAAGTGATAATTAATTTCTAATACGCACATAACTTCGAAAAGTCAACGGTGCGTGCCTCGGGATCGAACTCGAACCATTCGGCGTGGGAGGCACATGGTTAAACCACTAGGCTATCACTGCAGTCATCTGCAGTGATAGCCTAGTAGTGTTATTTGGCTGTGGTATTCTGTAAGGTGGCAGTACTTTCCCAGTCAGGCTATTCCAAATTTGAGCGAGATATCTCACTGTGTCCTACATCACATATATTATTTTGAAAAAGGACATTTGGGTACTTTTAGACCCAAAAAATAAATCTATAACTCTAGAATGACGCGGGTACAGTAATACTTTAGCAGAACTCGCCTTCTTTACCCATTTATTTCCGAGTTACACCGTCGAATAACCCTTATAAACGATTTATTTAACAATAAACACGGTCTGTTAAAGGACTCATGAAATATTCAGGGAGGGAACACTGCAAAATGGAGGAGGGTGGGAGGTACTTCCGGTGGGCCTCACGAAACTGTGTTACCAGCTAACTCGAGGTTTTTACTTTTTTATGTCAGTGCAGTTTTTAGTTTTTGCGTATTTATTTTGAAATGAACTGCTTTGAGTTGGTTTTATTGAGTTGCTGTTGCTAATGGGTATTCTGGTACATCTAGGAACGAAATTCGTTTGTTATTTATTTTTTTTATCATATAGGTATGAAATGATATTCCACCAGCTTCGCTATCCCCACTAATAGCATAAATGCGAAAGTGGGTTTGTCTTTCTATGACAGAGCAATGGATCTACAAGATTTTTTTGTTACACCTTGTATAGTCCCTTATTTCTATCTTAGAAAATCTAAAAAAAGTACCAGTAAGATTTCTCCTATAAAAGTTTATTTCACCTCATAAAGTGTTATTTTAACCTTATCTTTTAAAAACTTTAACAGGCAAAAGGGCAAAAGTAAGAATCCTTCAAGGAAACTCTTTAAAAAAACCATAAGAATTCTCTTTAACCAACTGTCGAGACCCTGAGCTAAGTTCCAAGGACCATTATAAAACTTGGTGCTCTTACCTTCGCTAATACCGGAAGACCAACTCACCCGGGGGTAGTTGGAACTCGTAAATGCAAATCACTAGCGTTAAACGCAACCCTTTGGTGACAAAAAAAAGCAGGTACAAAAGTACCACTGTATTCTGAGTAATGATGAGGCTATATAATTATTAGGTATAATAAATTAGCTGTTCCCCGCGGGTTCACCCCCATTGCTCGGCTCCTGAGTGTCGTAGTGTTACGATAACATATACTATTCCTCATGAACCTGGCTATCATAACAAAAAGATTTTTTCGAATCTGACTGGTAGTACCAGAGATTAAATATTCAAACAAAAAAAAACCGGGCAAGAGCGTGTCGGACCACGCACAGTCTAGGATTCCGTAGCAACAAGTATTTCAGCCTTCCGACCGCAAATATAAGTTTGTATTTCATATCATTATGAAATACAAAGTTAATTTTGCGGTTGTCAAAACTCAAAACTGAAAATAGTGAATATTTATATAATATTATTTATATAATATATTATAAAAGTTATTAACGTATCTTGTTCAAACCAATTTTAATCGAGAGTATTTATTGGATGCCACAAGCTTTAATTTTTTCAGATTTTTTGATACAGCGGCAGCGGTTGGAAAATTACAGGGGGGGGGGGGACACATTGTTACCGACTTTGGGAGCTCCTAGTTCACTAAATATGCACTTAAACAAAAAAGTCATTTAGGAACCTTTATGTTATTTTCAAAGACCTGTCCAACGATACCCCACATGATAGGGTGCGCGAAAATATTTATTTTCATCCCCCAGATTCATGTATGGGAGCCCCCCCTAATTATTTTATATTTCATAATTTTATTACAGGCCTTTATGGCGGCTCATAGAAGACATCTATCTGCGAAGTTTCATACAAATTGGTTATGAACTGTGGATTTGACGAGGGTGTGACAGACGGACAGACGGACAAACAGACGGACAGGACGAAACTATAAGGGTTCCTAGTTTTACTACGGAACCCTAAAAACAAACTGTTCAGCTTTATAATATTAGTACAGATAGTACCTACAGTGGTTAGTAGTAGTATCACCTTTGTGACCTTTTATTATTATAACAGAAACATATCAACTTGTGCCTTGTATCATGTAAAAAAATAAAAATGTCCCCTTATTATTTGATAAATTTTTGTGTATGTTCAAAAAATGCTATGTTTAGGTGAACCATGGCATAAAAAAAAAATACCTACTGTTGAAATGGCAATGCATACTTGTCTCTTTTTAAATGAAGTTCGTGTTGTGTAAAATCCTGAAATTGGCTAGTGCAAGCTAAAACTCTGTAATCCAATTATCACAGTGCTGGTAACAACAAATTTTAATCTCTACATTTGCCATCAGATTTTGGTGACCTATAGTATTAATATCAAGCTAAATTACTATAGTATAAGTGTCTATTTTCTCAGTACATCACAGTCAGCCGAGTGCTTTCAAAGCAGACGGTGATATCCATCAGGCACTCAGATCATAGAAACAAGGAGATATGCCATCATAGCAAATTAGTACGGGAACAACTGATGCCACTTTTAGTACATTTTTCGACACAATTACGCGCATAATTAAGCGCTTCTTGTGAATAAAAAGATCTCCGACGCATTGAACATTCCGCACACCCTCAATCTAACACTGTTAATCGTCACTCAACACTAGCACTAAACTAAAACACTGTATTTATACCATCGATCGTGTTTGGTTCATCGCTAGCGCGTACGTTCTTAATATGAGCAATTTGCTCAAGATCAGGCATCAAGCTCGATAGCGCCTTGGCACATCTCCTTGTTTCTATGATCTGAGATCAGGCATCATCACCATCACCATTTTCATTACCATCTTTTGTTCATACCCACATGCTGTAAATTAAATGGACCTTCTGCTAATAACTTGCGGTATGAAGGGATATTCCGTTTTTATTGCGTTCTGGTGGCCTGTATTTCACTTCGTATCATTTGATACTTGTTTTGTGCCGTGACGTCATAGAGGGCGTGGTTTCTGTGACGCAGTTAGGGGTTATTTATTTATAGGCTTCAAGCAATCAATGTCAGGGGACTTAATACCATAGGCATAATGTCTTTGATTAAAGAATTTATTTTCTAATTGGACGTAGTTATGCAAACTAGAACCAACCCACAAGAAGGTACTTTAGAGATAATTAGATTTTTGTTTCTGAAGTGTGTAGAAACAAATAGGTAAGTTATTTGAGATAAACAACTTTGCTAGGTTAAGGTTAGTATTGATGACGATATAAGACAATACATTATTTGGATTTTAGTGAGATTTTAGTATCTATTTATGATCAAAAACCTGACGGTTCCTTATTGCAAAATTACTGTTTTGTGGGTTGGTTCTGTATTGCCATATGTTTTGGTTTAGCTTGGTTCTGTTTTGCGTAATGAAAAAGCTTAAGATCTAAAGGTACTATGCCACATGAGTCTGTATTTTTTTTTAAAAGTGACTCAATCTAGGGTTGGTATCCTTGGCAGCTTTCAATAATATGAGTAAAGAGTGTCTCAAGCAGCTTGGATCTTTTTTGAATATATGAAAGTTGATTCGTAGATTCTGTTGGTACAAATAACTCAATTTCACCAGTTTTGTGGGTTGGTTCTATTTTGCATAACTACGTCCAATTTTTCGAGCATTTCTCGTCTCCTAGGTAATCTGTTTATGGTTAATGATAAAGGGGTGTAGCTTAGGGATGAAAATAAGCTAGGTTCATGGAATGGCCAACATATAGGATAAGAATATAAAACAATCAATTTTATTGTTTGGGTTTATATTATAACCTGAACAAAACGAATTTATCTAAAAAGACCTAAACTTTAATCTTTTATATCCAAATAAAAAACTATTTTGGTTATGTTTTGGTTTTTGCACAAAAAAATGAAGAATCTGTAGCCAATTTAAGAAAAGTCTGTACCTATTTCGACTATTAGAGCTAATCCTATCGAACACAACATTATCGTAGCCATTAAAGTTAATATTAACCTGTACATAAATATTTAACCTTTACAAAATCGGAAAACTGGAGATGTTCTCCGAATCACCCTGACCTTCACATAAACGAACTCTCTCCAAAAACAAATTAAAAGTACATCCTACTCGCTTCTACTCACCCCCTACCACCCACCCCCCGCCCTACATTCACCCCATTTGCATACCATCCCCGGCAATACACAGCAACACAAATTATCCCCTGATATATGATAGCGGCGTTTTTTCCGCCCTACATACTTAAATAATATAGGTAGACCAAGAGTCCGGAACTACTAAAAATTCTCACTGAATTACTACTAGTACCTACCTAATTTTTGCCTAGGTAGAGGTTAAAAATTGAGGTAGGTTGATATTGATGTTGAAACTTGCTTTTGAAATTTTGAAGGTTATAAGGATTGTTAAAATCGCAACGTTTTGTTTATTTTATATTAGACGTACGAAAATTAGATGTGAAACATGTTTATGTCGTCGCTGCAGACCGAATGGTGCCTTTATATCTCGTTTTCATCATTGTTGCGTAGTTCTTAGTAAAGCTTATTGGCAATTTATGTTTTTAACAACAATAACAGGCACGTTACAACGTAAAGTATCCGCAAAAAGAAACATCAAAGTAGTCTTAGAGAAAATTTTCAAATGTCAAACGATAAATAATGAAATGTGCACAGTTTATTGCTTCAAAGCAATTAAATCGAAATGAATATGCCTAAATGGCCGCCGATAAAATCTATATACGGTGTTGCAAGTATAATCGGAACTCATTAAGTCATTTTACATTGTAACCACTGTACGAAAATAGGCGAAGATTATTATAATTCAAGTCTCGTACACCACTATTGTTCTTTCAGGAAGTCTACAGCAGTTCCTCTTTTTAAAGAAAATGTTCCTATGTTTGTATTCCAAACCACCGCCGGGGGAAGCTCTAGTTCTCAGAACGACAATGCATTTCCTTTGTTATTATTACTTATTATAAAGTCTAATTTGCCATGTATGTACCTATATGGACTATTTACGACCGGTGTGTCAATGGCAAGGCGTATAATATAAATCTGTGTCCTGTTATAGCCGAGCCAGAGAAAGTGTATACCGAGAATAATATCGCTTTCTAGTTAGATCAAGTTTTTTATCTTTTGTGTCTGGCTCTCAACAAAAGTTTTGAACAAAAATATCACATTAAAATGAAACGTTCGGCTGTTGAAATAATCAATGGCCGCTACTTATATAAATCTTAAAAATAACCAGACGCGGATGTCAAACTAGTCAGAAATCTATTAATTATGCCATATGATACAGACGAAACATACAAATAGCAATAAAAAATAAACATTTTCAAAGGTCTGAGATTATGTATGAGATATACGTATCTAGAATCTGATTGAATTGCATCAGTGTCAGACAGCCTTGTGCGAGGACGTTCACGCCACCTAATACATGCGTCTGCGCAGACCGCGACAGTTGTTTTCGCGATCATCGTGTGCCGTTACACAACCTGTGTTTGTCCGTCTGTCGTTCGTAAAAACCGATGTTTCACGATCACTCTCAGGACGGAATGTTATTAATTGTTGTTTGGACGCTAGTTTGTTTTTAAAGCACTACGTAATTTTTGTTTGTATATTTTCATCGTTTTTTCCTATGAACGATAAAATTTAGATACTGAGTAATTTTGTGTTTCGATAATATACTTTTATTTTTATTAACTAAGTTTTGTTTTGCTTCTATTTTGCAAACGGTCGACATTTGTTTTGATGTTCCCAAATTTAAAATGTATGTTTTGATTCTAGAATATTTCAATATTCTATCATGACAAATTGTATGAATAATATAATCCTAATGATCTCAAGAATTTATAATTTGATCAAAATTCGAGAAGAATTTAGCGAAATTATTTGTGAAATTCCGAGGGGTTATTTGTGAAACATAAATTAAAGGAACGACTGTATTTTTTTATCAGATTTTGAATATTTAATGCGAATTGGACCGTCCATGATAAATTAAGAAGATGAACATTACATTTTTTATGAATTTACCACGTTGCCTACTATGAATCACCAAATTAATTATGAAAAATGCCTATAGATTGACTATTAACCAGTCATAATTTATGCTAATATTCCCATGAGGCCATGACTAACCCGACCGCACCTTAGTAATTAAACAAAAAATAACGTAAATTATCAGCACTTTGTCTCCTAGACTATTGCTATATGCTGCGAAAAACTTTTGTGACGATAAATTCTTAGAAAAATGTTCACATACAGCGGCAAAGGAAATTATTTATTAATGGGAAGAATAATGGTAACATTATAATGTTAAATATCCTGTATCACAAACCCAGATTTACACTATAAGATCTCAGCAAGTTTTTATTGATAAAACACTAAAAACTATCAACATTTAATTTTGATGTTGACTGCACGCGTACTAAAGCTTATAATTTTACGATACAAAGAGGGGTTAAGTCCTGTGTTTATCAGTATAAATATTGTCGTTCTAAGAGGCGATTAATTAATCTAAAAAGTAATCCAAGAATTTATCATAATAATCTACTCGCATATTAAGATAAATTCTAGAGAAATGGACGAAATATTTTTAAACACATAAATAATTTCTCTGGAACTAAGTACATTCATTATACTGGATCCGAAAAAATATTCATGTTTAAAATGTCAGTTCCTATATTTTATCCGTAGCGTTTGGCGTTAACGCTAACAGAAAAGTAACTTGACTAGGGGGGCAGAGGCCCTAGACAAGTTGCTTTTCTGTTATCGTTCACGCCAAACGATAAGCACAAAATGTATGGCAATGACATTAGCTGCGGAAAAGTCACGTGACTCACAAATGTCACTTCCATACATTTTATCCGTAGCGTTTGACGCTAACGCTAACAGAAAAATATCTTGTCTAGGGCCTCAGGGCAGCCAACATAGCGTCGAAGGAATTTTTATGTGAAACGCTCTTTAGTGAAATATAACTTTTCAACCATAACTCTCAGATAACATAGTACGTAGGTATACATCATCTTCCTCATAATACCTGATGAATAATTCATAGCCGATGACGTCACAGTTCGGGGGTGGACTGACGTCAGAGCATCCTGTAATATGCCTTCCTGTACCATGAAATATGCATAATTATGTACTTGATTTATAGGCAGAATTTGCAATATGTGTATATTGTGTATGGAGGATGTCAGTTTATAATTTCTTGATTTAATATTTTTGATGTTTCGAGATTTTTAAATTAGATTGTTGTAAAAGCGATAATTTAACGACTTACGTATGCTACGCTGAGTTGCAGAAAAGGTCATTATGTTTTAAAAGAGACTTTAACCATAGAATTTGTATGGTTAATGCCTCCATTAAAATTTAATTATCTTTCTGCAACCGACCGCTAGCCTCTTAATTTTAACCACTGATTAAATATACAACTATCCTTATTATTTGTACCTATGACAATGAATAGAGATGAAAATTGACTTAAGAGCTGTTTAATTGAATCATTGTCTATAAGTAAGGAGGATAATAATAATATTACGTTTGGGAAGTAATTGATATTTTTCTCAAAATTGAAGTATCTACCTACTTTGTGAAGTGAATGAAATTTATTGTGTAAAAATACGAAAAATATGGATAGATGTTTCCTATTTATAGTTGACATAGAAAAGCTTTGTTTAAGAGGATTTTCTCATTTTATTTCTTAATTACTTGAGTAGGTAGGGCCTAGCTCTCCGATCACTTGTTTAGTTATTTTTACTTATTCATGATACTGCTCTAATTTCGTATTTTCAATGAATAGATGTCTAAAAGTTTTTGCGTTTTTTTAATGGCTATCCATAGATTTTCTTTATATTCCAACTTGGAACTAATTGGAAATATTTAGATACTTTGTTCTTTGATTCACTTTGAATGTAGTTTTGATTAATGATTAATGAATAATCTTACATAGGTATATAAAAAATCTATAAAACAAACTTCCTACATCAAAAAACCCCCACAGTTCCAAAAGAAACTTTTTGCTTGTGCAAGAGCAAAAAATGTCACACACTCATCAAGATCAATGCACTGCGCGCGCGCAATTACGTCATTGTGTGCAGCGAGCTTGTTAAACGATGCAACTTGTTAAGTCCATTTAGTTTATTTGCGAGATATTGAATAACTGACTATTAAATATTTGATTGGCACAGTTGTTCAATCTATTAACTGCGTTGTTATTGCACGGAACAGTCTATGTTTTTTTACTGAGGAAGTACTGTGCGTTATTTGACAGCCCTAAAGGTCTTACTACATATTATGACAAAAAAAGAAAATCCGGAGAAATTTTCCAGAATTCGGTCATTTTCTAATATCGCATGTGTCGATTTATTTCGAGAAACATTTATTTTATTTCATTTGTCATTCTTCTTGCTTCGTTTGTGTGATAATTCCGGACATCTGAGAATTCCGCCGCATCCCGGAAATGTAACAATGTGGGTATTAACACTTAATAGTACGATAGGTAATATGCGATCACGATAAGAATAGGAACGTCAATGACCGCGAACTGGCAACTATTTGAAAAGTAAGTCCTACAAAGAAAATTAATTTGCGAATCAATAATGTTTTTTTATTTCACTTTATTGATTTATCAAAATCTATTGTTATAGATTTTTTTATACACAATAGCTCAATTTTCAATACAAAACATCACAATATGGCGCAAGGTCAGTCCTATTCTTATTTTGATCGCATATACTATAGTGCCTGGTCTGAAGGTGTCTAGGCCATATTATTATGCACTAGAAAATGAATTTTAAGTTTGCCTATAATAGGTGCCTACATGGTTACAGCCACTTGAGGAATTTTCAAGTTTTTCTATGAGAGTGATAGGTAAAACCAATTAGGACACGTAGAAGGTTCTAGATGAAAGTTGACAGCGAGGATTTGCTGTGGTTTCAGTTGAATATCAGGATCTGACAGTTTTGGAAATCCAATCCATGAAAGAAATGTGCACCAAATAATGTAAAGACCAGCAATAAATAAATAAACTTCAGCTAGCTACGTCAAATCAAAGTTCGCAAATAGTTGGCCACTCCTGCGCACTGTGATCAAGATCATTGCACTGCGCGGTTACGTCATTCTGTGCGTTAGTTGAGCGATGCAACTTATTTTGTTCAGCGCCTGCCCGCTTTGCATAATAATATAAATAAATTATAACAATATTATTTATAGTTTGCGTTGCCAGGAAAAGAGTGCCTTCCTGTCTCGACACGACTTCTGTAGCGACACGCCGCGTGATATCACCGCGAGAACTGCCAATTTACTTGCGAACGTTCGAGGGAGAATCTCACCGTGAAATTCTACCTCGAACGTTCGAACAAATGAGCTAGCATGCTTATTGTGCAATTTGCAGAGCGTTAAGTAAGCTAGCGTGCTTATTGTGCAATTTGCAGAGCGCTACATGAGCTAAAGTGCTTATTGTGCTATTCGCAGAGCGCTACATGAGCTAGAGTGCTTATTGTGCAATTTGCAGAGCGTTAAGTAAGCTAGCGTGCTTATTGTGCAATTTGCAGAGCGCTACATAAGCTAGATTGCTTATTGTGCAATTCGCAGAGCGCTACATGAGCTAGTGCGCTTATTGTGCAATTTGCAAAGCGCTACATGAGCTAGAGTGCTTATTGTGCAATTTGCAGAGCGCTACATGAGTTAGAGTGCTTATTGTGCAATTTGCAGAGCGTTAAGTAAGATAGCGTGCTTATTGTGCAATTTGCAGAGCGCTACATAAGCTAGATTGCTTATTGTGCAATTCGCAGAGCGCTACATGAGCTAGTGCGCTTATTGTGCAATTCGCAAAGCGCTACATGAGCTAGAGTGCTTATTGTGCAATTTGCAGAGCGCTACATGAGCTAGAGTGCTTGTGCAATTCGCAGAGCGCTACGTGAGCTAGAGTGCTTATTGTACAATTCGCAGAGCGCTAGGTAAGAATTAAAATCATCCTGAAAACGCACTCTCAGCTCCAATCCAGATGATAATGACGTCATTTCACAACTGCACAGCATTCATACTGTATTGTATTACTCTGTGGGTAAACAGTAGCATTAGAGTGCTACCCGTTAATAAAAGTGTCGCACATTCGCACTCCTGCGCAGACTCGTTAAGATCATTGCACTGAGTGACGTCACGTTATGCAGCCGTGATTTTTAAACGGTGCACCATTTAAATTGAAGTAGGAATTGTGAGTTTTGAATGGGAATACTGTAATTTTAATTTATTTTTGGGTGGTGACTTGGGTGAAAGAACTTGGGTTTTTATGCGGAGGTCGATGGTTTTTAACCCCTGACTTTGAAAAACTAGGGGTGTTATGAGTTTCACGCCTATGTCTTTATGCAGAGACATACACACAGATAGACAGACAGCCTGTCTCTATTCTGTACCGACAAGCCGTGTGATATCACCGCGAGAAATGTCAATTTGTTTGCGAACGTTCGAGGGAGAATGTCACGGTGAGATTCTCCCTCGAACTGTTACAAGGACACGTCCTTGAGCTTTAAAAAAAAACACTTTTTGACTTAAAAATAATATAATTGAATTTGGTCCACAAGTACACAGATTTGGCAGTGGAAATAGAACAATAACTTGAAACAGTGGAATTAGAAACCGGCAGATATAGTAACGTGTCGCGGGCACGGAGGTTAACGAGCGACGGCCTGAGCGCTGAGTGCTAGCTTAAAATTGCTGATGAAGCAATTATCAAAGATGCTTAGTCAATATAAAATTTGGAGGTGTTAGGATATTCCCTAACATTATGAATCTGTAACAGAACGTTTGCAAACAAATTGGCAGCTGTCGCGGTGGTATCACGCGGCGTGTAGTAATCGGTACAGGGGGTCTACTCTCTAAGCACGAAATCCGTAGTTTCGACCGTAGTTACGGGCGTCTCTTACTCCGTATCACCTACGGACTTAAGATTAGTTCGGGGCCCGAACTAAGAATGAATGATAGCACGATTTGACAGTTGTCCCTACACCCGATGTGTTTTTAACCGTCCGAAAAATTGAATTTGACACTTGTTTTGACGGAATCTTATGTCTATTGTACTTTCGGACGGGCCCGTATTTTCGTTGACGGACTTACAGAGTAGACCTCCAGTATAGACAAGCTGATCTGTGTGTCTATGTTTTCAAAGACATGCACACGAAACAATAAAGCGTTTTTCAATAACTAGAAAATATTATAAAAAAATATAGGAAACTACGTTTTCACATTACAGCTCTCAACGGGCTGAAAGGGGTAATAAATAATGTTTGTAGGGGAAAATCTTATTGCCCGGCCATTGACTTTAAACTCTGTGGTAATATTATTTACAATAAAATTATTATATTCGTGTTCAAGGAACTCCAAACGGGGTGTAAAGGGGTAATAGAGATTATCCCCCTTAGTACTTAAAAACGCCTCTTAACTTTAACCACTGATTCAATATTATGAATATACAACCTATCCTTGTCATTTGTATGACAAGTAATAATTGGTAGGTAGTCATATAGGAAACACCGAACTCATCTAGCTTAAAAAAATGTTTTGACGTGTAAAAGTGTTATTTTTAAACTATTTACAAAATAAATATCATTTATCATTTATTGAATAGAGATGACAATTGACATAGGAGCCGTACCCCTATCATGAGTTTTTTTGACGTATAGTTTCGTTAATGTAATATATGCATATAATGCATATTTTAAATTGAAAATATACGTTTGCTACACAATATTTATATAAATTAAGTACTTAATTAATTCCTCTGTATTTTTTAAAATGCGCAAATTGTATAAATTTTTATCAAAATGTTCCAGGACTCTTGTATTTTAGATTCAAAATATGCTTACGTTAACGAAACTATACGTCAAAAAAACTCTAATGATAGGGTCAAAAAAACTCAATGATAGGGGTACTGCTTAATTTAATCATCGTCTATCAGTAAGGGGGTATAGGGGAGGATTTAAAGAACTGCGTGGCAGTGAAAAATTGGTACAAAAGCACTACATCACTTAAAGAAAATTCAGCTTGCCGCATCCCTCTGTTTGAAAGCGCTACTGAAAAAGTGCTGAACAGATTTTATAAAAAATTTCACTAATAGATAGAACGTCTCTCGGGAAAGGTTATTATAATTTTATGTATAGGTGTCCAGTAATAAATTATGTTATAACAAAATCGCTTTTCGTGTCTGTCCGTTTGTCCGTTTAGTTCTTCTGAACTACACAGTGGATTTTAATGTGGTTTTCATCAGCATTTAGAGAATTGATTCCGGAAGTGTTATGGTGTATAACACGTTAATATTAAACTTAGATACAGCACAGAAATCTGGATGTTTTGACATGTCGCCACATCAGTAGATTGCACCCAAGCGAAGCCAGGACTTGCTTGTTTTATAAAAGTTTTTGGCTCCACTCTTAATAACTATAGGAGCCAAGTTCATAGGATCAGCATGGGATAGTGTAGGTACACTATTTTATGTAAAGAAGCATACCTACATTACTATAAAAACTTAAAGAAACATATAAAAATAAAATAAAAAAATATTGTAAGTAATTGTATTAGATTAATTTGTCATCCGATTGTATTTTTTATGAATGCTGTGTTTGCCGTTTTGTAGTACACAAAGGCTGTTTTACTATTGTGCATGTAACCTTACTACGAAAATGTGTAACAATTGTAGGCAAATCAATAAATAAATAAATAAAAGCTGAACTATCTCGCCAGTGCGATATTCCTGCGCTTGCGTCTATTAGACCAACGAAGCAGCCAACCGCAGTTCATGCCTACAAAAAGGGAACTCAGAATTTAAAATTAATTGATACAAAGTCTTGAATACATTGTTTTTACCTCAAAAGCATCAAATTAAGTAATAAAACCACATTAAAACTGGCTATACTGTGTATTTACGCTCTCAATGGAGACTGCGGCCAATCAATTATTTATATCTGCTAAATATCATAAAAATTCACTTGATGAAGGCCAAGCTTACGAGGTGAAGCCATTCCCCGCGTATAGGGTCACCACGAATGAAGACTTTATAGAGTTTATAGACAAAATAAGTACTAGGTACTGTTTGAATAACGATGCTTGCAAAGGGAATGAAGATGAGGGGAGATTTTGTCTAAACCAGCAGCCTGATTGTGTAACTCAATTTCTATCGCCATGGCTTTAATTTTGACAGTTCAACACGGATTTAGAAACATCGGCGTAAAACAACAGCGTATTGGTTGTCAAAATCAATACCATGGTGATAGCAATTGACTTACGCCATTAGGATGCGGATTGTGAAATAAGCAGATACTTCCTTCAAAGAATTTCTGGTCTTGCGTATCGGGGCTTTAACTTTTTTTAAATTTAATAATAGGCTGGCGATTGACAGCGATGATGCGGTCTACGATGGAGTACCTACACTTGCCTAGAAGACTTGCTCAGAAGAAACCGATTGTGACTATCGGGGAACACTCCGGCAGCGCATTCCACTGTTTGGCACTTCTCACAATGAAAGTGGAATCAAGGCGTTTCGTTCGGGTTTTTGATATATCAACCATGAAACAATGTTGCTTTTTCAAGCATCTTTCAATTACAAGTCAGAAAAAAATACAGCGTAGGTATAGTCAAGAGTTTAAAGAAAAAACTTATTCAAAGATACTTTAAAGAAATGGTCTAGCCTAGCATCTAGAAAAAAAAACACAACAAACAAGACATTGCAGTCGGGACCCATTAAATGACTATTAATACCCGGAAACACTGGGTCCCGACTGCAATGTCTTGTTTTCCTTTTCTATTTTGGTGGTTCTATAACACCAGATAAGACGTAACACAAACCGCGGTCGGGTTTTTATATTTTTTTTAATATTCTATTTTTTTTGTAAATACTGTCAACTAAATACATAGATATAAAAAGAAACTGTAAAATTAAATCTGCAAAATAATGTTGGCAAACATGAGATAATTATTATCCTACAATTTTCAGTTTTATTTGCCTGCTACGACGTACCTACTACTGTCTCGCGCATGCGCGGTCTACGGCTAGCTTCGTACAGAGCCCTAATAAAAACATCGTAAGGAAACAGGCATGTGCTAGAATAAAAATAAAATCGAAGACACGGGTCCTTGTGGTGGATTATGGTGTCCGCTTTCTCTCACAGTCCCTAAGTCCCAGGAGTACATCTACACGATTATGTGACACCAATAATATTGTTGGTATCGTTCAAAAGTAAGATTGTACCATATTGAGCTGACTTAAATCCCATTCTTTCAGGAAAAGTAAACGGTGGACGCCTTTTGTAAAACTTTGTAAAATATTTAAGCATTCCATGCACGAAACTTGTGCCGTAGAAAATAAATAAAATCTACATCTTCCAATATAATATTGGAATGCTGGCAACCCTACAGGTACCAGTATTATTTTATATTTATAAGCGTAACAAAAGAACACCGCTCCATTTTATTGTCAGACAAAAAAAAAATGTAATTTTATAAGCCCGCTTCGAGTGGCATTAGCTAGATTGACCGGTTAATGCCCGGAAGAGCTGGACTTTACGGGCAAAGTTAATAATCGGTGCGTAAATCTTTGGTTATAAAATATAATAATCTTTTCGTCATTAAATAATTATATTTATAACTTAAGAATTTTATTTTCGTCAGGTGTTTTTTTTTATTCAGTTTAAGTTAACCTGAGAACGCCATAAGTAAAATTCGACATGTTAATCACGATAAGAAATGAATGTAAGAGTTTAACAATTATTTAGTCAATTATTACGGTCATTGACGCAGACGCTACTTCCCTGATTGAAGGCTTACGTCACCTATTAAGAGAAATGACTGATTTACATTCGGAGTAAGTACTTTGGTAGATTAGAGTTCCACCCATCAACATCAACTTCGTATAAATACGTAAAGACCCACGCCAAAACACAGGCTTTCTATTAAACGGTCAAAACCGAAATTGCCACTTTCACCAAAGACAGATTCCCAGTAGGTACTGTTTTAGCAAAAAGGTCCATCTATTTAATTTACACCGAAAGACAAATATCTCTACTGACTCCCAGAAAGCCTAGCGCAAACCAATGACCAAATCCAAATACTCACAAAATACCAAATAGATATATCTATTTGGTATACTCGCACACACAAACCACCAACACACACATTCAAAGCCTGCAGCATTCCTTCCGCTCGCTGTGCGAAATGTCCACTTATTGATGTAGGTCAGTGTTGCCGCACTCCTTACTCCCTCTACTATGCATCTTCTATCTCGCTCACCCCGGGACCGGCCGGTCGAAGAATTTATTGAACGAGTTAGCTTGTTAGGTCTGCAACTTGCATTGCTTTGAGAATGTATTATTATGACATGAATTCGTATTTGATCTTTTTTGCGGCGCAAAAGGGTTGAGTCAGCTGCTGTTAAGGTATTTGTGTCGGATGGGGGTTGTATGCTAATGTGTTTACGTTTGGATACAATATCTGTAACTGACAATTATTGTATTTAGTCGGGTAGGTCATGTCTGAAGTTTTTGTCCTCAAAACCAGGTGGTTTAACTTGGCGGTTAACTAATCCGTTAGCTCAGTTTGGGGTTAAGAGACGATGCTTTCTTTTTGTGAGTGGCATATGGCTAGCAGTGAACTACAGTAATTTGTTGACCATTATGTCCAATTCAATTTTTAATGCATCATACCTAATCAGAGATCGGAGTAGGTAGAGCTGTTTAGGGTCAATGACTTAAAACGTATTGGAATTTTAATTTATCAAGAACAAAGAAAATTGAATTAGTTACAGCATGTCAGATAATAAAAGAAAGATAACGAAAATATCTGATTTTATACGGGTGAACTTAGTTTAATCCAAATTAATCCAAGAAAAAATCAGCATGATAATTTATGAATAATTGTAGTCCTAATATCGTTGATCGTTGTAGTAGTAGGTACCATCTCGTCTGTGTCCAGCAGCGTTGACAGACGTCCCGATTTTGGCGGGGCGTCCCGATTTTTAGCCCAAAATTAAATGTCCCGCGCGGGAGGGGCTCAGTCCCGCTTTTCAGGGATTACGCGACGGTGCGGCGCGGCGGTTATTAGAATAGTAAATTAACCTATTTTCATTAAAATACATTTGGTGTAAATTACATACGGTGGCTATCTATCATAATTATTCATCATTGTAAATATAATTTAAAACTCAAGTAAAAGGGTAAGTACCACAGAGGAATTCTGTGTTTTACCTCCGTGGTAAGTACCTACCTAGTAAAAAATAAAAAACCCTGTTGAATGTCCCGCTTTCGACGAAAGAATCCCGCTTTTTTACTCCAATAGTTTCAAAATCCCGCTTTGCCCGAAAAAAAAACTGGCAACGCTGGTGTCCAGTGTCGTGTGTAAAGGGCAAGCCCGACGCAATTGTTTTGTTTCAGAGAGTATAATTATTTATGTTCATTTTCATGAATGTGAGTGATTTTTAATGTACATATTGCTTCAATAACTACATTAACTCACTTAAATTCATGAAAAATGAACATAAATACCCGCTAAAACCAAAAATCGTCTGGCTTGCCCTCTAGGCACGACACTGCCTGGGTCTAGCATTTTTCTGCGCCTATATTAAGCAAAATAGACCTTACGCCCCTGTAAAGAAAACAAAATAAAATGTCCGACAGTATTATTATAAACTTTTCGTGTTACAGCTTTGCCCGCAACCGTAAAGGGTAAAACTGGTAAATAGAATTAGAACCGTAAATAAGTACCTACTTCACGAGTTAGGTGTTATTTTAAATACAATTAGTGTTTTTGCTGTAAAAACTTGGGTTAACCAAATGAATACCGTTAGAATGTTAATAAGGCTTAAAAATTACTAGGTATAAAATAATTATGAAGTAAAAAAATCGGTTTTGTTGAATGAATTTGCGAGTTTGCGATGGTACTTCCCGATGACCTATAATCGTAAGACTTGTATATTTTATAGCATAAGTACTTATACAAAATAATCCGAAAATCGTTAATGTACACACATCAAAAGTATCTAGGGATCAACATATATTTTTGCAATAACTTTTCTCCTGATTGATATTAATTAAAATTTTCTTTAAGGATTCATCAAATAAAGTGTTTTCGTTTGTCACAGTAACGATAAACCAAGTCACCTTTGCATTAATAAAGAAATTTGCCATTTTCCTAATAAAGGGATTTTTGACATTTGAACCACTAACATTAAAGTTCGAAAAAAAGACTGAAATAACAGTTTTCTTTAAAATTTTATTGGGTAACTTAAACAATTAATAATCCGTGTTTCTACCGCGAACACTAACAACACAAGAACATCGGTTTGGCATACTCAAAATGAGTTCATCCAAATCACGCTGTGGAATGGCCGCCCATGTTCGTTGCAACAACAAAAAAAGGTCTTCTTGCGACTGGATACCCTCCATATTCGGCAGAGCTCTTCTCTGTAGCATATCCCATGCATGCTCAATCGGGTTCAAGTCTGGCGACTGAGCAGGCCAGGGCAGGACATTGATGTTAGCTGCGGCGAGAGTCTGTCTTACAACTCTTGCGGTGTGCGGTCGTGCATTATCATGCATTAACTGAAATAAGGGACCGATTTGCACTTGTAGAGGAACGATGACGTCTGATACAATCGTCTCAGCATAAATTTGAGCGTTGAGGTTGCCTCTGATCCAAATCAACTCAGTTCTTCCGCCGATCCAAATACCCGCCCATACCATGATGGTTCCACCACTATAAGGATGGACTTCCTGGCAGGATTTTAATCGCTGTTGGCGTCCAGGGGTTCTCCAGTGTCGTATACGTCTTGTATCCGGTCTCATACCAAAACGAGACTCATCAGAAAAGCACACGAAACGCCATTGTTCTTCTGCCCAATTTCTGTGTTCAAGAGCCCATTGATATCGAATCCTACGATTGTGCATTGCTATAGGTGGTACCCGTAGCGGTCTTCGGGAATGAAGGTTCACTTCATGCAAGCGGTTTCTGACTGTTTGGTCGCTAATTAAGTTCCCTGAAGAGTGATGAAGCCTCACGGCTAACATCATGGCGGTTATTGTTGTAGCTCTTCGAGTTAAGATTTGAATGTATCGGTCTTGTCTCCGTGTGGTGCAGCGATACCGTCCTCCATGGCGCTCAGCCACGGTACCAGTGCTTCGGTAACGTGTCCAAAGTCGACTGATAACACTCTGACTTGTATTCAGAGCTAAAGCTACAGTACGTTGCCGGGAACCAGCTTCTATCATTCCCACGGCTCTGAGCATTTCTTCCCTGCTTAAATGACGTCGCCGCTCCATAATAACGTTGGTTTTAATCAGTAGTAGGGAAACAGTAGCACTAATAATGTCTTCAATGCGTTGTATGTTTTTATAGGGAAAATATTGACAGCTTATTTTCATCTTTTACTCGAATTTGATTGAGAGTTCCTGATTCAAATTATGAAATGCACCAAAAAGGATCCATATAAATTTATAAAATCATAAAATTACAAAGCCACATCTCAATCTCAAGAAATCCGCATAAAAATGCTTGATCCCTAGACACTTTTGATGTGTGTAGTTATATCACATAACGAATATTCTTTTTTCGATTACAAATGTACTACATTAGACCTATGTATTGGAGAACATGTTTTTCCAATGCAAAGTTAAGCTTATACGGAAAACTCAGTCATACTTGCACTTGTCCGGTTTTTCATTAATAATACTTTCAAAAAACCGAAAACTTCACCTAAAGAGCCTGCATAATTATAAAATGATGTCATGAAGTCATCATAAATCAATCAATGACAGTATCATTTACATAAATACAAAAACAACCCTCACACCTAACAGCTATGACCTCCAAATAATAGAATTAAGTTTTTTTTATCACACATGGTTTAATCGTTCGAGAGCCACCCTTCACCTCGGCTGAAAGGTTAAGGGCAAAGAGCAGACGCACCCCATTCGTTTATCCAATAATATAGCTATCTCTGTCTATTATGGGGTGCCATGGAAACACCCTAATTGACTAATTAATCACAATAATGATCTACCTAGGAAATGTTGAGTGAGATTTTTCTGAATTACTGTGTAGCGTTGGTGTTAATTATTATGAATGGGCTATTTGTTATGTACGTAAGTTTATTCCGGGATTATCCGATCAGTTTCGAACTTAAACAGAGTCAGAAGTTCAACACAGGTCGCTTGTCAAAGTATTCGGTAAACTGTAAATATTTTTTTGGTATTGAACTAAGAATATTACTAAGTATAAAGTATGTCAAAGTTTTATAATCCACGGTCTAAAATAACTTTTTTCTTTTGCCGGGTTTCCAGGCACTATATTTAGAATCATGCTTTTGCCCGTGGGCCGTGACTTCATCCACGTAGATATCAATAAATGATCATTTTAAATAACTTCCTTCGTCTAGGGTGGCTACTTTACGAAGTGGCCAAGAGGTATCTCTGGTTCGTCCTACCGGAATTTAAGTTGGATCTCAAGCTACCAAACAAAAATCCAAAAAATATTTTTGGGGCATGGTTATGTCCCGACTGTTTTTTCTGGAATATCTTCAATATACAAAGACGGCTTCTTTACAGATTTATAATAGTATAGATATACAGGGTGGCAGGTTAGACAGTGGAAATATTTTAAGGGGTCATTGTACTAATCATTATGAACAACTTTTACTATGGGACCAACCCTCAAATTGCGAAAAAAAATCAGCTGTTCCATACATTTATGTTCACATAACTCAACAAAATGTATGGAACAGCTGATTTTTATTTCGCGATTTCAGGGTTTGTCCCGTAGCAAAAGTTGTTCATAATGATGAGTACAATGACCCCTTAAAATATTTCCACTGTCTAACCTGCCACCCTGTATATTTATAGTTTACTCACGTGCGTTTTAACAGGATTGCCTTGGGATTGCCCAAGTAACCACTCTACGAAATTGTATCCTAATCCGTTTAGAAATGACTAACAAAAATTCGAAGGATTCAAACTTTTGACGCTGATACACCGGCAGCCTATTACGTAACTTTCTTTTGACAGTGATGCACATTGGACTGTACGTTTTAATTTCCGTCATCTCAACAGTTTGATCAATGTAAAGATTACTGTAATTTGGACTGTTGATCTGGGCCCCAATTCTGCTATCTGAATAGTGTATGAATGGTGTCATAATGACACCATTACTATCAAAACCTAAGCGGTCATTGGCTTAGAGCAAGACTAACTCTTTCGTCATTGGTCAAAACGATGCCATTGAGACACTATTCTGACACGATTATAACAATTGCATTAGCAGACTTGGGACCCTGGAGCAGCCCGACTGGGGAAGTACCTTACAGAATATCACAGCCAAATAACGCTACTCTTCGGTAGTGTTGTGTTCCTGTGGTGAGTAAGGTCGGCAGAGTTGCTGAGGATGCGCTGTGTTGACAGCGGGGGACCTGCTTGTCCCCTAAGTTGTCGGCACAGAGAATCCTTATTTTAAGGCGCAAATAACTGCCAACGGCCTTGAGTGATTTGGGTGGTATAGCTTGAGTGTTCTGCGCTGAGCTCAAGCAACGCGACATACGTCCACCGAGCAATACGACTCGCCTATCAAGGAGCGCGCTGTGCCGAATTAGACGTATTATTACTTTTTAGTATCTAAAATATAAAATAAAAAAAAAGTAACAGGCAATATTATAGGTAGTAACATAGTCTTTTCACACAAAACAAATCATGAAAATATCTTAAGCGATTTGAAAGTAATTACGTTTTTATGTTATGGTTAGACAGTAATTCATGAATTTATTTCATGAAATATTTTACTACAATAGTTAAATATTCACAGGTACGATTGATGTACATATGTTCTAGTTTAACATAAAAAAATTGCACAACTAACCTGCATTATTTGACGGCGAAATAAGAGATTTAAAACTGGCCGTTACCATTTACCTTTGCCTTAAAGGATCGGCAATGCGCATGTGAGACTCGGAATTGCAAGCGTTTCGTAGGTTATGATACTGTTTCCTATCAAGCGGGCCGTAAGGATGTTTGCCACAGTCGTCGTAAAAATAAATAACCGGACAAGTGCGAGTACGAGCCCTGAGGGTTTCGAAATATGCCATAGCGCCATCTATGAGCAAGATGCCTCCACCCCTTAAGGGTCTTGCCTCGGACAGACGGATAACAAAGTAACCCTATAAGGGTTCCGTTTTTTCTTTTGACGTACGTAACCCTAAAAAACTCCGGATCTAACACATCTGATTTTAAAACTGCCAAGAATACACGCGCCACAGTAACCTAGGCCTTCTAAGCCACCACAAGGTCACAGATAGGCCCAATTCATTTATCCCCTACCAACGGTTACGTTTTAGGAAATGGGTGAATTTTATTAGAGTGCTTAACGCCATTGTCCCCCAAATAAACCGGAGTCAGCCTTGACCGAGTTCGACCAGCCCCGTTGAATTGCCGTAGCTTAGCGGGCTATGGTGGGTTCAGACGCGAGAAGTTCAGAGTAAATTAGGACAGTTAGTTGCGCGAGTTAGATGACACGATAGTGAGAATATCTCGTCTAGGGCTAACAGTGTTTTATATGGTTTCGTATCAAAAATTCGTTAGAAAAAGTAACTTCCATGTTGTGACTGCGTTAATCCGTCCGTTTGTAACAACGGCACATTTCAGCAACTACCAATGCCTTCGATTAAAAAGAACAATGGCTAAATGTAACAACGGGACATTTCAACAAATACCATGCCATCCATTTATAATGATATGCCGTGTTATTTTAAAATACGTGATTTTGTTTATGAAATAAAACTGGCATATTTTTATTCAAATTAAAAAGTGTTAATCTTGTCAGTTTCTTGTGTTATTTGGGTTTCAAAAATGTGATTGGCCATGGTGAAGTTTTTGACCAAATTCAGTGTGCTGTCAAAATATCATGTTGATTTACAATCTGCTGTTATGGTGTTCCTGTTTTGTATATGGTAAGCAAAGTAACATTATCGACACCTAAATTTTATGTTTATTATCCTACTAATATTATAAATGCGAAAGTTTGTGAGGATGGATGTATACGTATGAATGTCTGTTACTCTTTCACGCAAAAACTACTGAACAGATTTTGATGAAACTTTACAGTAATATGGCTTATACATCAGAATAACACAAAGGCTACCTTTTATTCCGGAAAAGGCGCGCGAAGCCGCAGGCGGAAGCTAGTCATCAATAGATATAAAAAGAAAAGTCCTGACTCACTGTCGTGTCGACGACGACAGCCCAAACCCTTGTTCCACAGAAGTTTCCTTTATAATGAAGACAAAGAATCAGGCCAGATTTTTCGTAATTCCCACGGGATAATAAAGTCCACGAGGAAAGAGTCGCGAGCAAAGTGATAGTCTATACTTCTATACTAATATTATAAAGAGGAAAGATTTTTTTGTTTGTTTATTTGTTTGTACCGAATAGGCTCCGAAACTACTGGACCGATTTTAAAAATTCTTTCACTAATAGAAAGCTACATCATCACTGAGTAACATAGGCTACTTTTTATCCCGACAAAATGCACAGTTCCTGTGGGACACGCGGACGAAGTCGCGGGCGAAGTGCTAGTCGTTTATAAAATTGTCTTAGATACTCGAGCTTAGTTTCGTAAACCAATTAATAGATAATATGCTCCTTTTCCTAATCCCAAAGCATAGTTAGCAGGAGATTAAAACAGCAATAACAAAATGTCGCCTGTTCTTGCGGCTGATGTTCAATAAACTACAATCAGTGTCGATATCTTTGATATTGAAACTTTTACCGAAACAATGTGATCAGTGAAATCTGGTACAGATTGTTTCCAAGCGACCTATTGTCCTCAAATAGGGAAACATTTTAGTGTAGTAACAAGTTCAATAACCAGGCTAGTGTGTGCTTAGTATAGTACTTTAGCCTACTACATGCTAGTAAACTTTGTAACACGTCTCCAAAACTTGTAGCGACCTCAACTTTTCAAGCACCCGTGACTCGAATAACCCAAAAACTACAACTTTGTACTTTTTCAACCTCAAACTTTTATTATTTGTTGATGACAATATCGGGGCTTGTAATTTCGATCGTGGGGGAGTCGTGTAGCTCGTGTAAGTACTATGTTCGTGTGAACATGGCATTATGTCAGACTTGTGAGCACGTTCGATGCCGGGAAGTTACAATAACGCGGTGTTCGTGATGTGAATGTACAGGCGGGGATAGTGGTGCTTGAGCAGTTTTTTGTGTAGAATTGCTATCTCCGTCTATGTCTTTATGGCTTTAAAATTATGTGTGGTTCCTATAGAATAATTTGTATACCTCATGCAGTGGCGTGCCTAGAGGGCAAGCCCGACGCATATTTTTTTTGGTTATATAGGATATTTATGTTAATTTTTCATGAATTTAAGTGAGTTAATGTCGTTATTAAAGCAATACGTACATTAAAAATCACTTACATTCATGAAAATGAACATAAATACTCTCTTAAACGAAAAAATAATAGTAAAAAAAATAATAATTTAAAACCACGTTTTTAAAACAGACTAAAAAGTATAAAATAATTTCTGATGAAATGAAATACGTGGGGCGCATCCAGGCGCATCTAACTATTATCTATTGCATGCGCTCCACGTTTTTCATTTCATCAGAAATGATTTTATACTTTTTAGTCCGTTTTAAAAAGGTGGCTTTAAAAAAAAAAAATACAATTATTATTTTTTTAGTCCGTATTATTGCATTGTCATCCAAATGACATACATCCGATGATACGAAGTGCTTGAAAAATGAATTGCAAAATTTGTACCGAACAGACAGACAGACAGACACGAAAGCGAGTTAATAAAAACGTAGTAAAAATGCGTCGGGCTTGTCCTCTAGGCACGCCACTGACTGAGCGGTAATAGAATTTTCATGTCTGCTTATAACAACAGCTGTTTGATGAGCGTGGTGATTAGGCTTTTCTATAAGCCTTTACAAGCAAGAGTAGTGTTGACCCAGTGGTAGTAGTCGTACAAGTTGTAGGTCGTGGGTTCAATTTGTTTCATCACCACTGCGCTAAAAACAGTAAAGGGAAACATCGTGAGGAAACCTAGAACCAAAATCATAGTGATTAGGTACGTGCGTACCTAATCACTATGATTTGGCTACAGATCAAGCTATACATTTCCAGTATAAGCTGATCTCGCATTGTATAGGATTTCCTTACAGTGAGAGGTCAGTGTAAACTGGGAATCTATAGCTTGATGTGTAGCCGTGTGTACCTACTCTAATAGTTGTTTATTGAAACAGATATAATGGAGCAATGTCGATGTCCAGTCATCTAGCTTAGGATCTGTAAAATCCTTTACAAACATGGATGTTTTATGTAATATTTTTTCCTTTTTTATTTCTATAACGGTCGATTACAAAGAAAATGATTTACAAAATGGTGGCCTGTCCAAACTTGCTGGCTAGACGTTATAAAATCTTGAGATAACTACAGTTTCTGCCTACCCTCTTTGACATGACAAAGAAACTAACGAGCCTTTCATCTATTTAGGACTATTGTGATTTAGTCACTACACAACAGTTTTGTAAATAAAACTCAGATTTGAGATAAAAAAAAGTTATTATTATCATCTAGATCTACCATTGTTACGATCTAGGCGTAAATGTGGAGAAAATTCTTGTGATATATTTTTTTATTCAGCAAAAGACTTTTTTGTCGATTGTACATTTCTTCAAATTATAACCTCAATATACGGACTCTACAGAATGATAATAGGCTTTTTTATCATAGACTAAAAATAGATGTAATTCTTTTTTTCGTATAAGCTTCAGATTCATGTTTGAGATTCAGAGTTTGGCAGAAGCGTAATATCGGATACAAACAGGTTCCATACCCCAATCATATAAACAAGGGAGAAAGGTATGCCAAGACGATTTTGAGCTTGATGTCTTGACGTTTTCTATGTATCTAGAAGCTCACTTCGAGCGCATTTAAAAATACTAGTTACAGCACTATGGTTAAAATTGTCGTATTCTTTACATCCTTATGGACGTTCTTTGACCTATAAGTATTCTTATTTTGGTAAATATTTCTTTCATGTATAACAGCGGAACCTTTTGGGAGTTTGGAGCCATGAGAAAGATCCTTTTATCTGTTATTTATTGCATTTTCATGTTAATACCTCCTGTGGGGAACCTCATGTTGTTGGTACTGGTTTTCTTCATTTTGATATTTTGTCGTTACATGTTAATGACGTAGGGACTAGGGTCAACGATGAAATAATATGTAAGACCTTGGTTATGGCGATACCCCATAATCTATAACCAATAATAGATTATGGGGTATCGCCATAACCACCAAAGTTATCAAGCGGATTCGTGACAGCAGAATTAGGTATATTGTTTTTTCTTTAATCAGAACAAAGAAAAAATGTTTTGGGAATTCTGTGTTATCTGTGGATCACGTAGAATAAAACTGGGCCTTGAAAAACACCCTATCTTCTTCTATTTCCCGCCCTTTGTTTATTTCGGATTTGGGTCGGTACAAAAAAATGTCCTGGGAAATGCAATTTCTCGGGGTTTCCCCGAACGGGAAATATCCCTTGTAAGTACCTACATACCTACTATTACCTACTTCAAATGAACAAGTTACCTCCTTGTTTTAAGAAATGACCCTATTTTTTTACTTATGAAAATTAATGGAACCATTCTCTTCGTGTAACCCTTGAGGTTACACGAAGAGAATGGATATAAATAAAAAAAAAATAGAAAAAAAGTAGAAACGGTAGGTACTGTACATGTTTTTAGCGAAACACTAATTATGTAGATACATCAGTGCCATAGTAAAAGCATTGCTCTTCCGCATTCACTCGATACTACAGACGTAACGAAAAAACTCTTTACTACAAGCTATAAAAAATTGAGTAACATACACACATAAATAAACATAATATCCAACAAGGAATGAACAACCCTAAATAAGTTCAACCAAGGTTGAAATTCATCCAGCAAAGCTATTAACGCGTAGTACTGTAAACATGTGTGTGTTTGAACAGGACTATCAAACGATAATGAAACTTGATGCTCTGTAAATAAAGTCCGGAATTGCGTAGTGATTTAATCAGAGGGACATTAGTGCGGAATTGACGGGTATACCAAGTCAGGTTTCAAAAGTCCACAAATGTTTTGTGATAAAGGTAGACCTTGACTGATTTGGGAGAATTTATGTACTTTGGTTTTGCGTGAGATTATCTGTTTTGGCTAAAATACGCCCTTTGGGGTTTATAACGGTTGTTGATAACAGTGGTACCCAATATTATAAATTGATGAAGGTTGTTTAATGTCCGTAAAATACAAAGTATATAAGTAAATAGTACATAAATAAGTTATATTATAACTAGGTACCTACTTCTATTGTTAATAAGCTTGTTTCTCAAACATTTTTGTTACTAACACAATTAGTACCTACCTAATTAACTTTCCAGTAGGTAATATTAACAAAGAAAGAAACACTCCGATGATTACAATGCTGTAAATGAGTAATTTCAACAACTTTCTTCACATAACTAATTAATTTTAATTAAGACTGACAACGTGAACTGTTTAATAACACACAAAAAAGTGTCGGCAATTTTATTAAATACCTGACATTTCAGTAATAACCATGATGGATTAA
This sequence comes from Thalpophila matura, assembly GCA_948465475.1. Lineage (NCBI taxonomy): Eukaryota > Metazoa > Arthropoda > Insecta > Lepidoptera > Noctuidae > Thalpophila > Thalpophila matura. Next base: position 17,385,407 of record OX419186.1, on the reverse strand, counting down.
GAATGATTAAACTATCGATCAAACATTTAATAAACGACGTAATGATCTTGTCATCAATCAATTTATTTATACAGATTCTGATATTAGTTAGAAGTTATGTTTAGACATGAGCTATTAATAATACAGCTGTAATGTTTTCTTTAATATGTCGAACATACTGCCTTGCAGTGCAGTGATAGCCTAGTGGATAAACCATGTGCCTTCCACGGCGAATGGTTCGAGTTCGATCCCGAGGCACACACCGCTGACTTTTCGAAGTCATGTGCGTATTAGAAATTAATTATCACTTGCTTTAACGGTGAAGGAAAAACATCGTGAGGAAACCGGCATGTCCTAGAACCAAAAATTCGAAGACATGTGACGTCCACCAACCCGCACTGGGCCCGCGTGGTGGACTACGGCCCACTCCCTCTCACAGAGGAGGCCTGTGTCCCAGCAGTGGGAACATTATAGGCCGATTATGCTATGCTATGCTTATGCTACTTGCCTATTTATTGTAAGTTACCTATATTGCAAGATAAAACGATGGGATATCGACTTAGGCCGTTTTACTGTTAGAAAGGTAATCAATAGAAAAAAATACAAATTCCTCAAACTCGAGCAAAAACAAAATGGCAACACCCGAAACAAAATACGGACGTACTCATCACGTGGACCTAGGGTTGCAAAATTACGTAATTTTACCGAAAACGCTGGTAAAATACGGATAGTTTACGGTATTTTATATAAATTACGGTAAAATTACCGGCTACTTATGTATGGTGAATGGTGGTATGCGCGGACCGCGGTCGGTGATGATTGGTCGCAATGAGTGACTGGCTCCATCTGTTCCCCGGACTCGGAACTTTTCTTAGTAGTAGTTTAATTCGTTTTTTATCCAATCTTACCGTACAATATTATATTTTACGTAAAATATCGTATTTTACCGAATTTTACGAATGTAATTTTACCGCTTTACATCCCTACGTGGACCGCGTGCGTGCGAGCGAGACAGAGCATAACCCAAGGGGGTGAAACAAAGATAGCGCTAGATAACCTTGACCTGCGCAGTGGAAGCGCACAGCGCCACCTCGCGGCGCAACTCGGCAAAACAATATTAATAATAAATGCCGCGAGAAATGTCCGCCGAATTTTATCTACAAATTGACATGATACGTGACGTGATTGCCGTAATAAATTGCTTGCTTGACAAAGGTATTTGGAGATTTTAAATTGATAGGTTTATGTTTGTTTTGGTTTGTCGTGTGAATGGGTTATTGTCGTTTTACGTAATTAAGCAATGGCACGGAGTAAATAATAAAGGTGATACCAGATATGAAGTGGTAGTTTTTGTTTATTGGCTTATCAGTATCAGTAGCATCAATCGAAGACCGGAGTTCGGATTTGTGCCCGATTATTTGCAATACTTATACTTAGGTTCGCTCCCATTAGGCGTTTCTAATAGACGGCAATGGCATAGTAGGTACGGTGACAATACATTGTTTGATACGTTTATGCTTCCCCAATATATTTGATGCCAATTTACCAGGGTTCGCTGATATATATCAGTGGATATATATCTTGATATATATCAATCAATTGATTTTTATAGTGATATATATCAATTGATATTAATCATATCAATATGTTGATGGCTATAAAAAAAGAGGTAAACCAAAGAAAAGATGGATGGACTGTGTGAAACATGACATGAATGTGAAGAAAGTGAATCCGTAAATGACGTCTGATAGAGATGAATGGAAGAAAAAGACATACCTACTTACCTATAATGATTAAATTATATAATACAAAATTGCTTTTCGTATTTTTTGAACAAATCTAATAATAATCTTTACGTTTTATTTAACAATATAGACACGGTAATACCACTTATAAAATGACATTTGCGACATTTAAGTGCACATGATATATATCCGATATATATCAAATATCGGATATTTAGATCGGATTTTTAACAAACCCTGCAATTTACACGGGTCTCAAACACAACTGACGTGACTGCCTAGTCCTTCGGGTAATATCTAATAGGCGCGATGTTATGTTACCTAGGTACCTACATAGTTTATCATACTGTTAGTTACATGGTAACTGAAAACTGGATATTCTAGATAAGTTTGTCAATAAATATATGTATAATAATTGTTCTTCTTCTTCATTTGTCGCTACAACCTTTTATGGGTTGTCCTCCTCAACGATCTTCTTCCGTTTCGCAGTCTCTGGCCTCCCTTCGCCAAGATGTTTTCCTGCCTATGCTCCTCAAATCTTCCTTGATATAATCCTTCCAACGCTTCCTGGGTCTTCCTTTAGGTCTTTTCTGTTGCGGAGTTCATTTGGACCTGATTTAAACAGGTCTAAAAATATATGGGCCGTACCACAAAAAAGATAGACACGCGTTAAACGCGAATGCTACCAAAAATAATATGCACTTGTTTTAGCACTAACTTGTCTAAAACAAGTGTGTATTATTTTTGGCAGCATTCGTGTTGAACACGTGTTTATCTTTTTGTGGTACGGCCCTCTATACATATATATATAGGTAATAATACATACAGCAAAATTTAAATATTTTTCTTCTAAAGCTTTAAAATTAATTAACTATTACATAAAGAATATTTAGAGCATTTTGATGAATTTTCTAGGTATTTCAACCTTAATAAGGAGATCAAATTACTAAAGATATTTCAAATAGCTATACAAGTTTAGGTTTGTATTACGAACTTTGTACATTAGGTCTCAAAACAAGTCCTATGAAGCCTAATTCTGAAATTGTTTTCTAAGGGTCTATATTAGTTGCTAGAATTTCGTTTGCTTAGAATATTGGTCATACTAATCTATTTGGAAGTATTTGTGAGGACGCTTTTATTCTTGATCGATTTAAGGTTCGGTCGGTGTCTTACCGTTAGGGCCTGTCCAGATAAAACGGTTTACGCACGAGTAGGCAATTTATTCCGTCTACATGTGCGCGTATCTATTGTTTGACTAAACGGCGCCTTGTTGCGTTCAGTAAATGTGTTATTTACGTGTCTGTACGCGCGTAAAACGCCATATCTGGACAGGCCCTGACACGCAGGCGAAAACATTATTTCCAAACTAGTATTACAAAAATACAAACACGAAACTAGTTAATTCGCTCAGTATGTCTGTTACGTTTCCACGGTATAGAACTGCTAAACTGGTTTTGATGACATTTGGTATGGAGACAACCCTGGAGAAGGACATTAGGGTACTTTTCTTCGGGATCCATAAAGTATTCAGGATCCTTCGCGATTCATTCATGACCTAGGAGAACTCCTAGGACATCTCGGACAGTAGCTAGTCATTTATTTTAAAGTCACCAGCGTAGCAGACAATTATCTAAAGTTAAATGCTCTAATCAAATCCAATCAAATCGATAATTATATTATTGATAAAATTTTCAAAACATTCAGCAACTAATTAGTTTGTAGCAACTAGCTTGTCAGCAACTAGCAATTTGATAATTGCAATGTATTATGAGAATGAAATAAATTGTCATACACTAAAAATATCCCTCCCTGCTCCATTACACATTCACAAGCATAGGGCAATTATTGTAATACAAAAATATCGGAAATTCTAATTTCGTTCGTTCCATAAATAAGACACCATATTCATTGGTAATACGGAAATGTTAAATCTCCCATTACTACAACCTTAGAACAGAATGATAATATTGACCTAAATAACGGCATCAGTTCTATAAACTAGACCCACACATTCAAAGATAATTTCCGTTGAACTCCTTCGCTACCTACTGAATACGTAACACTTAAAGACGTCGTATAGATTACAAAACACAGTTTTATTGTAATTCTGTATGTTTTGCGAAGTAATACCGTTTTGCTGAAGGCGTTCTGGAACGATACTTACAGCTTGTGGGAACCATTTCCTTGGGTAATTTCTTAGAGATTTGATTTGGTTGTCTTTCATTTCTTTGGTCAATTTCAATTTCAACGTTGTTAGTAGGTATCTGTGGTGTATGTTAGTTTGTGTTGTAAGCTTATACTTACATAGAAATCTTACTAAAAACAATAAACTTTGTATTTATCTTTTAGATTCATACATAGTGATCGCCTTTATCATCATTATCGTCCTTAAACTCATAATCATAAACCATTTCATTTGGTTTAGCAGAATCAATAAGTTTTGCTTTATCAATCTGTATTTCATTATTGGTGCGCTTTTAGCAATCTTACGATTTGAATCATACATCTTTCTCTACATCCATAAGTCATAGTCCATACTTCTTGTATCATGTTCTTACAAGTCATAAGGGTTTTTCAGTTTTTCTGCCATCGCCGTTGTCTACACGAGTATCGAGTCTGCGACCCTTTCTAAAAAATGTGACCGCTTTTACATCTTTCCTACAGTTTCAAATATCGCATTTCTAACGTTTTTCCTTTCACTCGTTACAAAAATAAATGGATGTCAAGTAATTTAAACGCGTATTCAAACATTGTGTGGGTAGAAAGAATTTAATGTAAGCTCTTCACAAAGAAGCCTAGAGGCTAAACGCCCAATTTCCTTTAGGACCAAAACTCATTACATTAACAGTGGGTACCTACCTAACGGGTACTTTTTGACAGTATTTCGGTTAAATTCGTGTTACATTTGTACACTTTTTCTGAATACCTTTTTGATTGAGGATTCCTTTTATTGTTTTATGCTGTAGTTGAAAAAAGGAATTGGTACTTATGAACATAATACTTCCAAAAAGATTATGTGCCTGTTTGAAACAGTGGAAAATTTGTTGGAAATTGGACAACGCAACCCGGAAGAGAGATGTTACGTATAAAAATATATCTTGCCACTAAATGATAAGTCATTAAAAATTGTGGATTTGTCAACATTGGTTTAATTGTTTCTTGAATCATATCCCCAATTCTGCTATTGCAATTGTGTAAGAATGGTGTCATAATGACACCATAATTGTCAAAACCTAAGCGGTGATTGGCTTAGAGTAAGACCCTCTTTCGTCATTGGTCAAAACGATGTCATTGAGAGACCATTCTGACACGATTATTACAGTTGCATTAGCAGACTTGGGGCCCAGATGTAGTATTACCTCTTGCTCCTCAATGAACCGTAAATAATATTAAAACAAAGAACCAAAATCTATCTTACCAACATTTTTTACTCAATTACAAACCGTTTACATTGAGTTAACAACAATTTCTCCACCAATTTCCTCTCTGTTTGTGAGGTGCGCCCTTTTTCTATTAGTTTTAACATTAATAGATTTTGTTACTGTAAACGCTTCCATTTTACTTCTCGCCACAAACTACAGCTTAATTAGTTTATTTAATATCGGCCAAGCGTTTGTCTTACAACATTTCTTAATGATAAAGTTTCGAAAATTAATTTTGAATGTTTTGATCGAAACTTGACGCTGTATTTAAGTTAAAAAACCTGGATAAATCATATTTTAGGTCGATTTTGTGTTGCCTAGACTGAATTCCATTTATTTGAAATTGGACACATTTAGAATTTAACGTAGGTACGACTTTTCTATTTAGTTTCCGCTAAATCGCACAAAAGTTGCCCAGCTGTGGCAGCTTGACATTTGAGTCTTGAAAAGCAAGAGGGGAATACATAATATAGAGCACTCTAACTCACAGGACGTTTCGTAAGAAAAAAAGAGACATAAATATAATATTATTGCAGTGTTCATATTTTTCTATACTCCTCTATCACTATGTTAGTTATTCCTCTGAGCGTCTTCTTTAGATCGAGTTTCAACAAATCCTGCATCTAAGTTCACATCGGTAAGTTACAAACTTAATTTATTAAGTTCGAGTTCGAGATTAATATTTACAAGTTCAACTTCGAGATTTAAAACATCAGATAAAGGTTTGTTTTTCTTTAGGTACACACGGCTACACATCAAGCTATACATTCCCAGTTTACACTGACCTCTCACTGTAAGGAAATCCTATACAATGCGAGATCAGCTTATACTGGAAATGTATAGCTAGATCTGTAGCCGTGCGTACCTAAAACTTTTTATTTTATACCATAAGATTATTCGTTACTTAAATTTTCCTGTCTGTTATTCTCAAATGTTGTTTTACTGAAATCATAAAGAAACATATCGGCAATGTGATTTATTTTAATTCTATTAGATATCTGCTATCATATCATAACAGCGAAGTCTTGGCTGAAACGTTATTGTTTAATTTCAATTATGTAACGATAAATCTCTGTTATATCAGATGTTTTTTTTATAAAATAATGCGTAGTTGCTTTTCCATATAGGTACATACCTACTACACATAAGTGTGTATTGTTATGTACCTACCGAGAAATGTTTTTGGGTTTCTTTAGTACGGAAAAAGAATATTTGGATCTGTATTAAATTGTATAGTATTATATTTTATTAGATAGGTACAAAAGTGTCACATTCAATGTTCAAAGCCTGAGTTTCCCGACCAAACTAACATAGCGGACACGTCACTTAAATAAGATTCTTTGAAAATCTCTCACTAAAAGGGGGTTAGGTACCTTCCTACCTACTATAAACAGTATTATAGAGCGTCATCTCTGTCGCACGACGCACACAGTCCGATATCAAATAAATAAGTCAGCGACAATACATCACATAGGTATGAGTGACCGCTACTAAGCTCTACAAAGCCGAAGCTAGCCGATTATCTCAAATCTCAATGTGTAGTTACTGTACTCAGCTATTTTGATGTGCTTATTTGATCCCAATATCCACCTTCTCATTAGGCTCTTCTTCACCAGATGTCCCGATAACGTGGTTGTCGTCACCGCGCGCGTCGGTGCCGTGCGTGGTACCGGACGCTGACCGGATCCCGGCGAGGCGCCCCCCGCCCCCCCTCGAGGCTGACGACAAGCCACGACCGAAGCCCTACGTCTGGAAGAAGGGAGAGGAGGATGTCAAACGGTGAGTTTATGAAAGACACTTCAAAATGTTTCTAGCAAGGTCTCTTTTTTCGATCTTATTTGCCGAAAGAATGATGGTTAAGTATTGGATCAGCCGAGTCCTTGAGAGGAAAAACTTAGAATTGTGGGAAAACCATCTGTTAGATGGACTAATAAACGTCCTAATATAAACTTAAGAGACGTACCTCAGGCCATGGCGAAGTCGCCGGTTACGAAGCCAAACAATTCACATTGAAATGTATGGCAGCTAAAGGTACGAGTTCGTTCCCAACTACAGACAGCAGCAGCAGGCAACGTGTCGCTAGGTACGGAAGGTATTTCATAGAAATACATAGAAACCAGTAGGGTCGCGGCGACACGTCGCCAATCGACGCCCCGCTAGCAGCGCAAGGCACGGTAGTTACATGGTTTGACTACTCTTTGCCTACTCTGTTTAGTGACCTTCGGTTGCTAGAGGTAGCGAAGTCTAGTTCCTGATGAGGTACAGTCCTAATTCCAACACCAAAGACAGAAGCTAAAATACAACCCTCAATTCTTCTCGTTAAGGAAGAAATGGTGCCACCAATATTTCTAGTAGGAAGGTGGATAGGAGTATTGCATGTAACTATGGTGTTTTGTTCCAGGGTACTAAGCAACGGTACCCTCGAAGTATCAAGGAAGAAGGATGGGAGCTCCGAGGGTGTGTACCAGTGCACCGTGCGGCACCACGCAGGGCTGGTGCTCGGCTACCCAGTCCAATTGAAGTTTGCTTGTGAGTACCACAATTTCATCTGCACTTTATTTATTATATTAGCATAATCAGCCTTTATTGTTCCTACTGCTGGGATTCAGGCCTCCTCTCTGTAAGCGGAAGTGGGCCGTTGTCCACCACGCGGGCCCAGTGCGGGTTGGTGGACGTCACATAACTTTGAATTTTTTTTCTAGGACATGGTTTCCTCACGTTGTTTTCCTTCACCGTTTTTAGAGTAGTGGTGATGTAAATTGCAGAAAGTGTGCGCCGGGGTTCGGACCCATGACTTGTCAGTCATGACTTGTGGCAGCTACCACTGGCTAAATAATATCTACATTTTTGATCTGTGCCGCTGCCGTCTTCCGCTACGGTCAGTCGCTGTCGCCGCTGTCCAAAGTACCTTTATTAGCCTGATTTATTGCTCGATAGTGTAATTGTTGTGAATAAATCAGCGATCATGGGTAATCAGAGATCATGGATAGTCAGCGATGGATCAGAGTGTTGGGCCACAAAATTAATGAATGAAAGGCAATTGCATGCAACTGAGATGAGAAGTTTAAGAGGAATGTGTGATGTACGCGAATGGATTTATAAAAAATGAGTATGTGAGAGGAAGTCTGAAAGTAGCGCCGGTGATTGAGAACCTTAGGGGACAAGCAGGTCCCCCGCTGTCAACACAGCGCCTCCTCCGGAGCTCTTGCGGCCTTACTCACCACGGGAACACAACACTACCGATGAGTACCGTTAATTGGCTGTGGTATTCTGTAAGGTCCGCTGTCGCGGTCCTCTTTAATGATATACCGTGGCGCGTAGTTTATTCAAAACCCTTATTTCCACAATTATCAGGTATGTTACCCCAGTGTGGTAATAGACTTATTACATTACTATCTACTAAAAAACAAGTAAATGTCAGTCCTCCATACGCGATGAGATCGCTATTATCTACAAACATTTACTTAGCCCGCACGGGTAGGCAATTGTTATTTGTTTTGTTATTTATCATGCTTTGTATACGAGTGGCATACATATACTTTATCGACACAAACATCACGCTGATACTCGCCGAAGTTAGGCAGGGCTGTATCAATAACATTTCGCCAGTTATGTTCTAGTTCCATGTATTAAGTGGCAAGCCTATTATATCATTAACTGGTCACAAATCCAGAGCCTAGGCTGCTATTGAGAATTTCCTAATGGAAAAAGCCAAATTCGACGGCGAAGTGCCAATACCTCCTAGTTGTAAATTTTCGAGAAAGCAATGTTTTAAATCATGTCACAATATTAGTGTAAAAAGACTTATTCATATCATATTTTCTGCCCCAAAAGGAGGGTAAGGTTTGCTTTTTTTATAAAAAAAATATAATGTTTCTGTTTCTACGTCAAATTTAACTATCATAGATAATTATTACAAAAATGATTGTCTCTACAGATCCGCTAACAAATCTCAGTTTCAATAGAGTTAGTAACACAGCTATAGTTAAGTTACCCTCAACCGAACGGTTCTCTTCATGAATAATCTGTCAAAGTTCATTCTTGTTGAGCCTCTGTTTTGACTGGTAGACGTTAACTTCGTTATTTATTTAGGGTAACTGGAACTGCTAGTCATGATTATTCGATTCGATGGCGGTTGTAACAGAAATTGTTCCGGAAGATAGTTTACAAAGTAATCAGTCTAGTGACTAGTTGTGCCCCGGTGTTTCACCCGTCTTTTTTTAATTAAAGATATCGGATTGTTTTCACTTGGCGTTGTTCCTGACTTTTGTTCTTTTTGCTCGGCTCCTAAGGGTCGTAGTGTGATTTTTAATAGATTATACTATTCCTCGTGAATCTGGCTAATTGGCTATCATATAGAAAAATATTTTTTCGAATCCGACTGGTATTTTCAGAAATTAGTAAGTCAAACAAACAAACTCTTAAGCTTTATAATTAGTATAGATGCTGCTGAACATTATTAATGACTCAAAGTAAATAACCAATCCCTACACTATGATAATAATATATATGATTGACCGCACGGTTGTCGCAGTGGCTGAGAGATTGGCTGCTGCGCGACGTGTCGCGGGTTCGATTCCCGCATTGCACACTGGTCTGGCTGTTTGTGTACCTATGTGAAATTTGTGTTTGTAAACGCACCCACGACACGGGAGAAATCCTAGTGTGGGGCAACGTTTAAAAAAAGATCTCCCTCACATTAAAAATTCCGCACACCCTCAATCTAACACTGTTATTCGTCACTTATCACTAGCACTAAACTGTATTTATATCATCAATCGCGTTCGGTCCGTCGCCAGCGTCTACATTTGATGGTCAATGTGACCAAATTAAAGCGTCAACACAATAGCGCCTTGGCACATCTCCCTTGTTTCTATGATCTGAGTATATGACCGTCTTTCTTTCTGCCGACATAATGAGACAATTTAAACTACCCAACCTTTTCCCAAACCTATCAGGTGCTCTATTTCTCCTGGGAGCCGACAGATGTCGCCCAACATCCAACCTGAACATGCCCCGATTACATCGCAGCGTTTAATTATACCGTTGTAAATTTAATGTTGTAATCACAGTTACTTTTGTAACAATACCACTTTGATAGGGTATTTGAGAAGCCTTTTGTTTTTGGGTATTTTGTTTACGGGTAGAAATATATTTGGGTTGTTACTGTGCTGATTTGATTGAGGAGTTTTATTCTAGTTACTTGTATAGAAGTGTTTGCTACTATAGAGTGTTATGTATACCTACGTGTCTGGTACAACAGAGTAATAAGTATGTCCATATTTTCTAAAATACGGTAGTGGACTACTATTAAAAAATTACAAATAAATTATTTTATTCCAAAGAAGGAATAGGAATAACAAAAAAATAAAAAAAAAAATATAATTTATCACAAAATGGAATACATAGACGCTTTTAAAGTTTTTGGCGGGAGTATCGCTCCGCGCGAAGCGGACATAGGTGGTGTTACGTCACTTATCATGCATGCCGTCCGTGTCTAGCAAATAATTTTAAAACGCTTATGACTTTGCCAATTTTGTAGATGTTTCATCGGTTTTTTTGGTGTTAATTATCTTTTTTCAAATAATTTACAGATTCACAATAAAAAAAAAATATTCAACATCCTTATTGATGGAAAACTGAGTTTGTCTGTTTAGTAATCTGTTTTCTCGCTTATACCACAAAATGTATGTGCTTCTCCAGCACGCTTAGCATGACCAATTCTATCTCTATTCTACCAAAGAATAGACAAAGTTTTTTTTATCCAACTCGATATCACGTCTGCCCCACGGCGACCCGTGCTTGGCTTATCTGATTTTTTTCTACTGAAGAATAGGAACATTTCTTCCCTTCATTGCATGCATAAAACGGTAGAAATCTATCTACAATATTTGTACCTCTTTGTCAAATTCCATCTAAATCCGTCCAGCCGTTTCAGCGTGAAGGAGTAACAAGCACATACACACACAAACTTTTGCATTTAATTAGTGTGATAGCCAATAGTTATCTACATATACCTACTACCGCACTAATTTTGATTGAAATAAGCAAGGAGGTGACTTGGTATCAGAAATAAGTGCAAATGAAGGTTATTTTCTTCTTGGAAAACTAAGCAAAGTCCATGCGGATATTTTTGTAAATAAAACTTCTAAATAATAATGCTCTTTGATACAAATAAATAGTAATAAGAAGCTTACTGTGGAAAGCGCGTGGGTTCTTCTTTAAACATACTAATTGTTTTGAGATATCGTAAATATTATTTTATTTACACAACTTCAGAATATTAGCTACATTTATGTTATTGACATTCTTAATGAGGTCAGGAGTGGGATGTGTCTGAGAAGCCTACTTTTGTAGTACCTAGGTGCCGACTTCGATCCTCGTTTTTCGTACTATGTATTTATTTTTGCAGAAAATATAAGTTATCACAACATTAGTTGATACACTGATTTTCAGCTTTTCATGTAGAGAATATACAAGAGTTTTTTGTGATTGAATTAAAAAGCGCTGCTCAGCATTCCGACCTCACCGACGAGGCCCATCGCGAAGACCCCGTGCTTGCACGAGTCCGAGGATGACTCAGTCCCCTAACCCAGTGTTTCGCAAAGCGTGTGCCGCGGCACACTGGTGTACCGTGATTTTTAGTTGGTGTGCCTCGGAAAAATAAGGTTACCTCCTAAAGTTCAATTCACCGCGCGCTGCTAATGTTGTATTATGTATGTAAAAATTGAATTTTCATTTATGGTGTCCAAAATTGTCCGATTTCCTAGATGTACCTTGAACACAAAGTTTGCGGAACACTGCCCTAGCCGACCCTTGCTCAAGCCAGACTGCGCTGCGCCTGTAGAATTTTTGTCCCAAAATCGATCCAGCTAGTAGTTCCTCTTTCTAGTTGCCCTGAAACGATGCCCTAAGCCGAGACTCGTGCCCCAGTAGTTTGTAGTTTTAAGCCAGCTGGAGGCATTTTGTAAGCCCTCACCAGATATCTGGTTAAGCAGTAGGTACATGCTGTTAGAAGCCAACTACGAGAGGCCATTCAAATTTCAAAAAAGCCCGCTAGCTCAGTGGTCGCATTTTGTGGCTATGCGGCGAGGCTCAGATGATAACACAACCGGGTTTGCATTATGCAGTGTAAAAAAAAATCTGTGGCAAAAAAGGGATTGACACAGATATATTTCCATCTCTATCTCGTACTGAAACGAGGCTTCAACACATCATAATACGCCCCAAAATAAATTGAATAACCTTTCAGAACCTCGGGTCTTTCACATCTTGTTTTTAAGACAAAGAAAACCTAGTTACAACAAACATGTTTGTTAGTTGCCCTTCCAGATCTTATCATTATAAAGGTAGGGATTACTGGGTATCCATCAGATGAATCTCCTGTGTCTAGGGTTATCAGATTAAATCATTATTTAATCTCACATTCACTCAAAAAAAATCAGGGATATTGTCAGGAAACTTCATTAAGTTTCCTGACAATATCCCTGATTTTTTTTGAGTGAATGTTGTATGTGGGTATGAAGGCAGCGAGAATTTAAAAATATCTCTCTCTCTCTCTCTCTCTAAAAGTTTTCTCTGTTTCCCTGACAGAAGGCAAAAATTCCGGACATGACAGGAAAAGGAGTTTTTTCAGAAATGTATGGAGCCTGGGAGGGGTCTACCTACGCACTTAAGTATTATAGCTATACATGATAGTAACGATTGTATTTGAGAGAGCACAGTTGTATAATAAATTACCGAATGACTTGAAAGAATGCAAGAATATTAACCTTTAAAACTAAATTAAAAAAATATTTAAGTGTGTAATGTGTGACTGGGCGATCCCTTACTTAAATTATTAGGTATTATATGATTTAATTTAACAAATAATTAACTTGAATGTGTAATGCGTCTATCTTAATTTTATATTATTTAATGTACCTACAAATATTTAATTCGTTATTATTAATGTCGTAATGTTATTTTAAATTAAATTAATTTATCAATCCAGCATGCCAGAGGTAATGTTAAATGAAATTATTTGTTATGAAATGTAATTTAACTAATCTTATTATAAAAAAACTGTATAGTTTTATAAGAAATAAATTCTTTAAACCGAATCGGTTCCTAATGCTTATTTTCTTTAATATTACTTCGTTGAATTGTAATTCATTCTTTTCTTTGTCAAGGAGAGCAACACACCTCAAATATGGTGGATCAACAATCGACAAATGAATTAAGTGAAACGTCATTTTGACAACTGTTGTTATGTCAATGTCAGTCAAAATGGCAACATTCAATCCACTACGCGTTCGCACAACGACTCAAACGTCACGTCATAAAACAAAACTGTCAATCAATAATCAAACTCAACTGTCATGGCCGCCCTAAAAATAGGGATATCATAGTGAAAACCTTCATCTCAAATAATTCTCTTACATTTGTACTCTTCTTCAAATGAATGTAATAATATGTTTATGTAAATCCGCTATTTTTTTCCTATTTTTCTATGTGGCGTACGTACATATACCAGTTCCAGGATGAAACATTTCCTTTCTGTCGTCTGGTAGCCCTGCCTATGTCCTGGGACTGGGCTAGTCTATTCTCGGCTGGACACGCCCGTTACTGTCCTAAGTTCTAAGCTAGTTATTCAGCATAGAATTTATTATGTCCCACCATCTGTCATTGTTTATTGCACTTGGGTGTGTATTAAACCATTTCCTTTAAGCTTGTAAGTTATGTGAATAATAAAGTGTCTTGTCTGATGATATAGGTCTGGGGTCTTAGCAGTTTGAAGTGGGACTAAGATCTATAGGTCACTTCTTGTTCTCTGCCTATCTATTCTGTATATATCACGCAGCGTGTCGGCCGCGTGATATCACCGCGGGAACTGCCAATTTATTTACGAACGTTGGAGGGAGAATCTCACCGTGACATTCTCCCTCGAACGTTCGCAAACAAATTGGCGGTTCTTGTGGTGATATCAGGCGGCGTTTTAGTACAGAATGGACAGGCTGGTATCTAAGTTAAATAGGTACTAACGTAACACATATACCTTCCGGAATAAATTCTCTAAAGGCTGGGGAAAACCGCATTTAAATTCATTGTGTAGTTTAGAAGAATTAAGCGGACAGACAGATACAAAAGCGACTTTGTTTTATATTTTTGGATTATAACTTGGAACACTGATATGAGTACAGTATAAGTGCGAGAACAGACAACCGGAATGCTTCTCTGGAAATAAGGAACTGAATGAGGTATTTTACGTCAAATTGAACGATATCGTTCATAAACTGAACTATTGCGGCTGGAATCGTTCAATTTATGAACGATTCCATTCACTTTGACGTAAAATCACTAATTCAGATTCTTAATTCCGGAGGAGCATTCCGGACATAATGTTATCAGCCTAAAGATATTCTCTGAGTAGTAACGACTTTATCTTTCCCGAAATCTTTGACTTTACAAATTAAGTTAAACGCTAGCTTTACTCAATCACGATTTACCTTTGATCAAAGTTACGCTCAATTTTAAATTACAAGCGTGATGATATACGGGAGGACATCAAGTTTTAGACTCAGATGATCGTTGATGATGCTGACAAAAGGGCAGAGTCGTGTTGCTGGGGAAGTTGTTTGCGCCACTTCTTTTTAAAGAAAGACGAAAGAAAAATATTTATTTGGACACAGCACATAAAAGACAGGTATTATGATAAGGTACCTACAGCACAACAGAACACAAAACAAAAAAAAAATACAAGGAATTGGTGAAGGGCAGGAGTTTTATGGGCTGTCTTTTGTATCTTTTGACGTTAAAAAGGGCTGATTTTAAGCCTAATTTTTAATAAATGACTTGATTTTTATTCTCTTCACCAGTTTGATATACGTAATTTTATAAATATTGTTTGCTTAAATAGGCTCTATGATCATATTAGGCTTAGTATCTCAAAAAGAAGCAAGGAAAATATACTCCCAACAGAATTTATATTATGTTACACCAAAATCTGTCCGATATGCGAAATTACAAAACAGACTACTTTGTCCCATTTTCAAGGAGTAAACGAGCATACCAACAAACGTTTCTACAACGCGCCCGCATCAACCGTTCACCAGTATGTTTACAATATAAATTGTCAAAAGCTTCCACCGACACCTTTAAAAATGTAACCCAATACTGCAGAACTCGCTTGAATGTCCTATCCTCCTTTGAGCCAGAAACTGTATCATCAGCTCTTCTTATTGAGAAGACTTCATTTTCTGTCAGCGTGAAAAATAATGTGAATGTTTTGAGTAATTTTTAGTTGAAACCGATTAATGTTTTAACTGCCTCATTGGTTTACCTTCCTGCCGGGCCAACATGCGCGCCGTGACAAAATTCTCGAGTAAGAGCGAGACAAAAAAGTCGACAAATTTTGTCGACTGTTTCTGTCGGCTGTAGGGCTAACATGCGCGCCGCGACAAATTTTGTCGACTGTTTTGTCTGGCTATTACTCGTGCGAATATGAGACAAATGCACGATAAAAGCGTCAAAAAAAATTTGTCACAGCGCGCATGTTAGCCCGGCTGGTCTCATTTTTACTCGACTACGGCAAAGCCAAAAGGAGGGTAATGATTTTAGCAGGCTATGTACGTTCTACGTACTAATCCAACCAATCAACTACCAGTCGGATTTGAAAAAATATTGCTGCAATTAATAGTCCCATTCTTAAAGAAGGTTATGAGCTATTTAACATCACGCTACAATCCTTAGGAACCGAGCAAAAAGAAAAAAAGTCAGATAGTACGCTAAGCGAAAACGAAGTAATAAATATGGTTATTTATTCATATGGTAATAGCACGACCGGGTAAATAATTCGATTTCTTTTAAATTAATCGTGTGGCGCGTGAAATCGCGGGACAGAGCTAGTAATATTATAATTGCCGTCAGCTCTCAGACTTATCAGTAATATTTACACTTAGGTATAATACAATCATAACAAATAATGTATTTTATCATTATCAAACGTACGTGATTTAATTATTTTGCAACAATTTTTTACATAACATTGTATTGTTTTTAAAAACATATTTTGCGTCTGAAATTATACATATTTTTGAGACCTTTGACCAACAAGCTATCTGAAATGTCTATAGGTACTAACTTTAAGTAATGTTATTTTGATCAAAACAGCTATGGTCATTAAACCCGGACACCCAAAGAAAAACATATACGGACCAAATCTAAGGAGTTGTTGTGATGTGGACATGTGATGCGGACGAATGAGGAGCATGTTTCACGAAAATCGGGAACATTCCTGTCCCCAGGGACACACCTATAGTCAAAGTCAAAACATTTAATTATACCATTTACGGCACTTTCAAATTGTCAAGCAATAGTTTCAGTTTGTTCGTCCGGAAGTTGTAGCTAGTCACCCGTTCCAAAACGTAGATTCCTATGGAGAACAAGAAACTCCATGGGTAGGTACCTACTCTTTATCAGCAAATTACAATTTCTTTGATTACATTGAGACCCTAATATGAGGGGCTCGTGGCTAAATGACAGCCGCGCTGATCGATCGATCTGCGAGGGTAAGCTGCGCTTGCCGCGGTCAGTCCTTGGATGGGTGACCGTTCTTTACACATCGAGACCTCTCCGTGCCGTGTGGGTAGTCAGAAGCCCTAAAAGTCTGACAGCTGGTCTAACATTCGAATACCGGTATTACCCATTAATTGGGTTGTGGAGGTCAGATGGCAGTCGCTCCACGTAAAATATTGATATTCAGCCGAAACTAGTTAGACTGGAAGCCGACCCCAATATAATTTGGGAAAAAGGCTAGGCAGGCTATGGCTAGGCATGACATTGAGACCCTAATATGTGAGGACAATCATGTTCGATGTATTTAGAAATCATCTACATTTTTTTTGCTAATTTGCTTACGCAGTCAAGAGATGACCAGTACCAACTAACAGCGCCCGTTCACGGACATGACGCGCACATCAGCACCATCCAACTCAACCATTTTGAAGGGAATCGAATGATCCAATACATACGCCACCATGGCGAATTACACTTACACTCTTTCCTTAAACTGTCAACCACTACCGCCCAATCATTTACGAGCAAAAAATCATAATAACAGACGCGTAAATTGGAAACCTGGTTGAAATGAAAGCCGGCCCAAGTATACATACCTATAGCAAGAAGCTGGTAGTGAAGAAGTAAAAATACAAACAGATAATTTTAGAAACACATTACACTGTAATTGAGGAATAAGTACCGAGATACGCGAGCAACGTACCCCAGATAATATAATAGTATTCCGATACTAAGATAATATTTTGCTATGAATAATTTATAGATCCCTCGACAGCCGTAAGGGCGTATTGACCTTATTCCATCAAGTTTGCTCAATAAACATGGAAAAATACGTAATAAATGTTATAATTATGTTTTTAAGGAAAAACCTTGTTTTTCTAACATTTCTGGGGCGGGAAGATTGTTATCGTTTATTCGAGAGCAAATAAACTGCCTGATATGTTGTCAGAAGTCAATATTTTAGGAAGCATATTAAGCTGGCTACACATAGCGTGTGACATATTTTGACGTAATTCAACTAAATGGAAGAAATGAAACTAATGGAATGAAAATTTTGTAAATACGTTGTCAATGGTACAGAAACGGACATAGGGTACTTTTTGCTGGCGAGCAAAGCCGCGGGCAAATGCTAGTAACTCCATATTTCCCTAAAATCTTTTACGAAGTTCAGCGAATCAACACAAGTGCCCTTGTTCTTTCACCCCTCTCCCCTAGCCTAGAAAATCGTTAGCTATCTACGTATGTTACACATAATACGCCATGACATGCGAGTTTCCCCCTCAATCAATCAAACCGATGGATAGGACCGATACTCTGACTGACAGGTGACGGTATAGGCAGACAATGATTTACTGTTCTATAGAACTGATTTATAACGCGGTTCCTAAATACAACTGACTGTTCGGCCGGGTCACACCAGACATACACTTGTGTTACGATAATTTTGGCGCCACATTTGAAACGCGACACATTTAACGCCCCGGTATATCGCGCAAGCACGCACACCAAGGACACATTTGTAGCGGGTGCAGTTTGTCAGCATCTGTGCAGTACGGTTTCTTACAGTATTTATGCCAATGAATGACTACAATAACGGAATCGGCAAAATAAAAAAACCTGTTTCACAAGACTCTCTTATGCCCATTTAATTTCCTCCACGCATTTCCCCATACCATTTGGGGAGAAAAATTCATAACAACCCTACCAATTTCAGATATTGCTCTTAAAATCTTCCTGGCGATAACATTTCGGTATCATTGCAGTAATGTAACAAAATGAAACGGTACGAGGGCGAATCATCAATGTTTATGATATAGGATATAACCATTTTTTGGCATTCCACCTCCCGAAACGTTTTCTGAAGTGTTATGGACCATTGGCGCCAATTCTGCAGAGCTAACTCATTTTAACTAAATCTATTGCCGTCTTTTACTAACAAGTAGAATGAGAAAAAGACGAAAGATGTTTAGGCCTATCTAACTCGTGGTAGACGCCATAGGCAATTAAGTTTAATTCTACTGGATTTGTGCCGGTCTAACGGCAATCCTTTTTGGGAATTCAGGTGTTGTGTTACGTTATGGGTGATTTGAATAGGAACCCAAAGGAAGGTCATAGACATTTTGTATTGTTGGGAAAGGGAAAATTAGGTCCTTAGGAAATATAAGGGCGCCTAGATTAGGGTGAATAGGTGGCGAAATTAGTTGCTAACATTGTTTTACTAGCTACACTCATAATAGTAATTTTGTTTGTGAATTGAAAGTAGATTTATAATGTTTGTAGATTTAAGGATTTGTCACACTGGATGCGTTCTGCGGCCTGCGGTCAGGTCAAAGCGAACGCAGCCTGCATCATGTATGAACAACATTGTCGGT
This sequence comes from Thalpophila matura, assembly GCA_948465475.1. Taxonomy (NCBI): domain Eukaryota; kingdom Metazoa; phylum Arthropoda; class Insecta; order Lepidoptera; family Noctuidae; genus Thalpophila; species Thalpophila matura. Next base: position 17,366,333 of record OX419186.1, on the reverse strand, counting down.
ATCAATATAACTTGTATAGAATGCGATCTGACCGTGCGAACCAAAGAACGCATGTTGGCTCGACGGGGCGGTGGGGAGGGAAGGACGCGTACGATTGCTCTGCCCTGACCGATGACCGATTGTCCCGACCGACAGCGTTGTTCATACATGATGCGGGCTGCGTTCACTTGGACCTGACCGCAGGCCGCCGAACGCATCCAGTGTGACAAATCCTTAAGTCATCTTTATCTTAATGGTGACAAACAGGCGTACAACCAGCCTGGGCCCCAAGTCTGCTATTGCAATTGTCATAATCGTGTCAGAATGGTTTCATAATGACATCGTTATTGTTGGTTTTGACCAATGATCAAAGAGATAGTCTTACTCTAAGCCAATGACTAAAGGTTTTAACTTAGGTTTTGATACCTAGTTATGATGTCATTATGAGACCATTCTTACATAATAGGAATGTTGAATATATTATTTTTATTGTGAATCTGTAAACTATTTGAAAAAGATAATTAACACCAAAAAAACCGATGAAACATCTACAAAATTGGCAAAGTTATAAGCGTTTTAAAATGATTTGCTAGACATGGACGGCATGCATGATAAGTGACGTAACACCACCTATGTCCGCTTCGCGCGACAAAGACGGAGCGATACTCCCTCCAAAAACTTTAAAAGCGTCAATGTTTTCCATTTTGTGATATTATATTATTTTGCCTAAAAATAGACAAATATCATTAATTTGAAACTATAAATTTTGTCTGTCAATATTCTAAATTGTGAAGATTCAGCTAGGTTTAAAAGGAGTGCGTGGGATGATCCGACTTGATCCTTTTCTGAACTATCTCAAACTAATGTTTGAAGTTTAACTTTTGAACTTTGTTTAGAACGCGGTACTCACGAAGTATCTTAACTTAGTAACTATCAATACAAATTGTATTGTAGGTATAATCCATTTAATCCATAATCCCTATAAATAAATCGTAAATAATTTGAAATCCCCGGTGCGTTGCCAGGCGCGGATACCTGTCTTCCAGAAGATTCGTTGAGTTTTTGTTTTAAATTAGAAAAATTGTCAAGATAAAGTGCTTCGATTGTAAATGAGAGGGGAGAGGGAGGAGGAGGTTTCACCATTGCCTCCTCCCTGTTAAGACGGATACTGTGTGTTTTTAAGTCTGTATATGAGTCCGACATACTCCTCGATTTTTTCCAAATTGAGGCAACTGAGGATTTGATGATATCCTAACCTTTTCACGTCTAAACCACTGAACTGATCATCATGAAATTTTGCATATACGTTGGAAGGGCTACAGAAAAGGACATGGGGTACTTTTCATCCAGAAAAAAAAATACTGTTCCCGAGAGATAGAACAATAACATTCGACGGTCACAGAATTGCTTTCGGAATAGCGTTGCGTGTATGTTACGCGGATGAAGTCGTAGGCAAAGTGCTGGGGCCGTACCACGCTATCCCTTGTTTACAGTGGAACAATGATGGTTTTAACACGTCATGGTACGGCCTCTGGTCTCATAAACACCATTGCGCCTTTTACCTCGAAGGGATTGGCAGTGGCTCAGATCATAGAAACATGGGAGATGTGCTAAGCCGCTATTGGGCTTACGTCATTGATAATGTTGTGATCATGTTGTCGATGGACCGCACGCCATCGATGATTTGTATACAGTGTTTTAGTTTAGTATGACTAACGAGTGATGAATAAAAGTATTAGATTGAGGGTGTGTAGCATTTTTAATGTGCGGGAGATCTCTATAATTTACAAAGGAGCGTTTTTAGTAGTTGTGAAAGTGGCGACAGCGGTTCCGGTAACAATTTGCTATGATAACATAATATCTCCATGTTTCTATGATCAGTACCCCTATCATGAGTTTTTTTGACGTATAGTTTCGTTAACGTAAGCATATTTTGAATTTAAAATACACATTTGTTACACAATATTTATATAAATTAAATACTTAATTAATTTCTCTGTATTTATTTAAATGTGCAAATTGTATAAAATTTTATCAAAATGTTCCAGGACTGCTGTGCTTACGTTTACGAAACTATACGTCAAAAAAACTCATGATAGGGGTACTGAAGGCAGTGTCGATTTGGTATGGAGATGGCTAGAACCTTGAAAAACATTATGGTACTGTTCATCCCGATACATAAACTAGTTTTCCTAAGAGTCAGTTTTAAATGAACCTTTCTTCGTTTCCAGATTTAGATAAGCAGTTCTCGGTGCACCCTGAGAACGCGACGGCATGGCGCGGCCAGCCGTTTGCCCTGAACTGTGACATCAGCTCGGGTCCACCCGCCGCCGTCTCCTGGCAGAGGGATGGAGAACCCTTGCCTGAGAATATCAGGTAAGAACATGGGACTATTCGCCGAAGTAGGTTTCCCACGGGTAAGAAGGGATTAAGAATTGAAATAAAATAGTTTTAACATGACTATTAGAGTGACTAGTAATCGAGTGTCGTATGCAAAGGGCACTGGCAGACGCCCATAGAACGCTGGGCCTCAGATTGTGTAAGTCGGTACAGATATGAAATTAGTTTGGTGTGTTCGAGTATTTCAAGAGTATTTAAATTCATTTTTTATTTGTTTTTGTACGTAATTGGGTTAAAGAGAAATATTCTTATTTCTGTCAGTGAGGTTAAGGCCACGATATCCGAGTGCGATAGGCATTTAGCGCTCCCTTCCTCCCCGCGCGGCGAATTACGCGGAAGCGCAGTTCAAATGAACTCGCTGACCCCGCTGAACAAAAATTTTGCGTCACAGTATAAATTCTACCAGCCTCAAAATATTAACATTAATTTCGTTCGTTAAGAAACGAAGCCCTCAAAAATTGGGGTTTCGTTTGTAGCTAGGTTTATGTAAAACGTTGTAAATACATTTATAAAGCACCTTACACAATTTATTTTATTAATAATAATTGTTTTTTTTATTATTTTCGACGAATCTCTCTTCTTTTATTTATGAGTATGGTCTATGGATTATGGCTAGCTATGCGGCTATGGTGGATATTACACCACGGAATAATAAAAACAAGGAATAATACAAACACTCTATTCCGTGTATTACACTATCTATATCTATCTTACAGTGGCGAAGGGTCCCTACAATACGATTCCTACCGGCTACCCTTTAAAAAATAGCATGGGCAGTATTGCCTACTATTGTCAAATATTTTTCATCCCATCTATTCGAAAAGGACGACTTGGTTCGCCTTTAAGTGCGTCCAAAGGTAGTGTTTTCTATAAGAAACTTTTAGCGGGCAGTAATGAGTTTTTAATCCTCTTTAGATGTTTCAAATTCAATAGTGCGGCGCACTTATTGAATCTGACTAATAACCAATGAACTGTAGTGTTTTTTTAAGGGGGAAAGGGGGCTAAGGGGACTAAGAGGACTGGGACTAAAGGGACTGGGACTAAGGGGACTGGGACTAAGGGGACTATGGGGACGATAGAGACTAAGGGGACTATGGGGACTATAGGACAATGGGGACTAAGGGGACTATGGGGACAAGGGGACTATGGGGATTAAGGGAACTGTGGGGACTATGGGGACTGAGGGGACTTTGGGGACTATGGGGACTAAGGGGACTACGGGGACGATGGGGACTATGGGGGCAATGGGGACGATGGGGACAATGAGGACTAAGGGGACTATGGGGACTTTGCTTGAAATCTGTAGATACCTAATAATAATAAGCTGGGTACTCACTTAGCAGTGTAGCAAAACGTATGTAGCATGTAACGTATCAGATACTGTATCAATCTGCAAGTGGGTACGGCTCGTCCACGGTCCACCGCGTATCTAGCTACGAGCTGCCGGATCACACTGCGAGCCGCCTTTGTGTTCGCAGCAGGGACTTGAAACGGTATTTAAAATAACGTTACGATTCGTTCCAGTAACGATAATTTGTACCGTTCCACCAGAAACGTAACATAATTAATTCTTTGTATATAACGATACTTACAAACGGAACGAAATCTACAACTATTTAATAACGATATTATTAATATAACGATATAATAACGTTATTAATATAACGATATAATATAATAACGTTTATTCATTTCGATATCATTCATTTCGATACGCAACGTTGCCAGCTAGCCTTGACCTTGAGATCTGCGGCGATTCCCCGAACGCAGTATTGGCAACAACGGCAACCTAGCATTTCGCCGTGTTTATTTTTATTTACATCTGATTTCAATCGTATAATTTGAGTTTATTAAATCATGAGCCGTAAGAAGAAAAATTTTGTATTCAGAGATTTTTCATTGAGCGATGACAAACAATCGTCGAAGTGTGAAGTTCCAGGTTGTAATAAAACTCTTCAGGTGCGTAAATACCTACTATCCTATATATTACTACGAATTATTATTGATCAAGTCATCATGTCAGTTGCATATTGAAAAATAGTACCTATGTTATTTTACCACCAACGCGACTGCGAAACCGGAATACCTCTGCAAACTTTCTTCAAATAATATAGGGTAATTGTGCCTGTTCTCGACCAATTAGTGGAGTTGTCAAATCAAAATTCAAAAAATAATATTTCTGCTAACAAGTACAAAAAATAATATTAAGTAATGTATTCTTAATATACTCTTTCATTTAAGTTAAAGTCTTAGTTAATTTAGAATGCTGGTTATTTTTAAAATAATTAAATGTCTCAAAATGCCGTTTCTCCCAGTTTTCAACCAGAAAATTCAGTTTTCGACCACCTAGTACCCAGTTTTCCACCACTTACTGAAATTACTGAAAGTAAAGCATTCAGTGGAGAAAAGTAAGCATACAAAATTGAACGAGTAAATTATCAACCTCTCTTTATAATTCAAATGACAAAATCATCTAAAAATTCATGTATCAACATCTATACTAATATAATAAAGCTGAAGAGTTTGTTTGTTTGAACTCGCTAATCTCTGGAACTACTAGTCGAGTTCGATCTTTTTGTATATGATAGCCAAATTCATGGGTAGAAACCCAACTATCCTTCGAAAACAAGCAACGGGGGTGAAACCGCAGGGCACAGCTAGAATTTAATAATTCGTCGAATTTAATTAAAATGACATAAAACTTCCTAAGAATTCGCGATGATGCGGTCTACGATGGAGCACGCTTGCCTAGAAGAAATCGATTCACTCGCTATTTGACGACACCCAGATTATAACTAATGGGGAACACCCACTTCGGCAGCGCAATCCACTGTTTGGGTGGTTTTCACAATGAAAGTGGAATCAAAGCGCTTGGTTCGGGTTATTGATATGGCAACCATGAAGTTATGTCGCATTTTCGTGCTTCTGATCGTCCGATAGAAAGAAGGGCAGGAAAGAATTAAATCATGTAGATACGAAGCACACTCTCTGAAACGTATGCGATAAAAAAACCGATAGACTAGAAACTTTGCGTCGATGTTCAAGACTTTGGAGGTTAGTCTGAAAAAGGAATTTGTTGTTGATGAGCTTTTGGCACCTTTCTCAAAGGACTCCAACTCTAACGCCTCAAGCTGGTCCTTGGCTGAGCCATCCCATAGTTACGCGCAGTTTTTCATGCACAAACGAACTTGTGCTTAGTAAAATAAAAGCAACTGTCCAGACGTGAAGTACCGCCGCACCATTGAGATGATACCCAGCTTTTTAGCTGCCAATTGAGCCTTGGCCTCAATATAGGTCCAGGTGGCCAAGAAGCTCAAGATGGTTAGCTATCGGTATGATACGTCTCGAAAAGTAGAAGTGGGCTGGAATGGCCTCCTTTTGGCAGATAACAGATAGGCCTAAGTCTTAGCTGCATTTAACTTGACCACGTCGGCATCGCCCTAATCGAAAACTGCAATGTTAATATTTTGAGGCTTTAGTAGATCATTGCTATGCAGCAAGAAGAGTCCGTCGCAGGGAGCACTGACCCCTGGGGGACAACGGCATTAATAGCCATTCGATCGGGCGAGCAGTCCTCACTGATTACTCGAATCGAACGATTCTTCAAGAAATCCGATAGGTATCTAGTATCCACGCAATGAAAGCGGTGGACAAAAGCTTGTGTATAAGGTCGTCATGCCAAACCCGTCAAAACCCTTTGAGATGTCCAGAAGAACGGCGGGCGTACGCTAGAAGGTATCCAGTAGACTGTTTTCTGCAGAATTCATATTACAGGTCACTGAGAAGGTCATTAGTTTCTTGTTTCGCCAGAAACCTGCTGTTGAAGACACGTTCCATGCTCTTTCAGACTATGGACGTCACCGAGATGGGCCTGTAGTTAGCAGGGTCGGCACAGCTGCCTGTTTTAGGCACGGGTTGCACGTTGGCAAGCTTCCATGATTTCGGCACTTGACCAGTTTCATGTGAGACACAAAAGAGGCGAGTCAGCACAGGAGACAACTCAAGCGCATATGTCCTTAGAACTATGACTGGGATACCATTTGGGCCACAGGCCTTGTTCATGTTAAGATTGCGAAGCGTTTTGCCAGCCTCCATTTGGCGAATGCTAATTTCCGACATAAATGTCGTGCTGCCAGGCGGAGTTCGAGGTATGGCACTACCAGCATCTAGACGTGAAGACTCCGCAAACAAGTTTGCTTTCTCCTTAGCGGTGTGAGCCAGCGTCCCATCAGGTTTCAGTAGGTAGTGAGGGGTGGCAGAAGTTTGATTCGACAGATTTAGCTAGGGACCAACACGCTTTACTACTCGCAAGGTACGGAACCATGTTTGTTGCCTATTCGACCAATGTGGTCAAATCGAGCCACTTCAAGAACTTTTTGCAGGACTTGCCACTTGCCAGTCTTGTTAAACTCCTTCTTCCTGTTAAATAAACACATAAGTAGATAGGTATTATTATTTACCAATAAATAAGTCTAATTTGAGCATTAAATATTATTAATTTTGTAAGAAAAAACTGCGGTCGAAAATTCTGGCCTTCAAAATGTTTATTGCGTGCATTAGATTCAAACTCATGAATTTAATTTTATTATTTTCCATACATTATTTTATTACCTATCTTAAACAGCCTAGGTAGACCATATTATGCCTATTTTCGACCATCCGGTCGAAAACTAGACAATTTAAAACCGTAGTTCTGTTTCTCGACCGCTTTATTTTATGATTATAATATCAAAATTGGAAGTAACAATGTCGTTTTTCATATTCAATACATGTTAAACAATGTTGTTTAACCAACAAACAAACTAAAAAATGCTAGAAAACATTACAAACTTACTATTAATGTTACGACGCGCACTATTTTTTATTAGAAAACGACCCGTTTATTCGCGTTCGTTCGGAGCCACACAATGATTTAATTACTTTCGATGTAAGATGCGTACAAATTACTTTGAGTGCTTGTGTATAAACTACTAATATATTAACCCGGCGTCATGGGGGTGAAAAAGTGTAACATGGACGTAGGGGGTGGGTCATACAGACCCGCTTATTAAATGTGAAATAATCTAGTACTTCATAAATTAAAAAGATCAAATTTGTTCGGGTTTATTTTTTTAGGTATTCATGTAAATAAATAAAAGAAAAATATCGTATAATAGTAATTAACAATCAGTCTTAATGTTTTAATAGCACATTTTAATAGGAAACTAGAATACCTAAAAAAAAAAAACACTCCGCATCATTATCATTGATACAGTCAGCATAGTATGGTAAAAGTCATATGTGAAAAATGGCGCAAAATTGTTACACTAAGTGCGGGGGTGGGTCTTAGTGACCTTTTTCAACTTTGCGCACGTGTAACTCGCAGTGCGGCTGTCGCACGACCAATGTGTTGCCTGCGACGCTTAGAACAACTCAATACCTCCAGCTACTGAGAACAACAGCAACGTCGGAAAGGTAGTAGGTAACCGAAATTCAAGCAAAATAAAATGTGCCGGGTCTCACAGACCCAACCCCCATGACGCCGGGTTAAAGTTTCTACGGAAACACAGTTTTAAAAAAGAATCGGCTTAGTTTTGCAATTTTTCGGAGTTCTGTAGCTACGTGCCGTCAAATGGTCGAAAATAGGCGGTGGTCGGCAAACAGGCGCACCTACCCTACGCACTCTCTCTTGAATACGACGGTGACTTATACCTACGGGGTGCGACGGCGGCGGCGCCGTGGTGGTCAATGAGAAAGAAAACTTCTTATGAATAACGTTACAAGTGAATCTGTAACGTTTTACCTATAACGTTATTATAGCGGATATAAGCATAACATTACTTATAATATTGTGCCACGAAAATGTTATTTTATAACGTTATTTTTTTATAACGTTATTGTTATTTTTCGGTTTGTAACGATACTAATCGTTACAAACTTTGGAATGTTATGAGACGGAACGAAAAATGATGTAACGGAACGAAATTCATTTCGTTTTCAAGTCCCTGGTTCGCAGTGATACCGCCACTCGACGGGCCACGCGCGTGCGGCTCGCAGCGGGCTCGTGCCTACGTAGGTACTCACTTGATACCGTATCTGATACATTACATGCTACACTGCTAAGTGAGTACCCAGCAGTGGCGAAGGGTCCCCACAATACGATTCCTACCGACTTTCCTTTGAAAAGTAGCACAGGCAGTATTGACTATTGTCAAATATTTATAATTAGCTTTTCGTGGCCAGGTAGAAGCATTTCTAGCTCCGGCTTACCTCTTACAAAAATTGACCCTTCGCCACTGGTACCCAGCTATAGATAGGCTTAGCTAGTACTGTGACGAAAGCAAGTAGGTAGGTAGGTATATAAATACAACTACAATATTGCTCTGTCGTGTCAAGGATAGTTACGATCAGCAATAATACCTATTATATTGTTGATTGAAGGTAGGTAGGTAGTAGTAGTAGGTAATCAAAGTTACCTTATGTTTTTAGGGTTCCGTACCAAAATGGTAAAAAAGGAACCCTTATGGTGCGACTTCGTCTGTCTGTCCGTCTGATTGTCACAGCTGGTTATTTCAGAAACTACTAATGCTATCGACTTCAAATTTGGAACAATTATAAAGAATGCTTGTCCAATTTTATTGTATATCCTAACTAGTACAGTTTTTTCAATATCATCAAAATTCCTTTACAAACAAACTTAGTGCACGAGTACGACTCGCACTTGGCTGGTTTTTTTTTAAGCTTCCGTTATTCCGTAGTTCAAATTTTCTTTTTTTTTCTTTTTTCTGTTTTTATTCCCCATATTTTATTTTTATATTCTTAAATAGGTAAATACTAGATCACTATATTAACTATTTACTTACTACTTAAACTAATATTTACAATTTAATTATTAATAGGTACTAGAAACTACAATATTATTTACAGACAGATTTTTCAAACTATTGCGATCACGGAATAACGATAAACTGATATTTCGGTCGATTTATTATTCGAACGCAGCGAGCCAGCAAAAGGAACACAGGTCCTACCTCGGAGAGGCCTCGCGGGCTACTAAAGCGAGCCGCGCGCTCGCGCTCCTCCCTTTTGTTAAATAATATTGTATTAAAAAAAATTAAAACTGTTTTGAGAAAAAGTAACCATAGAATAATCTTCTAAACGTTATTGACTATTTTTTGACATAATTTTAATGAATATAAGTATGATATACTTTAAGTATGACCTGAAAAACGATAAAAAAATCCCTGTTTTCGTAATATTTTAAGATCGAGTGAAGTTGTACATATCGTGTTTTGAACCATAGAATAATCAAGAATGTTTATGAAACTACAACATATATTTTTATCTGATCAAAACAAAGAATATTTGACTGTTTACCATTGAATCAAAAATACGTTGATTTCGGATATCCTGGCCTTAAGTATGGTGTGAATGATCCAGTGAAGTATAGCCCGACTAATGAGTTCTCAATTCAAAGGTTTTAGTTGCTGTCGACATAATATTCTGTGGAGGCACGCGCCAGCCAGCATGCACCCGTTTTTGTTTTAGTGGTTTTTTCAAAATGTCAATGGCATAATCATTTTATTTCTTATTTATTTCGATTTTTGATTCCAATTCTTAATCTCTAAGATAAATTAGGCAAAGAACAATTAAAATATATTTTTATTTTTGGTTAAGCTTTTATTACTGTACCATATCAAGCCTAAAACTGCCGACGTGCTTTATTGTACTCGTATATTGGGTTTATTTAGGGTTCAAACAATACATGATATTTTTTCATTGTTTCAGATACAATTTGCTGAAAAATCAGCTACTTATTACGGACGTGAAAAGTGAAGATGCAGGATTATACAGGTACATACTGAACCTCATTAACCTATGTCTCACTGTTTTAAATAGTGTTCATATTATATATCAGAAAAATGATACTTCACAAATTGTCATTTTTCTTCGAGACGTGCCAAAATCGTACCACTCACCGTCCCTGTACATTTCATAGGTTTTTATGTGCTGAAAACAGCCGGGCCTGTGTTTTATTCGCTACGAGCGTGCATTGTGCTACGCTACGTGCCGAGCTACGGCGTAGCAGCACTGTGCTACGATCGCGTGTTGGTCACGCCTTTCAAACGTTTTACGATAGTTTCTTTATGTGATAAACTAAATCTATCTATTATAATAAAACAAGTTTTAACGGATTAAATCGCGTAAGTATATTACAGATTTTTACAACATATTAATATTTTAAAACATCCTAATTTCAATAGAGAGGATGGTTGGCAATTACCACCTGTTTGGAATCCAGTCCTTAAAATAATCAAGTCTCAAACTTCACATCGCACTACAAAATATCGAGACACCGTGAGCGATTATTGTGTGCATCGAAACGAGTACGATTCGAATAATATCGATTAAAAATAAATCTTGTGCGGGTAGATAGAGAATAATTTTTCTACAAATTAGCTGTCATGACGCCTACCAGCTCAGTCGTCCTGCGACCACGAAAACTGCAAAGTGTTCAAAACGTCAGGAAAACTTTATAAAAATCTGTAATATACGCGATTTAATCCGTTTAAACTTGTTTTATTATAATGTGTAATAATCGCGAAAACCTAAGACATTATTAAATCTATCTAGTATGTATGTATGTAATAGAGACGAGCTCAGTTCTCGTTTATATTAATATAGCCTGATTTGTAAGTGTACGTACATAGGTAGTTCACACCCAATATTGTTAATTTATGTAATTGAAACAAGCAGTTTGAAAATCAAAAAACAATATTAATTCATAATTGGCAGGGTGTTATTCTAAAAACTACTTAAATATTTTTTTTTACTTTAGACTTTAGAGTTTTGACTTTAGAGTAGGTATATTTTATTTGTTGAGAAGTACCGTGTTCTCGCACCAAACCTGTGTAAATCTGAACCGAGTAACTCGGTCGAGTCTCGAGTTCTCGACTCGGTGATTACAAAACCGAATAAAACTCGGTATTCTGTTACTCTTGCAACTTGAACTCTGTACAATAAATTATGTGCAGCCTTGCGGCTTATGGTCAGGCTTGTTGCTTGTGTGTAGGATCATTGATTGTACACTAGCAACAAACTTGACCATAACCCGCAAGGCTGCACATAATTTGGTCCTTCGAGCCGGATATTGCTGATGGTGGTACATCTCTACTATGTAACAATTTTGTCACATCTTCACCAGATGCAAAGCAACAAACTCACACGCAAACAGAACGAGAGTCAGCCACGGAGGTAGGCTGCAGGTCGAGGAGTACCCTGCGGACTTGGACCCTAGTATCCTGCCGGTCCATTACGAGAGAGATATAGCTGTTCCGAAGGGCGGTACTGTGGTGTTACCGTGCCCTGTTACTGGATGGCCTAGGCCTAAGGTAAGCCAAGATAAGGAAAAATACCTAAAGATTCAAAAGGATTATTGCCTAGAGGGCAAGTCCACCAGCCAAATAACGCTACTCTTCGGTAGTGTTGTATTCCTGTGGTGAGTAAGGTCGCCAGAGCTCCGTCGGTAGCCAGGATGCGCTGTGTTGACAGCGGGGAACCTGTTTGTCCCCTAAGCTGTCGGCACAGCGAATCCTCATTTTAAAAGGTCTACGCGCATGTGGTACTTAGTGTTGAAAGCGTTTTGTAGGCTAAGGTAACCGCTTGCTTGTTTGCCATCATCATAGTATAAAAAAACTGGACAAGTGTGAGTACGACGCGCCCTAAGGGTTCCATTAAGGGTCTCTAAGGGTCATTTAAGCCGCTATTACATCATAGTAGATATATCTTGATCATAGATGGCGCTATTGCATACTTCTAGTGACGCCGCCGCCGTCTATGAGCAGATGGATCCACTCATGGTCATGACAGACGGAAAACAAAGCGATCCTCGGATCCTATAAGGGTTCCTTTTTCCTTTTGTGGTACGGAACCCTAAAAAGCCATCAATATGACATACTCTTCTCCTTCCAGCTAATATGGGAGTTCTCCCAGCCCGGAGAGAGAACCAGCGAGTTAGAAGAGACAGACGAGGTGCTGATTCGCCGCTCAGTGGACCTGGAACAGCAAGGGGTCTACACCTGCACTATTGAGGGGAACAGCGACCTGGTTAAGGTGAGTTTATACCTGGAACGTATGGATGGCGACAGCCCCGGATCTAGGGGGGGGCTAGCCGGGGCCCATGCCCCGGGCGGCAAATTCAGGGGGCGGCAAATTCAAGCTTGGTAGACGAATACACTGAGTACCTAGTGTATTCGTCTACCAAGCGTAGTAATCGCAAAGAACAGCGCTAGACCGGTCGTTGTGCGTTCTTTGGGGGAGGTCTATGTTCATCAGCATCAATGGGCGTGTTATGGCTGAAATTATGATGATGATACGAAAAATATTGTCGGGCGGGGCATTTTTCAGTTTTGCCCTGCCTCGAAATAATTCAAGATCCGGGGCTGGATGGCGACTATGGGAGCTAAACGCAAGTTTTAAAATGCCTTAAAGTATGTATATGATCCACTGCAGTAAACAAAATCTATCCTACTAATATTATAAATGTGAAATTTTGTGAGAATGGATTCGATCGGACGGAGTTGTAGAGTTTTAGATAGCTAGCTGATGCTAATTAGAAGAAAAATAAAATACCAAATATTTTTGATTAGATATCTAACCCTAATTATCCTGTCTTTTGTTTATTTCTCCATACAATATATTATTATGATATAGGTACCGATAAGGTTGATTAATAGTCTATTAATTGCTACATTTTGAAATGTAACATGTAACTTACAATGTATGTATGTTAACATCTGGCTTAAAGCAGAAATTAGGACTTGTAACGGTGTGGATATATTAGTGCCTGTTCTTTACGAACTAATTTAGTCTTTTAAGTCGCTTTCTCATAAAAAACGAGAGAGGGATAGCAGATATTTAATCCTGTCAAATTAGTCCACTTGAATAGTTTTAATGTCAATTTAGTCGTAATCGCAAAAGGTCATGACTATTTTCCCGTAAATGACAAGGGCGTAGACTAATTTGACAGTTCTAAATATTTTGTGTCTTTTTTCAGTGATAATTGTAAGAAAGAGATATAGTGTGATTAAAATTAGTTTAGTGCGATTTTCAACAGAATCAGCACCATTACCACCCAAATTTAATTTCAGACCAAACTAGTTCGTCCTAGGATACCCTAGTTTACCTTGACATGCGTAGGATAAACCGGTTTGGCCTAGAACAAACTAGTTTGACTTGAAATCGATAGCGACTGCGATCGCGAGGCATCTTCAGCATGATTCTACCCTAAGTTTAGGCAGGCAGCGCTGTGCAAGCTGAATTACACATTATTCCGTTGTCGCAAGAGTTGATTTATTTAACTGTCTTTGCATATTTTTTCTTCTGTAGTATTCTCTGCTTAAACACGAAACCTTATCAAATAATATTTAATTCAAATAAGGTAAAGTTATCTATGTAATTGCTTTTAGCTTTACATAGAGGTAACGTGTCTTCTACCAATATCCTTGTATAGCTAGGGGCCATTTGTGTAAGAATTGAATACATATTGCCTTATTTAACGAACGAAATGTTAACCCGAGGCGTATTTGATTACTGTATCATACTTCGATATTTGCTTCTATTGTTGAAATGGAATTGTTTTTCTAATACTTGGTAGATTGGTTTGCTCGGATTTAATAGACAGAAACTGTTTCAATTTTATTAGACACTGAAAATTATAAGTTAGAACCTAAACGGCCGGTTTTATCAACTATAGATAAGTCCCAGTTAAATTATTTGGCAGAGAATTTGTAGGTAGTGAAGATTCCTTTTTTACCACGTTTTAGGGTCGTATTTATCGACGTGACATAAGCAGTGATAGCCTAGTGGATTAACCATGTGCCTCCCACGGCGAATGGTTCGAGTTCGATCCCGAGGCACGCACCGCTGACTTTTCGAAGTCATGTGCGTATTAGAAATTAATTATCACTTGCTTTAACGGTGAAGGAAAAACATCGTGAGGAAACCGGCCTGTCCTAGAACCAAAAATTCGAAGACATGTGACGTCCACCAACCCGCACTGGGCCCGCGTGGTGGACTACGGCCCACTCCCTCTCACAGAGGAGGCCTGTGTCCCAGCAGTGGGAACATTATAGGCCGATTATGCTATTATGCTTATGCTTTATCGACGCGGAATCGGCTAACGCGCCGGTCAAAAAAGCCTTTATGCCTACGAAATAAGGGTGTTACTAATACCATTCGCATCGGCTCGGCTCCGACGACGCCGGCCGACGGCGAAACGAGCCGTTTGCCTATTAGCTGATCGCAGTGTGGTGAAACGCACTCGGCTTAAGCCGGTTCCACGTCGATAAGTGTGGGGAGACCCTTAATTAACTTGCTTTCTTGTCTTTACCACGTTTATTACTGGTCGGGAATTTTAGGGGACTCTTCAAGGAAACCCCAAAAACTGCTCGGCTTAGTAAAGTCTTGTACGCCTCAATGACGAACAAAGGTAGAAGAATGAATGACATGCAACTAAAAATACAACACGAAGAACCTTATTATAAATACCTACTAAAAACTAATTAGAATTACACTTATTTGCTCCTTATTAACGAGCAGGCGCTGTGCTCGAACAATTACCGTTATTACCTCAGATCATAGAAACAAGGGAGATGTGCCAAGGCGCTATTGACCTTGACGCTTTAATATGGCCACATTGACCATCATTAAAACCGACGGACCGACCGCGATCGATGAAATAAATACAACATGAAATTTTAGTGGTTGTTTTCCCGCGGCACAACGATTTGCCCTAAGTAGTACTATGGAAACATAGGGTTAAATTTTAATAATGTTTAGAAAAAAAAAATTTTTTTTTCAATAACTATATTTTTAAAACGGTCTAAAAAGTGTAAAATAATTTCTAATGAAATGAAAAATGTACGACGCATAATTGTAAGATGCGCCCCACGTTTTTCATTTCATTAGAAATTGTTTTATACTTTTTAGACCGTTTTAAAAACGTGAAATTTGAAAAAAAAAAAAAAAAACTAGTAATTATTAAAATTTTGCTCTATGTTTCGATAGTACTACTGCGGGCAAATCGTTCTGCTGCGGGAAAACAACCACTAAAATTTCATGTTGTATAGTATTTTAGTTTAGTGCTAGTGCTGACTGACGTAAGTGTTAGATTTGGGGTGTGCGGAATTTTTAATGTGTAGGAGATCTTTATATTCACAAGGAGCGCTTGTAATTGTGTCGCAAACCGTTCTAAAAGTGGCGACAGTGGTTCCCGTACTAATTTGCTCCGATAGCAGATCTCCTTTTTTCTATGATCTGAGTTTATTACTGTTTTTGTGACCACCAAAAAACCATTTTATCAATTGAAAGACCGGTCTGACCTATCACTGTCTTCCCCAGACCTTCAACGTGTCGATCACGGAGCCAGTGAAGATCACGGTGCCTCCTACTTCGAAGCAGACGTTCAGGGCGAGCACGGTCAGGTTCAACTGCACGGCGGTCGGGAGACCAGCCCCCACCGTCACCTGGTACAAGGATGGGAGGCCGCTGGTGTTGACTGGACGGGTGAGTGGGTTAGGGAAATTAAGGATGGCTCAACACGATCGTCCAACAGTCCAAATGTATGTCCAACCTTCCACGTGTGGAGAGATAGTTGGTGCATGTTTGACGTTGTTGGAGAATATTTTTGTATCGATAGTGAGTTGGGACAGATTGGAGTCTGTTGGAGTGTTGGACTGTTGGACGATCGTGTGGAGCCGGCATTAAGTGTGGTAAACGCTATGCTAGCTAGCTGTCACCATTTTCTGCCCAGCTTTTTTTTTAAATTTAATAATAGGGTTGCGTTTGACCACCATCTCGCCTGATGCTGATGATGATGATGCGGTCTACGATGGAGTACGCTTGCCTAGAAGAAACCGATTCACTCGTGACTTGAAGACACCCAGATTGTAAATATCGGGGAACATACTCCGGTAGCACATTCCACTACCACATAAAATTATATTCAAATCCATTTGTTGCAGATCGTGGTGTTACCATCAGTTGATGGCAAGCGACTGGAGCTTCTCATCAGAAGCGTTACTTCCGAAGATGCAGGTATGACGTAAATTGCATGTTTTGTTTGCGTGACCTTCAGGCCACCCTAAACTTTTTGAAATTTTGTAGCTCTCTCCTATATCAGTCTGTTATTTGTAGTTAGGGACCGTCGATTTTATATTATTGATGATTATATTCTTTCCAGGAGTGTACCAGTGCTTTGCCCAAAACCCTACCTCAGTGGCGTCGTCATGGGCGACGTTGAACGTGACCGGCGCGGGCGCAGCCGCCCCGAGCGGCGTGCGCTGCTGGCCGGCCGGCGCGCGCGCAGTCGCCGTCAGGTGGCCCAAGGTCAACGCTGACGTCATGGCCTATACCGTGCAGATCACCGCGCCAGGTCAGTGTCAACACCGCAGTCACTCACATTTAATCACCTTTGGGATATAATGGTGTGTAAAGAGAAATTAAGGGAGTTGTATTTTTGTTTTCTTATAATTTCGTTCTGTCTGTCTGTATGACACAGCCATTCTATTCGGAGATTATTGGCACTATAGATTGAACTTCGCAGGTAGATGTCTTCTGTAAGCCGCCATAAAGGAGTGTAGTAAAGCTAAAAAGGGTACTCCATACATGAATCTGAGGGTTGAAAAAAATTTTTCACGCACACCTTCCTGTGGGGTTGTGATAAGTCTTTGAAAATAACATGAATCTTTTTCGGTGACATTTTTATTTAGGCGATTCGCACACCGCACCGCATCACGCAGCGTAGCGCGGGAGTGCGTGATCTTCCGTTGTTTGCAAGTACCTGTATTTGTATAGGAATCACGCGTAGTGCAACACACTGAAAACGCATGCACGCGCGGGGCTTTTGTTCCGTCGCCACTTCAGATCATAGAAACAAGGAGATATGCCATCATAGCAAATTAGTACCGGAACAACTGATGCCACTTTTAGTACATTTATCGACACAATTTCGTGCATAATTAAGCGCTCCTTGTGAATAAAATATCTCCCACGCATTGAACATTCCGCACACCCTCAATCTAACACTGTTAATCGTCACTCAACACTAGCACTAAACTAAAACACTGTATTTATACCATCGATCGTGTTCGGTTCGTCGCCAGCGCGTACGTTTTTAATATGAGCAATTTGCTTAAGATCAGGCATCAAGCTCGATAGCGCCTTGGCACATCTCCTTGTTTCTATGATCTGAGGTCGCCACGCACCCCGCAGCGTAGCGCGGCAAGGTGTGTGATTCGCCTTAGGTGAATAATTTGGTGACATAAATTGTGCTTCTAAAGTCCTGAAAAGTCTCTCTCCCCCTCTAACTTTTCAATTGTGAGGTGGAAAAACCTAAAAAAAAAATTAAGAAATAGAGTTTTGAAAAGTACCTTCAACGGAAATTGGTTTGAATATTTTAAGATAATAATTATACAGGGTGGCAGGTTAGACAGTGGAAATATTTTAAGGGGTCATTGCACTCATCATTATGACGACTTTTGCTATGGGTCCAACCCGGAAATCGCGAAAAAATAATTAGCTGTTCCATACATTTTTGAGATAAGTGAACATAAATGTATGGGACAGCTGATTTTTTTTCGCGATTTCAGGGTTGGTCCCATAGTAAAAGTTGTTCATAATGATGAGTACAATGACCCCTTAAAATATTTCCACTGTCTAACCTGCCACCCTGTACATATTATGTTTGCTTTCGAGTTAACCAATTGCAAAAACTTTATATTTGCGGCCGGAAACTGTAATACATGCTACGGAACCCTCCAATGTGCGTGGTCCAACACGCACTTGTTACTTTTTTTTCCTTTTTTAGAAAGGTTCCTAATGTAGTGGTTTCTATTATGTTCATTGTAATGAATGACAGTGGATTGTAACGGGTGCAGCACAAAAAAATATCACGACATTTTATCGCCTGGCTGCACTTTAATCGCTTGGCTATTGACCATTGTCAGCTAAATAACTTCACTTCATTGTTGTGCCTAGCTTTTTATTGATAAAAATCTACATACCAATATCATTACAAAAACTGCTAGTTTGTTCGGCAATAATGCAGGTTTTTTGTGAATTTTAAACATGTCAAAAATATTTTATACTTTTCTTATTGTTATTAAATATGTTTGTGCTCATGATTGGGAACAACATTTCCCGAGAAAATAAATTTGGCGATGTACATTTTACATAAGACAGAGCGGGGTCAAGCGGGGTCAAGCGACTAACAGCTGATACGCAAAGGCGGCGTGCGGTGCGTAGGCCTACAGTTTTTGAAACACCTCCACACACAACTCAATTTATTTGTTAATACTGGTATTCGAATGTTAGACCAGTTGGGCTTTCGGGCTCCTGACTACCCGTAACGACTGTCAAAGATATTCCTATGACAACCGGGACCGACTGTAACGTGCTCTCCGAGGCACGCAGGGGTCTCGATTTGTAAAGAACGGCCAGACAGATCGCGGCAAGTGCAGCTTAACCTCGCAGATCGATCGATCAGCGCGACTGTCATTTAGCCCCGAGCCCCTCTTATTAACCTCAGTTTATTTTGCAGGTGGAACTTCATTGCCCGGCCAGCCTATCGTTGGTATTGAAGATATCATCCCTGTTGTCGAGCCACTCACACCTTACGGTTTCCAGGTTGGTTTAAACTAAGTACAAAATCTTACTGCAGAAAAAGCTTTGTGCCCCTTTATAAGCGTATTGCGCGTGCGCAGGAGTGTGAGATTTGGCATAATTAACGTTCATATAGAGAAGGACTGCAGAAAGACTAATTTATATTATCATTATACCTATATCGTATAGGTATCATATCTCAAGTTCAGTCTGACAGTTTGAGTACTTTAGGGGGCCTACCCAAATGTCCTCTCTGATGGTAATGTTCGTCGGGTCGTTGAGCTCCCTAAGTCTGGGTTGAGCTACCACGATACCCGGCACATGCGTGCACAGTCAGGTCAGGTCCACTCAAATCTGTATGGCTCTTTCCTCTAAAGGCCATTTCAGACTAACCTGCATGGTTCTTACACAATTTATCTTAATTGTCTGGACTTTAAAAGAGACATCAACATAAAGAGGTAGTCATATAGGAAACACCGAACTCATCTAGCTTAAAAAAATGTTTTGACGTGTAAAAGTGTTATTTTTAACCTATTTACAAAATAAATATCATTTATCATTTATACAAGGTGTAATTTTTTAGACACTCAAAATCCGAAAGGATGTCATAAAACTCATCACTATGAACAAATTTGACTTTGGGATCAACCATGAATTACCGTGTTTGGCGCATTTTTGTACGATTTTGGGGGGAGGGGGTCATGTCCCCCATGACCCCCCCCTGGGACTGCGCGTGCGCATAACTCATCAAAATGTATGGATCAGCTGATTTTTTTCTCGCGATTTCAGAGTAGAACACGCCACGCTAGAGCACCTTTGCGCTTTTATTTAGGGCCGTGTTACACAACCGTGTCTATAAGCCCGTATAAGCCATGTATAATATAACTTTATTCTCATATTCCACAGGTTCGTGCTTACATCAAGTCTTCAACCACCAGAAACATTGCCAGCGACATGTCGGAGAGCGTCACCTGCCAGGGACAGGGAGGTAAGCAGAAGTATCCTTACTTAGTCTAGATGGTGCAATTTAATTTCTCAATGCAACCTTGGAAACTGCAGTGGACGATACCCACTACCTACATACACCGTGACATTTTCATCGCTTTCATCCAGCGATGTAGCCACTATACTCATCATTATGAACAACTTTTACTATGGGACCAACCCGGAAATCGCGAAAAAAAAATCAGCTGTTCCATACATTTTGTTGAGTTATGTGAACATAAATGTATGGAACAGCTGCTTTTTTTTTCCCGATTTCCAGGTTGGTCCCATAGTAAAAGTTGTTCATAATGATGAGTATAGTGGCTACACCGCCGAATGAAAGCGATGAAAATGTCACGGTGTATACACAGGGTAAAATTAATACCAGTGCGGATATTTTAGGAGGTGAAAGTACTCATGAATATGATCAACTTTTATTATGGGACCGACACTGAAATATGAAAAAAAAAATCAGCTGTTCCATACATTTTGATCGTGTTGTAGTGCATTTTTGTAGGGAACAGCTGATTTTTTTGGTTTTAATTTTACCCTGTATATGAAATCTAAAATTGGATTATTATATTTTTTCGGCTGTATTGCTCAATAGCACTTTGCCCGCAGTTTCGTCCTCGTAGCCAACAGAAACTGCGCATTTTTTGGGATAAAAGTAGCCTATATTACTCGCTGATAATGTAGCTTTATATAGATGAAATAATTTTTAAAATCACCCAAGAAGTTTTTGGATTTATCCATTACAAACAAACAATGAAATCTTTACTCTTTCCATTGACTTATTATTTAGACTTATGTGGCATATTCATTAATCTTACCTACTTTTCCCAGTGCCAATAAAGCTGGCTCGTCAGGGTGACGACATCTTGGTGTCCTGGAAGCAATTTGCAGACCAAACTCCTGGAGTACAGCAGTGGATACTACAGCACAAAGCTGAGAATAGTACAGACGAACACAATGTCACACTCGATGGGACAGTCACCAATCATACTATTAAAGGTAAACTATCATTATATTACCACTAGCTTTTGCCCGCAGCTTCGCCCGCGTCGAGCTCGGAGAAAGTCTATGCTACTCTTAGGCCCTTAAACTACCTCTATGCAAAAAATCATGGCGATTCGTTGCTCCGTTGATGCTCGAAAGAAGGATAAACCAACAAAAACACTTTGTTCATTTAATTTATAATAACGGATGGGCCAAAAATTTTTGCACTGTTGAAATATGAATAGAAATAAAACTACAAATGATAATAATTATTTGGGAGCGCCTCCGCAGCCGGCGGCGGCTCCCAAAAATAACGCCGTTGGGAACCGCCGTAGCCTTGGAGTAGCGGTGATACCAGACGAAAATAATTGCAAACTACCATAGCAGCAGATTAATGTTGCCGTGTTTTAAGTTGAATTATCTACCTTAGACTGACTTTTAAATTACAGTGTCAATGTAAAACAAAATACAACTTTTTTGGACTTACCACCTCCCTGGTGGTCGACGGAGCCCCGCTACGCGGGGCTCCTGTTTCTGTCTGCAAGGTTAAAAGTAACTTAACATGAAGGGGTTGACGGGGGCTTCAACCCCTACGAACCTAAATTGTCCGTGTCGGGGTGTCCAAGTTCCCGAGCTCGCTTCGCTCGCTCTTGGATCCTAGTTAGGTATGTTACTCAAATGAAACATGAAATGTTTTTTTAATTATGCCAAATTGTCAACCCCATTTCCCGCTTTTTTTCCAATGTCAGCGCCGGCTGCCAATTTAGCAACCGGTCGCGGCTGCAAACGGGATCAGGACACGGCGGCGGTCGCGGAGTCACTTCCTAATTATTTTGTTGATCACTTTTTCAACGTACAAACATGTAATGCATTATTTTAAATGACATATCGCTGAGGTGTGTCCCGTCTCGATGTAAACATTGTAAACACACGTCGAACCAGCACGGTTAGCATGACCAATTATTCTATCTCTATTCTACCAAAGAATAGACAACGTTATTTTTAGGGTTCCGTACCAAAACGGTGAAAAAGGAACCCTTATGGTGCGACTTCGTCTGTCTGTCTGTCACACCTGGTTATTTCAGTAACTACTAATGCTATGGACTTCAAATTCGGAACAATTATAAAGAATGCTTACCCAGCTTTATTGCAAGTGATTGAAGTTAAAAAATATTTTTAGTTTCATTGCAAAAGGGGCGGAGTGGGGTCCGAAATCTTAAAGTGGGGTTACCAGGTCAAGTGACATATCATATGAAAGGGCTTAATCTGCACATTTCAAAACATATTTTTATTTTATTTTATGTCTCCCAGTTTTCAATATATGATGAAAAATGTCTGAAATACCAAAATACCATTCCCCCCCCCCCCATTATCTCCGAAGTTTACAGAGCGAAAAATCTGAAATAATGAGAGTTGATAGGAATTGACCCAAATATTGCACCAAAAATAAAACGATATTCCTAGCTAGTACAGTTTTTTCAAAATCATCAAAATTCCTTCACAAACAAACTTAGTTATGCGGTCTGGTTTATTTACTTTATACGTCCAAAAATGTTACGGAACCCTCGGTGCGCGGGTACGACTCGCACTTGGCCGGTTTTTATTAAATCGTTATCTCTTCTGCCCGAGCACGCGGCGATCCGTGCTGGGTTTATCAGAATTTTGTCTACTGAAGAATAGCAACATTTCTTCTCTTCATTATATGCATAAAACGGTAGAAATCTTTCTATAATCTGTCACTTTGTCTATTCTTCTATAGACAAAACCCGTTTCTATCGTGGTCATGCTAGGCCGGCTGGAGCGATCTATGGTTCCATGATTATATTATTTCACTACACTTTTGCCCGCGACTCCGTCCGCATGGACTACAATGATACGACCAGTTTAAATGACCTCCGTAGTGTAGGGTGGTTAGTACTACCAAGAGGTCAAGCTGTATCTCTGGTTTATCCCACCGGAATTAGATGAAAGGTAGCTTAGATTTTAAGTTGGACCTCAAGCTATCGAACTGCGAAAACCATATCAAAATCCGTTCAGTATTTTTTGCGTGATGCGCGCACAAACAGACAAAGATTTAAAGAAAGATATTTTCGGCCATGGTTACGTCCTTGTACTCTATCCCGACTATTATTTCTGGAATATCTTCAATGTACAGACACGGCTTTTTTACAATTGTATAATAGTACCTACCTATAGATGTTATGTGTAAAATGTAAATGATCTATCTCTTTCCCAGTACCATCACAAGAACCGCTCCAAGTTCGAGTCCTGGGCACGAAGGTGCTCCCCTGGCTGCAGCAGAACCTCACGCTGGTCCCCTGGACGTCCACCAGCATCGCCATCCACGCGCCCGACGGCGGGTGAGGTTCTGTTGTCCCCAAACAGATGATCATATTCTTTATAGTTTTATAAGTTGACTTTAGACCTCAGATCATAGAAACAAGTGAGATGTGCCAAGGAGCTTGATGTTTTAGTTTGCCTACATTGGGCGTAGTACAAAAGTACACGCTGGCGACGAACCGAACACGATCGATGATAAATACAGTGTTTTAGTTTAGTGCTAGTGTTGAGTGACGATTAATAGTGTTAGATTGAGGGTGTGCGGAATTTTTTATGTGTGGGAGATCTTTACATTCACGAGGGGCGCTTTTAATTGTGTTGAAAAATGTACTAAAAGTGGCGACAGTTGTTCCCGTACTAATTTGCTATGATGGCATATCTCCTTGTTTCTATGATTTGAGCTTTAGACTCTAGAAATAAATTTTATCAAGTTTTTCTGTGAAGCTTGAAATGAAATTGCTTTGCTAAGCGCTTGTTCCAGTCCGTTACTAACAAATAATTTAATTAGCGCCATTTTGTTGGGAAACTACCACTCTTTCTATTATAGATTAACGGATAATTCACACGGGGTCCGTCATTCGCTATTCGTCAAAAAACACGATACGTCATGACGGATGGACGTTCACATTGCATAGGTACTTACGGAAATACGCTACGGTCTTGGATGAACTACGGAACACGATCCGTCACAAAAATATCACGATTCGTGTTTTTTGACGAATGTGATTTCAAAAGACGATACGTGTTTGTCATTTTTCATGATTCGTGATGCGTGTAAGCAATGGCATCTAAAAAGCCGCCGTCAAGAAAAATAACTAATCATGAAAAATACGAATCGTCTTCGTGTGGATGCTGTAATTGCATGATGGTTACCATAAAATCGTGCCAAGTAGAATTCTGTCTATTTACTTAGGCACTTACCATAACCGTTTAAATACATTTGTTTCATCATTCCAGCGAGGTGACAGCTATTCCCGAAGACGTGGAGGTGACAGACGTGGGTCCCCGGGAGTTCACGGTGAGGTGGCGCTGTGAGGAGGCGGAGGTGTCGCTCGAGACATACTCGTATATGGTGTGCACGAGGAAGGTGGATGGCAATGAGGAGTGCCTTGAGAGGTGCGTTACGTGGATGGGTTGAGGGTTTTAGGATGATATTTTTTTGGGATTAGGATTGATTGGTGGATTGTATCCTCAAATCCTATGATTTGGGGATAAAATTGCTAAGATAACATTCCTTGTTTCTTTAAACAAGGAATTTATCTTAGCAATTTTATCCATTGTTTTCATCCATACATTTTTATTCCTTGTTTCTTTAAACAAGGAATAATCATAACTAATTAGTACGGAAACTGCTATCGCCACTTTTAACGCAGTGTGCGTAACACTATAATTCATCATTCGTCACTCACACTAAACCAAAACACTGTTTTAATCATCGATCGCGTTCGTCACATCAGCAACATGATTACATTGATCATTTATTAGTAATCTCTTTCGACACCTGATTCAGGTCAAAATCAATTGCTCCCTTGAACGCAAGTCGAACGCAAGCCTATTTTTAAATAAATAAAAAGGTACTTGCACCTTCAAGTTTTTCTGACTTCATTCCAATTCGCAACATCTTCAAATGAATTGGTTAGGCTATAATAAAATTAATGCCAGCCTCTTTTCTGTCACGAATCTGGTCCCGCTGAGGACTATAATCTCATTGATCTTCTTCTTGCGAATTTTTAACCATGTTAAAGCCATGTTATGCTTATTAAATGTTAAATAAGTAAATATAATTATCATTTGTGTTATTAAATACTTTGACATTAGAAAAACAACTCACACAGGCGGCGTTAGGACCCGCGACCTCTGCCGTACCGTGGCAAGCGCTCTAACCAACTGAGCTACCTGTGTTTCGCCTGAATCAGTCGTTATATAATTTGTCCTATCCACAGCCACAGCAACACAGCTCGCATCGAGAAGCTGTCCCCGAGCACGGAGTATGAAGTGCGGGTGCAAGCCCGAATACCGGCCAGGATGGCTGTCGGGGACTTCTCGGCCCCCATCTATATTAGCACGCCTTCCGAGGGTGAGTGGATTCGCACCTTTTATTGACTACAGAGATATTTGCACCAATTATACAGAGTGGCGGATTTACATATTTGTCGCCAATAATAGGCTATTCAAATTTTGTCGCCCCTACCGACCTCTACTATTCGATACCCTAGTTCACAATTATATTATCTTTTTTTACCCGACTTAAGCAGAGCCAATAGGAAGGGTTATTTGTCAATGAAATTGTAACTTTATGATTTGTGCATTATCGTCCTATTTACACTACCTTTTTCCCGTAATTAGGTAGTATGATTACGAACTAAAAGAAAATTTTAAAGACCGCCCATTGTAACACTGTTAAGTATTTTGCAGTTTTTTATTTATTATTTAAAACAGAGAATATCTATTTATAATTTATTTATTTTTGTTGTATAAGTATTATGTATTTGTATAAAACGTATCAATTTGTTAGAAATACAACTTGTGCTGATACTACAAGACATTTTTTATTTGTGTATTTATGAAATAAATGGTTTTTATTTATTTATTCCGAACTAGCTATCGCCCGCGGCTTCGCCCGCGTGGACGTCGGAAATTATCCCATGGGAACGTACCTCAGGAGTAAACTTTAACTACCATTATATCACTCTCCGGTTCATAACAGTACCTACAACAACATGACAGTACAAACAGACACTTCAATTTTATTTATTTGTATAGAAGATTCTCAATCTTATTACCCCCGCAGAAGAGCTGTTTTACCCCCGAGGGGGTGAATAGTTTTTTATTTTTCTATTTTGAGTGACATAAACACACGCGATTACAGTCTGTAATACCCCAAATTCATCACCACTAACCGATCCCGCGTCGAGCGCGGCAACCGTTACACAAAAATAATCCTTATAGCATGATTCAGTATTCACGCGCGACGGCGCGATGGCTTATTAGCGTATTTCATGTATAAGTTTGGTGTTTATATATCGATTTCAATGATTCTTTTTTTATTGAATAGGTAATAATGTTACCTTTTTTTAATTAGGGATGAGTGAGAGTATTATAAACGTAAGAGTAAACAAATACAATCAGAAAGCTCCGAAATGCTAAGCTATCGGGAGTTACACGTATTATTAGGTGTGGTGTTTCGGGCTGCACACGCGACGGAAGCTTAAAAAATGGATTGTAGCGTAATGAAAAGTATACTATAACCTGCCCAGGAGTTTGAAGAATAATTGTACCAAGTTTCGTTAAAATCCGTCGAGTAGTTTTTGTTTCTATAAGGAACATACAGACAGACAGACAGACAGACAGAAAGACAGACAGACAGACAGACAAAAATTTTACTGATTGCTTTTTTGGCATCAGTATCGATCACTAATCACCCCCTGATAGTTATTCTCTACAGATTTATTATAAGTATAGATGACTTCACTTTCACTAGACTGGGTCCTACTCCTTCCCAATTCTGTTTATCCTATCAGAAAATGACAGAGTACGGTAATAGTTTGTTCTAGAGTAATAAAGATTTATTTAGAAATTCCACGTGTTACGATTCCGATATAAGTACCTACTAGGTGTAAGTGACAGCGTAATCAAAGCTAAAACCATGGGTTCAGTACCTTATACTGAACCATGTCGCGTTAAAATATTACGTTATATTTTTATGTAAGTATTTATTTATTCTTAATATTATGAAACTGTGCTAAGTAGCAGAATGACATTACGGACTGCATAACAACCTATCTTTTAATCTTTCTATACATCCAAACGTTTATTAGTAGATAAGCGACCAGGACCGCCTATATACTGTAATTTTCCCTGACTTTTAACCGATTTAAAAATAACCTGAGGTTCTTAATTCTTCTTGTGTTGGTTTTTTACTCTATTCTTATGTATCTTCCTATATCCTATTAATCTTTCTTCCCTCCCCAGGTCCTCAGCGCTTCAAAGACCTGACCTACAAGCTGGTCAACGCCTCCACCCTTCGGGTATCCTGGAACAGTGTGCCTGAGAAGTATACCATCCACTACAGCAATGAGCTGAAGCTGCCCATCAACCAGTGGCCTTGTGTTGACACCGTAGGAAATACTGTGCTGGTAAGTTTTTGACAATTTAGGAGAATTAATTTGCTTTGGGATTTTTAACCTTACTTCAGCGAGTTATAGTTTATTTTCAAATGTAGTCTTATAAGTAACTTTTCAATGAGTGTTGACAATCTAAAATCAACTTTATTTTCATGACATTAAAGTTGAAATTTGCGTCAATGGCAATATATTTTTTTGGATAGTTCCTAGTTTAGACTACTTTTAGCTAGGAAAATTACTGAGTATTTCTCTTTATAGCGAAATAAAAGATAATGGGCCACATATTTAGGTACTGCATGCTTAGCATGACAATAATTTTATTCTACCTCTATTCTACCAAAGGATAGACAAAGTTCTTTCTATCCAATCGTTATCTCTTCTGCCCGAGCTCGCGGCGACCCGTGCTTGGTTTATCAGAATGTTGTCTACTACTGAAGAATATAAACTTTTCTTTTCTTCATTGTACGCATAAAACGGCAGAGATCTTTCTACAATCTAATTGTCTATTCTTCTGTAGATAAAACTTGTTTCTATTGTGGCTAGGCCGGTTGGAATTAGGTAATGTGAAAAACTTGCACCTCATAATAGGATTTTGTTTCAGTTAACCGGATTAGACCTGACGAAGGAGTTGTATGTCATGGTGACGGGGTATGGGCCCCTTGGCCACAGCGCCATCCTGACTATACCTGTGCAAGTACCTGGTGAGTACCTGGCCTTTAAGTAGTATAGGTTTACCATCGTAGGAACTAGGAACCTTTTCTCCACTGAATAGAGAATTCGGAATTCGATCCCGGCTCTTATTTCCAATCCCGAAATTTCGGGACTATAAACAGAAAATTCCGAGATAGCCCCGGGATTTATGATATTAAAGAGGGTCGGGACGCTTTTTGGGTTCCGTACTCAAAGGGTAAAACGGGACCCTATTACTAAAGCTCCGCTGTCCGTCTGTCTGTCTGTCACCAGGCTATATCTCATGAACCGTGATAGTTAGAAGGTTGAAATTTTCACAGATGATGTATTTCTGTTGCCGCTATAACAATAAACACTAAAAACAGAATAAAATAAATAGGTATCCCATACAACAAACTTGATTTTTTTGCTTTTTTTCTCGATCTTAATAAAGTTTATAATATAGTGTCTAATGTTATATAGATAATGGTACGGAATCCTTCGTGCCCTAATCCGACTCGCACTTGACCGGTTTTTTTCATTACGCGACGATTTCTCCCAGTCAACTCCTATCGCAAGCCGCGTTAAGAATAAACTGTTTTTCTCTTGTTCCAGAAGCGAAAGAGCTGCAGTACTGGTTCACCGGGTCCGGCGTGCAGGTGACGTGGCGGGGCGACGGGCCGCGCGTCGTCAAGTACTCCCAGAACCTGACGCAGTCGCTGGACAAGTGGCCCACCATCAACGTCACCACCAACACTGTGCATGTAAGATTATAGAGTTACTAGCTGTTTCCCGCGACTTCGTCTGCGAAAAATGGATGAAAAGTAGCCTATGTGTTTTTGCAGGTCCCAGGCTACCTCTTTGCCAAATTTCATCCAATTCCGTCCAGCCGTTTCGCGTGAAGAAGTAACAAACATACACACACACACACAAACTATCGCATTTATAATATTAGTGGGATAACCAGGGCGAAGATCATTCCTTACCTTGGAAGACAGAGATCTTTCTTAATCTTGAAGAAACCTCGTACAATCAATCGTACGGGAAGTTGCAGGTGAAAGAAGGCCCCGAAATGCCATTATGCAGTCATTCCAATCCGGGATCTTTTACTTTCGATATGTTAATTTTTGACATTTCTCAAGTCCTGACAAATGTATGGGCCACCTATGAACCACTGCATGATCTTTAAACCAATCGCAGTAGATTATTATAAAGATACTTTGCCTTTGCCTGAAAGCGGGTAACCAGTTTTTACCGGGACTGGAGCGCTGTTTAACATCAACACCACTCTGTGCCAGAAAGAATGTATGAAGCCTTCGCCAGTAGATTTGGGATTTCATCAAACACTAAAAAAAACCGGACAAGTGCGAGTATGCCTCGCGCCCTAAGGGTTCCGATATATGATCATAGATGGCGCTACTGCATACTTCTAGTGGTGTCATCTATGAGCAGATGGCTCCATTTAAAGTCCGGTGACTGACCGCGGACAACAAAGTGATCCTATAAGGGTTCCGTTTTTCCTTTTGAGGTACGGAACCCTAAAAAAAAACAGAAATCCACTCAATCAGAAACCAGAAATCTGATCACATAACAAAATCAACAAGATATTGGTTCTCAATTTGTCCAAAAAGACTAATCAAGTCCAAAAATGATGGAAAATATTCTTCATTATAATCTCTGTATTGTTCTAGATCTCCGGCCTGGAGTCTGAGCAGCCCACCTACGTGATGGTGGCAGCCCCAGGGCCCAGTCCCCGCAGCCAGGTGCTGACGGTACCGCCGCGACCACCCAACCAGTCCTCGTTCTACCTCAGTAAGTTTCGATTGAAATAGAAGCTTCAATTGAAAATAACAGTCCATTTTATAGTTACCACTGTGTTAGCAGTAGGGATCATAATTTTGCTCATTGCCTAGTACTTTTCTGACAGTGAGTGCCGATCAATAGTTCCACTATAGGTACTATCGATAGTTTTCATCTAAAAAAAACCATACTATCGATAGTATTGCTTTATAAACTATCGATACTATCGACAGTCCAAAACAATCGATAGTACTTATTGATAGCCAGGTACAGACGGGGGGGGAGGGGGAAGCTGCTCCACCCTAGCAACTCCTGAATCGAAAAGTAAATATTTTAGAAAGAATTCGGGCTATTTCACCAAATATTCATGTGCTACTCTCCAGCAACGCCACCATAATTGATATCGATCTATCATAGCGGAATATAATGTACTTTGAACGTACATAATGTACGTATACCGATAATTAGTGTACCTAGAGTAGATAACGAGATAATGAACATTGATTGTGGCGCCGCTGTAATGCCTACTCTCTGGCGGCGCCACTAAGATTTCATAGACTCCGTAATGATATTAACATCTATTCCCTGTTGAAAAGTAATGTACGAACGCTGTTTAATACGTACGTGTTCATAAATATCATAAATATATTGTAGTTTCGTTTATTTCAGTGAATATAATTTACATTGGGAACGCCTTAATATTTTATGTTAGCAAAATATTGTGTTATTGAAGTTGAAGGTATTTGTGGAAAACAATATTATTACATTTAGGAAATGCAATGCTGTAAGATTTGATTTGCGTAATTGGACATTCTGAATCCCGCGGAATCAAGGTGTTTGCTGGATCCCGTATGGATAAATTATGAATAAGTCCAACATTAATTGAAGGGACTTTTATGAAACAAATCATAATGTTTTTTAAAGACAATTATTAGGTATTATCTACTAGACTTTTGCCTACGACTCCATCCGCGTGGACTACAATTAATTGACCATTTTATTAAATTACCTCCTTAGTGTAGGGCGTCTAGTATCTCTGGTCCATCGCACATTCATCCCACCGAAATTAGATGAAATTAGCATAGATTTTAGTTGGACCCAAAGCTAGGTTTTTTTTAGTGATAAAACATTATTTTTGTTAATTTTTTTATGCATAATCGGATATTAGATTTTTTTCTTGGTCCATTTATGTAAACAATAGCTACTATACAGCATGGAACAAAAACCCTCTTCAATCCCAAATAAAATGGGGCCATTTTATACTTATCATTATGAACAACTTTTACTATGACACCAATGCTGAAATCGTGAAAAAAAAATCAGCTGTTCCATACATTTTGTTGAGTTATGGTGAACATAAATGTATGGAATAGCTGATTTTCTAAATAATTGAAATGGGGCTATTTCACCAACCTATCAATATCTGTTCAATAAACGAAAGATAAGATAAGCTAAAGGTGACTTTTAGGCGATTCGAACACTGCCCCGCATCACGCAGCGGGGTGCGGGAGTGCGTGATCTTACGTTGTTTGCAAGTACCTATGTTTGTATAGAAATCACGCATAGTACAACACACTGAAAACGCATTCACGCGCGGGGTTGCAGATCACGCACCTACATGCGGAGAAACACGCACCCCCGCGCGTGGGTGCGGGGCAACACGCAAGGTATGGCACACTGAGATCTGCAGTATCGTGCGTGATTTCGTGTTGACAGTTGACATCTGCCGACAACATACATATCGTTGCTAGGAAGTTTGTTTTATTTTAAATCTGCCAGTATGAAGAACAAGACAATCATTGCCATCTAGTGTAATAAATTAGATACTAATGAACTGCTTTATAAAATGTCAAAAAAGTTGCTAAGATAACACTACTAGGTGGCGTATTGTTTTTTCCTCTTGGCTACCGCATGACAATACTGCACCTACGCGCGTTTGTGCGGAAAAATCTGCATGATGATGCAGATCTGCACTCCCGCACCCGCACGCGTGGCGCCGTCGCCACGCACCCCGCTGCGTGATGCGGGGCAGTGTGCGAATCGCCTTAGTAAATTAACTTTTACTTCAATAATGTTGTCATTAACATATTATTGCATAGTTTAGTGATCACATTAGCTTAATTAACAGACAATGATAGGTTGGTGAAATAGCCCCTTAATGTGTCATTTTTTTGTGTTTTATTTCAATTACCTATATTCGTACATAATACCCTAAACTGACCAGATAGTATTATGAATTATTATGTACGTTTAAAAGTCATCATCATTCAATTTATTTATTAACAAAATGTTTTGCTAACATAAAATATCAAGGCGCTCCTAATGTAAATTATTTTTAGTGAAATAAACGAAACTACAATATATTTATGATATTTATGAACACGTACGTATTAAACAGCGTTCGTACATTACTTTTCAACAGGGAATAGATGTTAATATCATTACGGAGTCTATGAAATCTTAGTGGCGCCGCCAGAGAGTAGGCATTACAGCGGCGCCACAATCAATGTTCATTATCTCGTTATCTACTCTAGGTACACTAATTATCGGTATACGTACATTATGTACGTTCAAAGTACATTATATTCCACTATGATAGAACGCTATCGATTATGGTGGCGTTGCTGGAGAGTAGCACATAAATATTCACCTAGATTGATCAATATAGCTATTATTTAGCCACAAGTCCTATAGTAGATAATCATACTGTGTTTGTTGTACAGGTATCAGCATCGGATGTGGTGCGTTGATACTGTGCCTGCTGGCCGTCGCTGCCGTCTGCATATGGCGCCGGAGGAAGAGGTCACAATCTCCTGTCAGGTATGTCTTAAGCTTCTTCAACTAGCTGTTCCCCGCGGTTTCACCCCCGTTGCTCGAGTTCTAAGGGTCGTAGCGTGATGTTAAATAGCTTATACTCTTCCTCATTAATCTGGCTATCATATACAAAAATATTTTTTCGAATCTGACTGGTATTTTCAGAGATTGGCGGGTTCAAATAAACGAACACTTCAGCTTTATTATACAGCATGTAACAAAAACCCTGTTGGTCCCCAAAAGGGGTCATTACCTATACTCATCATTATGAACAACTTTTACTATGGGACCAACCCTGAAATCGAAAAAATAAATCAGCTGCTCCATACATTTTGTTATGTGAACTAGGGATGTTACGAATATTCGAATTCGCATTCGCTTATGCGAATGATTCGCATCATTTTAAACATTCGCATCGATATTCGCATTAGCATCAAGCGATGCGAATGTTTTGCGAATGCGAATGTGTACAAGTCGTGTTGTGTCTCGCCCTGCGCTCGCACGGTTGGTCGATCCTCGCACGCGGAGAAGGCGCAGGCAGGCATCACGTGTTTCATTCGGCCAGTAGAAGGCGTTTCTTTTTCGCTGCTAACAAGGCAAACTAACTAAGCAAGTTAGTTTGCTTTGTTAGTGTTGTCAGTCAGTATAAGTAAATAAAAAAGTAGGTAGTTTGTGAGTTTAGAATTGTGTTGAGCTATTTTGAGACAGATTTCCCACGGCACCGGGAAAGAGAAGTGAAAAATGGCGATTTTTTACGATCGATATCGATCGAGACCACGGAAAATGCAGTTTGTGAGAAAAAATACTTAAAAAAAAAAATTGTTTTTTTTTTAATGTATTTCCCAAACATTCGCATTCGCATTCGCACATTCGCATCCCGAACATTCGCATTCGCATTCGCGAATGAACATAAATGTATGGAACAGCTTATTTTTTCTTGCTTTCTTATGCCGAAAATATGCACAGTTCCTGTGTGTCTGCGGACGAAGTCACGTGCAAAGTGCTAGTAAAAACTATAACACGCAGTCAGTTGCAAAAAATCTGGATCCTCATATTTTGCAGGTCCCGTCGACGGAACTTGTCTTCTAACGAGGGAAACGAAGAGGAGGGGGCCGAGATGACGGTATGTACCGAGGTATGTAGGGGTTTTTTATTAGTATGTTAAGATAAGGCGTTAAAAAATTCACTCTAAGGGCCTGTACACACCACGTTTTTTAAACGCGCCGTCGACGTGCGTTTGTAGCGATACAGACGCGATACGCACGCAAGTCAGACGCAGCCTGTAGACCTCTGTAGGATAAAAGCGTGCCGTCGACGCGTGTTTTAGAAACGCGCGTCGACCGCTCGCTTAAAAAACGTGGTGTGCAAAGGCCCTAAGTTTAATGGATTGTCTAAGTTAGTAACGATGAAAAAAAGAACTATGCGTTCCAAAGATATGTAATTATTTCATTAGGCAAAAATGATTCATAATGCGCACTGTGAATGCACAATGTACAAAAGCCTCATAATTTAACCACTGATCAATATATACAACTATCCTTGTCATTTGTATGACAATGAATAGAGATGAGATTGACATAAGAGCTGTTTAAAATTGGCCAATTTGTACATCGTATAACTTAGGCCCTTAGGATTTGTCCGGGATATACCTACGCCTAAGTGGGATAGACGCCTCAGTATAATTATGTGAAATCTATGACGCGTAAAGAAAATAATGCCTTAAAATAGGAACGCGCCCCTCAAATACCTAACCAGATTGTGATGAACTCCACAAAATTAGAGTTAATTTTTTAACCCATAAAATAATACTAACATTCTGTTGTTTTTAAAATATCTTCAAAAATCAGTAGTGGTTTTTATAAAGGCAGTATGAGTCAAGTCTGTAGTGATTATTGTGTATGTGCAGAACATTGAGAACCGTCTGGCAAACGGCGGGGGAGCCAAGGACGCGGGGGAACCGCTACTCAACGGGCACGTTCACATTACTGAGAACCCTAACGTGAGTATTGCAGCAATTCATCATCTGAGTGACATCAATAGTGACTCTCGCAATTAGCACCGGATTGGCGTCTTGCGGGCGAGCGCGTTCGCGTCGCGAAGACGCGGCGCATGCGCGAAGACGTGGCGTAAACGCGGCGTTTTTTGCGCTCACTCTCCCTATTCAAAAGTCTCACCGCGACTCCACAACGCCAGCGCAGCGTTCAGAGGGCACGCGCCGTCATTGGCGCTGATCAAACGGTAGAGGGACGCCCACGCCCGACAGACGCCAGTGGGATCGGGCCCTAAAGTGTAATTCAGCTTGCAGCACACTCATAGCGCTGCGCGCCTACAATATTAACTTACAAGGTAGTCTCTTTCTATCGCGTAACTCGATCTCTTCAAAGTAGGTAAAAAAAACAACCATTTTTGTCTACAGCAATCGAAGACACCAAACGGGCGGATGCGCAAAGGCCGCCGCTACGAGGCCGCGTTCGACGTAGCGCGCTATGAAGACCCCGACGCCACGCTGGAGACGGTCCTGGACCCTGACACCTCCACCTCAACCACCTTCAACCTCCTCGACACCTCCAGAAGACCAGAGTACGACGTCTCCCGGTCCTCGCGAGACCTCAGCGCTAACAACTCCTTCAACAAACTCCCTGACGACAACATGAACTCTGAACTCACTCGAAGCACCGACTTCCAATTAGACAACAGCAAAATTCTCCCCACGCTCCAACCTAACGGTTGAGACCGCCCCCCCTTCCCAGTCACCAAGAACTACACTAGGGGTAGGCGGCCCCTGAGACCCGGTACCGACCGATACCGGTCTCTCGCGTCAATTCGAATGGTGTTGCTAATTATAAGTGAAGGATTGAGATTGTGTATAGACAAAAATCGTTTTTTTTACTAGTTGCTCGTTAGACACAGTAAAAATGGATATACGACTATAATAAGGAAGGGTAATACTTAAAGTTTTTTAATAGATAATAATGAGGCTTGAAATAGTCCGATTGATACGGGTTCGCGCGAGGATAGCTCATCGTGTTTCGTTCCTAACGTTAGAATTTATTTTTAATGATTGTAAGGCTGATATTTTTTTGGTAAACAATAGTACGGGTAAATAATTTAAGTGTTAAAAATGGATTCAGGTCGGAAGTAACCGTTTAATAATACCACGTGTAGTTATTCTCGCCTAATCTGTTCGTAACTTCGCCGTAGTGAAGTATCACCCCCTATAGTTGTTATTATGTATATATAATGTTTTTATTGCCGTTTTTATGGCAACATGCACTTGTATATAGCGTTGTTCGTTTACGGCCTGAGATTATATGCGCCCGACAATAATGTAGGATTGGCGCGTACAAACGTAACTGCAAATGTTTTGTGGCGTCTACCTGGCGCCGCGCAATATGCTCGGTTATGTAAACAGTGCCTCTGAAAAGTACACACTGGTTCATAAGTCATAAAAAATAGATTTCACCGTTAGTGCAACATAATCGTACAAAATATAGACCAAAATAATTCCAAACCCCCATTGAAATTCGCGTGTACATAACATAAAAAAGTATTTTATCGATGTTTAAAAGAAGATGATAACTATATTTATTTTTTCCTGATTATTTTCCCACAGATCACAGACAAAGCCTCAGATGCTAGTAATCTTCACAATTTACATTCCAGATTTTAAAATAATACCTATATATATTTTACACACATCACAATAATAATTTAATAATTATAATATAAACGCACAGGTTTTTTTATATATTACTGTTATAATTTGTTTAATGCAGTTTTACATTTTTTTATCCACAAATTTCTAGATACTTAAAACCTAAGAAATCAAGTAGATAGATTAAAAAGTAATTGTTAAATATAAAATATATATTATGATAAAAGTAATAATTTATTACAACGAACTATGACTATTATAAAATGAAAATAGTTTATAAAATCACGCGTTATCGTTATTAAAAGTTACTAAAACGTTATTGCACATTTTTCCTCTTTTTAAATGCTGGGACATGTTTAGCTTACGTCTAATTATGTTATAATTGCGATCTGGTCATCTTAGCTGTGTAGAATTTATAATTATTATGAGAAATCAACTATTTTTATTTATAATAATTTTTATGTTCTCTTGGTTCTCTTGCTAATTATTATGTCCAGCAGTGCTATTCTCTTAGGATACAGCCCTGTGTGCAGCGCTGCCGCAGCGGTGAAACTACAGTTTGGTATTCACTAAGCTGCGAATAGCTGCAGTAGCGCCATATGTCAAAGACTGGCGCTCAAGGCTGTGGCGGCCGTGAGTTAAAACTACTCAAATTGCGGGCAAATTGACGACGACGATTGGTTACACGCTCGGCCGATTTCGACGACTAGGTCATAATCAAAAATTGTCTCTTATAGAATAGCATAGCAGGAAATAAGTATGATATTACTCGACAAGCAATTTCCCTAACCCACCCAGTTGTCACATTCCTTACACATTAGTTTTTAATAAAACAGTTCATAATACATAGATAATTTATTATAATATTCTCACATAGGTACTTGCAGTAGCATTGAAGTCCAATGCTCCATGAATTTTCGTCAGTAATTCGCATCCCATCAGACAGAATTCTTAGATACCATAAACCCACAGCATAAACCTTATAATATTAAAAAAAAAAAAAATGTTTTAAAAAAGTAAGTAATATACAGGGTGGAATTTTGTAATGCCACCTGAAGGGAAAGTACTCTTAATACTGTAGATAGAAAATTTTACTCAAAGAAAACAT
This sequence comes from Thalpophila matura, assembly GCA_948465475.1. Classification (NCBI taxonomy): domain Eukaryota; kingdom Metazoa; phylum Arthropoda; class Insecta; order Lepidoptera; family Noctuidae; genus Thalpophila; species Thalpophila matura. The sequence goes on along the minus strand of OX419186.1, from coordinate 17,328,823 downwards.
TCCTATATTTTTGAATAGAAAGAATACTGCATTCAAAGATTTTCAAAAATTCGCTTGCCACACCCGGGAATCGAACCGTAATAAATTAATAATTTAAGATTTCACGGTTTTCCTATCATTTAATTTATCAAGTTTGTTAGAGAGATTTCATCCTTATAATTGATCCTAACGATCAATGCAATAAAAGTACGGGATGTATTTTTTACCGATTTTAATCGGTTCCTGGGTGTGACAAGCGAATTATCGAAAATCTTTGAATGCAGTTTTCTTTTTATTCAAAAATAAAGGAATGTTTTCTTTGAGTAAAATTTTCTATCTTCACTATTACGAGTACTTTCTCTTCAGGTGGCATTACAAAATTCCACCCTGTATATTCATAAAAATCATGAATGTTAAGTTGGATAAAAGTAATTTCTTTACTAATATAATACAATACATAAGACTGACGTGGCCAAATCTGTTGTGACGTAAGCTAAGCATATTTTAGCGCAGCGTGCATTACCAACATAATGTTTGCTGACCATTATTCCATATCACAATTTGTATCTACCTCATTTTATTCGTTTTAAGGTTATTTTAGATGTTATTGGAAAATTTTAAATGTTGAATCGATTAAGTTTTCTACGGTAACCCAACGAAGTGGTTAAATGGCACTTACTGGTTAGTTTTAGTGGTGTTTTTTTTATTTATTTATTGTTAGGACAGTAAGGCCATGTTGTTTCAACTTACAGTTACGTATCTGTAACCGTCAAATATGGCGGCTTGTACGACAATTTCATACTGACTTAACGATTACGTACTGACTTACGAATACAGATGGTTTGAAGCAACCCGCCCTAAGTATTTCGCTGATAATTCGTAATGTTTTTTTTCCTGTTTAGGTAGTGTTAGTGCCTGGTGTGTGGTCGATATTATTATAATTAAATCATCATGATCGTTTAATAAAATTGTTTAAAAATATTTTGATACTTAAATTTTATTGACAATGTTTTCATTACGTGAAATTACACAGTACAATACTTATTTTTTTATTATTATTATAGTAATTGCATTTAATTTTCCACTTTTGCCGTTAGCCTTATAATATAATTTTAATAGTATCGATCAATGCCAGGAGTTGTTAGAAACTTTTAACGGCAGGACCTTTTGTATCACGTTTTTGGTTTTTATTTATGTACAATCATGACTGATTTTATTATGTTTTATTGCACTAAAATCAGACGCCTATCTTCGAGTATATATATATATATTACGTACCTATTTATATCTTGAGTTAAAAGCACCTAGGTACAATTTATTATATTGTAAGGTTTGGCGGCCGCGGAGCAAAAGTAAAAAAATAATAAAAAAAATCATAAAATTTTCAATGTGTACATTTTTCTCTTAAATATTATTAATGTTACGACATTTTTATGCATCATTACTTGTTGTGGCACCCGGCCGTCATTGTAAATAACATAAAATATAAACTCAGTTTAAAATTAAATTGAAAAGGAAAAAACGCCGACTATGTACCTGAAAAATTCAATTACACTAAGTTAGCTAGACTTAGGTGTAGTGTTAGATCTTTAAAAATCTAGAATTTTATCTTTGACGCTAGGTTTTGTCACAGGGTCTAAGCTTCGATTCTGAATAGTTGCAAAAATATGCGCTGTTTTTTTCCTTAGTTTTAGCAAAAATGTAGTTCATTTTTATCAACGCATCCTCTATGGCTCGTCGTAGTGCGCTGGTTTTCTTAGTTTCACTAATACATACACACACACCTATGTTTATTATTTTTATTCTATCCCAGTATTGCTACATTGCGTGTTAGAATTTCGCTGTTGTCTTTTTTTGGATCACCATTGATGACTTATTTCTGTTTAAAAGTACAGCAAAGTCCACGTATGGACCATTTACAGCCAAAAAATGTATAAATGCACGATTTATTGAATCGCCTATTTCAGTTTTAAATGTAAGTTGTATAAAAACTTTGAGAATAAAATTACATTTAACATACAAATGCTTCGGTGACTATTTTAATAAAATAAAAATAACGATTTCAATGTTTTCTATAGTATAAAGTAATAATAAATTAACGACTTCTATAACTATAACACCAAACATATTTTTCTTAAAATTGGATATAACTTGTGAAGAGAAATAGATACTGTTTCGTAAAGGAATAAATTTTATTATGGATAACAATTTTTGTAAAGAATTAAGCGTTGCATTTTTAAGAATTATAGAATAAAATTATGACAGATAGTATTTGCTACTCTTAAATGAAAATAATAATATAATTATTATAACGCATTTGATTTTATACTACTTAAAGAAAATATGTTAAACTTTGAATGTTCAAAAAGTACCGTAGATTTAAAACAAGAATTATTCATTTCTACCGTAGGATTACCGTCTAGTTAACAATTTTAATGTAACTTATTTTTATTATTATTATTTTTTATTCAATTATTACGGAGTTTCAAGTTCACTCGTGGTTGTGTTAAGAAATAATTTAACCACTTTAACTGTATTACTGAAAACTGTTGGATTTTTTTTCTATTATTAATCATTATTGTATTGTGAAACCAAAATAATTAAAACGTCGACGCAATAACAGATACCTGAATGATGTACAATGTTTTTTTGGAACTTATTTATAAAACAGTAGTGCATGCATTTATATAATACGTTGTATATTGTTTTGTTTGGTCTATTTTTTGGTAAAAAAAAATAATTTGAAATTACTTACTGAGAACTTCTCATTTATTTTGCGTTTTATTTGTTTTGTTTGTCTATTGAAAACTTGTGATGGTAGATAAGTTACGCAAAAACAATATTTGAACCTCAATATTACATTTGGTTTCAATCAATGTATATATATTTTTTTACAATTTTTACCAATGAATGGACTAAACAAATAGATAAGTAAATAGAATTAAGGGTTTACTACAATTTATAGTTGTTCCCATAATTATGCTGATATTGATTTTAACGTTGTTTCTATACAGTTTTTTTATCGTTTTTTACATTGGCTTGTCCGTCCTTGGAGTGAAAAAATAAGAAAATAATAATTAAAAGCCTGATGTTGTGCCTCTGATGATAATTTTGAATCTCATTTCGCAATATAATGAATTATTGTAAACTGTAAAATGGGGATGGTTTTAAATGTAACCATCCATACTAAGAAAATTAAGAAAAAAAAAATGTTTTTTCGCAGAAATATTACACGTCTTTCATCGCCTTAGTTCGTTATCATGTTGTTTCAGCTTATTTTTGCTGGCAATTACTTCATCATGGTTTCATAAATAATTATAATTTAAGTTTTTTTATAAAGTTTATCCAATTTGCAAGAAAAAAAAGAAAACCTACCTACCAAAAGAGGACAGCCATCCCCTATCTAACCCTGATTCTCATTTTCACTTTTTTACTGTTTTATTATCCACAGTCGTTATTCACAAGTTTTTTTAAAATACAAAGCGGGTATACCATTCCACTATATTTTATTACAATAGATACATTATATTTTTTACTAACGCACATTCCATATCGACTGCAATAGTTTCATACTTACCGAACAGATTTTATGTTGTAAATACCGTTTTTCTTGTTTTTTTGTATAATAATAATTATTATTTTATTTTAACTATACACAAACGTAACGTTACATTTACTTGTTAAGTGACTTTGCGAACTACATTTAACTACAGGGTGGCAGGTTAAACAGTGGAAATATTTTAAGGGGTCATTGTACTCATCATTATGAACAACTTTTACTATGGGACCAACCCTGAAATCGCGAAAAAAAAATCAGCTGTTCCATACATTTTGTTGAGTTTTGTGAACATAAATGTATGGAACAGCTAATTTTTATTGCCATTTCAGCGTTGGTCCCATAGTAAAAGTTGTTCATAATTATGGGTACAATGACCCCTTAAAATATTTCCACTGTCTAACCTGCCACCCTGTATAGCTGACCAATTTGTTACAAAATATTAATAATAGAACTCATAAATAAGCAATAATATGTTATTAAATTAGCCACGTTGTTACAACACAGTAAGATATTTTCGCTTCAATAGTTATTACTTAGTGCGAAATTTCCTGTAAGTATATGTCATATGACAGCAATATTTAATATACATCTATCAATTACTACGTTCATTGAATAATATCTTTCGAAACAAAAACAGCGATCAATTTTAAAATTGCATATGACATTGTGTACAGAAACATTTACAGGTTACATTGGAAGAAAATGTTACAGATACGCAAATAATCGTGATACACCTGAAATGTAAAGCAATAGAATAGATATATATTTGTTGTATATACGTATATATAATATATGTCGGTTATAGAAATTTTCTCTATTCAGACATTTCGAACGTTTTGCGATCAAAACATTAATAGATGTCGTTAAAAATATATGTTTTACAAAGTACCTTACAGAAAAAATATATTGGAAAATCAAGGATGCAATAATGTACAACAAGAAATAATTATAAAATTGTAATTATAAATCTTACCAGTATTTTTAATTAAAATATTATTGTTTTGATTGTAAAATGGCGAAACGTAAACACAAAATAAAAGTACTAAGACTCAGTGAAGTGTGACGTTGATTTAGTAGCATGTACTTAGTGAAACGCGTCCAAAACATATAAATATATAACTTTTAACATAGTTCGAGATCTAACACGAGTTGGTTTAAGTTTATTGTGAGTTTCGCTTGATTTTATTTTGTTCCCTTTTGACAGGTTACATTTTATTGGATATCTTTGCAACGGAAAAAACAATAAGTAAAAAAAATATTGCCAGTACAATAAAATATTCCATTTTCTTCTTTGATAATAATTATTACTTCTATATTAAATAACAGGAGACCAACCTCTGTAGTAACATTCTTAGTATTTCCCTTGAGACTTTTCTTAAACTTTCCTTGTAATAGCCTATAGTTTTAATTAAAATGCCCGCTCTTTTATGTTGATTACTCCTGTCTCGAGAAAAAAGTATTTCACCAATTTCTCGCTTTTAACCTTTGTGGCTTTTTTGCGAGAAGTACTTCGTGGATGCTCTATTGTCTTGCCTATAGAATAGGTATCATCATTACGGAATGATAGTTCTACGTCTTCTTTGATACACTTATGAAAAGACTAGAGCATTAATCGCTATCCTATGAAAAACTAACACCCTTACCACAATAAAAATAAACACGCGTTAAACGCGAATGCTACCAAAAATAATACACACTTGTTTCAGACAAGTTAGTGCTAAAACAAGTGCATATTATTTTTGGTAGCATTCGTGTTGAACGCGTGTTTATCTTTTTTGTGGTACGGCCTTAAATGTTTTTTATTAGGTTGTTTTTTTTTATTAAGAATATAGTTTATCCGTAGATAGAAAAATAATTGTTGCAATTATTAATAGTTCGGGTTTTTTTTTGTGGGAAAATTTGTGTTTCTGTAAATGGTATTTTTTGTTAGGTACAACCGGTACAACATTAATCATTATTATTTTTCTTGTAGACTACGTATTTTTATTATGTATTTCTTAGGCAAGACAAGGCAAGATGTGTCTTCATAATTGTTTACAAAATTCGTTGCAAAGCATCAATAGCATTTCTACAGAAGATAATTTAAGGTGTTGTTGTATATTAATAATATACAAATTTAAAAATTTAAAGACCATTGTGGTGGCTCAATTTCGATTTAAGTACCAATTGATGATAGCCACAATCCGTGCTTTTTAAGTCAAATATTTTGTATATACCGAGAAATTGGGATAGTTTAATGTCCTTATTTAAATTAAAAGATTTTCCTATAACTTTGGGATCGTTGAAAATTATTCTACTTCTTTTTTTCGGTTTTAAGATAAATCTAGTTTTATAGTAGGGATCCTAAATTCTTTGTGCGTGTATTAAAATATCCCAATTTTCGTTAAAAAAAAAAACTATAAAAATAAGGAATTAAATATTCAAAATATTGTGGGGACATGATAAAATTATTGTATTTTTTTTGGTTTGTATTTGTTTTTAAGATTAATAATAATCATAGAATCCTGTACCTACTTTCGAATGTAATGTAAAAAATTAAATTAATTTGGGCCAAAAACAGCAAATAAACCGTTTAAAAAAAAAAGCCAAGTATTTACGATCAGCTGACATAAATGCGCAAAAAAAATAAAAATGACGCGCGCGCAGCACAGTTGCAAAGAAAAGGTACACTCGCGATTGCTGCCTAAAATCATGGACCCGCAAAACAAAAAAAAAGTTAGTTATTAAAAAAATATAACTGAATCTACCTCAACCAAATTACCCATTAATATTGTTTATAAGTGTTCTTTTGAGTCTTATTATTACTAATAAATAACTGAAATGTAGTGTTTTTTATGATAAATGCTATTAGTTCGAGCATCCACCTTTTGATATGGTAATTATTGTTACCGAACTATTGAATGCGGGCGTCGGACTGTTAACACGGTATTGTACGAAACGATATTAAATTTGAAAATAAAGTATGGTTCTTATTGTTTCATTTGTTTACCTTATTACCCACTTATCTGGTCCCACTAGAATCAGTGGTCCTCAACCGGTGGTCCGCTGTGGTCCGTGTGGAATAAACCAGTGGACCGCGAGAACGAAATTAAGGTCCACGAGAACAAAATTAAGGTCCGTGAAACAAATAGTGATATTCCAGAATAAATTAGTGGCCTTTGCGGTGCATGTCAGGGGATTCCCACACCGAATCGCTAATCTCTGGAACTACCAGTCACATTCGGAATAGTAGATTGTTATACAAGGGTGGAAAGAAATCAATTCCCATACGAGATATTTAGACGCACGAGCGAAGCGAGGGCGGCTATAGTCCGAGTGGGAATTGATGACTTTCACCCGTGTTAAACACTCTACTTTTCATTTCAAATATAAGGAAAGTAAAAAATAGTAGTTTTCTTTAACGGAATTGGGGGTCGACATTTCAGAATCGCTTGAACTCATTTTTAATCAAATAATTTCGGTACAGAGTTAGTATCCCGCCAAATTATACATAATAGTCTTTTTTAATTTAAATTTCAAATATGGAACACACCGCCCGCGTCACCGCCGCGGGCCATCCCACTTTAATAGGTATTTTTTTTAATTCACATTGGCCGTATACACTCACAAGACCGCAGCATTTTTTTTTAATCGATATTTTTCTTAATTATGTAAAAAAAATTATAGCCGACTAAATAACCAATTTTAGTTCTATTTTTAAAATTCATTCCCGCCCTAGGGAGGGAAGCAATTACTATGAGTTTTTCCCGCCCAAGGGAGGGAAGCATCGTTTTCGACCCGCTGCTCTGATCAAACAAACACTACTTTCCGAGTATGAGAAATGAAAAAATCTTTTTGTATATGATAGCCAGATTCATGAGGAATATTATAGCCTATTTAACATCACGCTCTGACCCTTAGAAGCAGAGCAGCGGTGGCTGAAACCAAGGGACACGGCTAGTTTTAGATAAAAAATAAAGATCGATACTGGTGGTGGGTTCTAAAATAAAAAACCAAATACAATGCGTACAATATATTAATATTAGTGTTTGTTGATGAGCTGGACTAGCAGGCTTTGACGACAGAGGCGGGACACCGCACCCTCGTCTCGTCGCCGCAGCTTCGCCGCCAGCCGAGCCAGGCTGAACCGGGACCTGGTGCGACCCTCGCGACGAGACCCTGGACGAAATAATAAACAATTATTTAAATAAAGTGACAACGTATCGATGTCCTTCTAGCTGCAAAGTTAGAAGCATTGAGTTGGAGTCTTTAGGTAATTAGTTTCCGATAGATGTCACCAACGCTCATACGAGGCGTAAAAAGAGGTTTCCAATTTCAACTGATTCAGACATGACACTGTAGCTCAGTTGGTTAGAGCGATACCACGGTGAGGTCACGGTATCAAACCCCGCCTGTGACAGTCGTTTTTGAAAATCTCCATAATTATAATTATTTAGTAACAATTAAAAAAAATATAATAAAATAATAATATCAGCCCTGATTTATAAACTGTCCAACTGCTAGGTACGGGCCTCCTCTCAGAATAGGCCATAGTCTACCACGCTGGCAATGCAATACAACACAAAATTAAACTTAATTCCGTTCACATACGTCACATTTTCAAACGCGTGCTCTCGATGTAGTGGTAGCGCCTTATACATCACCTGCTTTATATAATTTGCTCGAAAGCGGTAACAAGGTCACTCGCCTTTGCGACTCCTATTGATTTATTATTTAGATTTAGATACAGCTATAGGCCGACCGTTTAACTGAGTCCTCGCCTGCGCGGTACAGGGGCGCGGGGGTATGACGACCAAGGGGACTGAGACAGGTGCGGGCGGTGGGCGTATTTCATCTCGTATGTATCTTACTAAGCGCCCCCACCGCCCGCACCTGTCTCAATCCCCTTGGTCGTCGTACCCCCGCGCCCCTATGTACCGCGCAGGCGAGGTCTCAGTTAGACGGTCGGCCTATAGTGTCTATTCTCTCGAACGTTCGCAAACAAATTGGCAGTTCTGGTGGTGATATCTGATGGTACAGAAAAGACAGGCAGGATACGTGATGGCAATTTTTGTCAATGGCTTACCTTCAGCCACCCTCTGCCAAGCTTCTCTGTCCACGTTGACCATTCCCGTGGAAGCACTCCTGCCCAACGCCGCGGACTCCTGGGTGCTGGAACTCTGAGACTCTGCCACGTCACTCTCGCAACTTATTCTACTTGACCTGGAACCATGACAGAATTAACCAGTATTAGAATAAGTGGTGAAACCAGTGGTGGCCCAATGGTAGCGGCCCTGACTTACAAGTGGTAGGTCGTGGGTTCGAACCCCGGCAGGCGCACACTTTGCGTAATTTGTTTCATCACCACTGCTCTAGAAATGGTGAAGGAAAACATCAGAGCAAACGCCATGTCGTAAACAAAGATTCGAAGACATGTGACGTCCACCAATCCACACTGAAACCACGTGATGGTTGATTATGAAAACAAGTATGAACAATATTGAACAATAAAATTATAGTGTCAATAAGAACTTTCAGATGAAAACAAATTGGTAGCATTAACTAAAAATCAAAAGAATTCCACTTTAGGTACTAAAGACAAAGGAGTCTACTCGGTTTCATTAGTGTCTTCACCCAGTGTTACAGTAAAAAAAGCAACCTACCTGTCTCCAGGCCTCAAATCGCTAGCGGAACTGGTACCCTCCCTCCTCATAGGCACCGTCGAGGATAGGAACCTCTCTCTCGCCGCCCGAAGCTTTGTCGCTCTCTCCGACAGCGTCGCCGTCGCGACCTCATACTCCACTAAAGCCGTTGGCGTCTCCACGGATGATATCGACCTCCCGAATAATCCTGGCTGCCCAGACATGAAATTGCTGAACGTAGGCACTGTGACATCCGACACATGCCTTAAAGCTGGGAGTGACTCATTTGTAGAAGTTTCTGGCAGGTTTCTGGTCAGATCTGGTACTATTGTGTCAGTGCTGGCGGTTGGCTTGATAGTTTCTTGACTGTCCTCTATCTTCTTCTGTATTAGCTCAGCTATTGACTTCTCTGGGTGTAAGGCATTTGCACTGTGGGACTTTAGAACGCCATCTAGCCCAGCTGCTGGTGCCGGTGTAAGGCGCTTTTCGGCTGAATTAGCATCACGTCTTGATAGTTGGCATGCGCTTGCTGACTTTTGGACTTCCCTCTCGAGGAACGGGTTATTTCTGAAAAGGGAAAGTGTGTTGAGTTTGTTGCACTTAGGAATGTTGTTGTTTGCGGTTTCAACATGTAGGATTGTAGCTTGGGCAAGATCTCCCATTCCGCGAACCCTCGCCGTTCAATGCTCTTCTAGACACCAGCCTGTCTATTTTGTACCGACACGCCGCGGAGAGAATGTCACGGTGAGATTCTCCCTCGAACGTTTGCAAATAAATTGGCAGATCTCGCGGTGATATCACGCGGCGTGTCGGTACATAATACCTAGACAGGCAAATCGCACTGTGATGTGTTTGCGGATGAATGGAAGGAGATCTTGTCAGAATGTTTGTGGGAAGTAATGATCGGTATGCAATAAATTGGTGTTTCCTTTATATTTTGTTTTGTTTATACTTTGTCTACTTCATTGTCTTATTATGTTTCATATTTTTAGAATTATTTACTGTCCTAATTCGTTAATTTGTTGTAAATAAATAAACGATAATAATGATTTTTTGTTTAGGTTCCGGTAGCGAAGATAATACAGAGCGATTTAGTATGAAGATCGATAAAAATAAAACCGAAATGCACATTATTTTGAGCCACTATTCTTTCAAAGGTTCGTATAATTAAAAGCTGTAGTAGGTACGTACCTGATGTTAACACCAACAGGCATATCGGGAGGCCTGCGACGTTCAGAAGCCGGCGATCGCCAGGCTGGTGATGATGCTCCACTGCTTGCTCCAGATGTCTGACCTGCAACCAACATTTAATATCTATTATAATCAAATAGCTGTGCCCCGCAGTTTCACCCCAGCTGCTCGGCTCCTGAGGGTCGTAGCGTGATGTTAAATAGCCTATACTATTCCTCATGAATCTGGCTATCATATACAAGAAGATTTTTTCGAATCCGACTGGTGGTTCCAGAGATTAGCGCGTTCAAACAAACAAACTCTTCGATTATTAAAAAATCATAATATTTTGGATTACAAATATTATTACTATTATTCATTTTTTCTTCTCACGGCACTGTAGCGTTCCTTGTTCTGACAAGGAACGCTACAGTGCCGTGAGATGAAAAAATGAATTAATAATCACAGACGTTGTCTGTGATTATTAATTCATCATGATGAGTAAATGCCAGATATGATTTTACTAAACCTGTTTCTTAATGTTTACCTCGAAAACAAGTTTTGAATTATATCCAGCCAATAGATCTAATCTTCTCTTGGTTTATTTTTTAGTAACATCACAACGTCATCAACAATCAACATCATTACGTCACTTTTAATCAACGATGTTTTACTTTAGTATCGTTAACAAAGAAACCAACAACCAAGGTCCCAAATAATTTAGATAGGTTATTTAAGTATTTAATTTAAGAAAACTATAGAAATAGACTGCAAAATATAATTGAAATCACGATCTACGACTTGTTTATCTAACGAAACTGCTTGCCTGGAATTAAGGCTAGTAGTCTGTCTGAATAGCTAGATTGTTGTATACCCTACCTTCTTCATTAATCTTCTTATTATATCGCTGTATCATAATCCGGATGGACGGAGCTGTTTCTTTCGGTGGCTGTGGCTTCCTCTGTGACGACGGTGAAGACGGCAGTGGAGGTCTAGTCCTCTTCTTCAGTTCCTCAGTTTCTTGAAGGTCACCAGAGCTCTTGGACCGAGTAGTCTTTTCTTGCTTTCCTTTTTCAGATTTTGCCTCTTTCTTCTTCCCTTCGCTTCGGTGACTGTGATCTGAGGGTCTGACTTCAGCAAGGTCTTCAACGTCGACTGGTATGACGGCTCTGGGTACTGTTTCACCACTGCGTACTACGGGTGAGAATATTTTGCGGGTAGTTTTGACTATGACTTCTGGGGAGTGGTCGCGTTGTTCTGGTGCCTTCAACTTGAGGACGAATATCTGTAAATTATGTCGTCATTATTCTCAGCAGTGAACGTTTACTTAATAGCTGACTCTCGCGAATCAGACGCTTTAAAAATAATCTAATTATTTCTTGTTTGCGTACATATTTTTAAACTTAATTGACATCGTTATATCCTTTATGTTAAATTATTGTAATTATGTAATATAAATACATATGTCTACTCACTTCTCCTTCTGAATCTGAATGCAGTGACGTAGGTGGTGTTCTGGGCTTCTCAGACGCACGTCGTGGTCTCTTTCTTCTCCTTGGTATCTCCACTGTGACTGTATCTACTTCAGGCTCCGTATCACTTTCAGAAGGCTTCGACTGCTCTCTCTCTAACCTAGCTCTTGACTTAGATTTCTTTTTACCGTTTGCTTTCTCCACATCCTTCTTTTTGCTATCATCTTTCGATTCTTCGAAACTGTCCCTATCTTTAGTATCAACATTTTTTTCTTTATCACTATGTTTGTTAGGTTTTGGGCTATAATCTATTTCTTCTTCTCTTTGCGGTATAATAGGTACATCTCTATCAGGACTCTTATGAAGAGTTTCATTATCAGTAGCTTCTCTATCTCTAAAGCGGCTAGAACTTCCTCTTTCAATTTCTTCTATTGTTTTTCTGATAAACATGGCATCTTCTTCTATGCTTGGTTGCCGCATGATCTTTCTTTTGCTCTTCTCTGTGTGTTTGTTCTGTAATATTATTTACTTATGAAGGATTTAAACAGAATTTCTTATAGTATGAAGATTGTGTGTTTTACCTGTTCACGAATCTTCGGTCGTGCTCCTGATGATTCCATTGACTTCACGTTGCGAGTATCTGAAAGTACAACTGTGGGAATCGTTTAATTTAGTTTATGACGTAATATATTCAGTTTTGGTTTTTGAACTAGTAAAATTTCGACTTACCAGCCCCATTTGGCTGTAGAACAGCTGTCCCTGTGACTGCCGAGCTCGTTTCACATAGCAGTCTGGCTTCAGCTTGTCCATACGTGTACACTGGCTTTTGAGGAGTATGGCGTGGAGACACGGCAACCAAGGGAGCTGCTGTGCAAACCTCTTCAGCTTCAACTTCCACAAGAACAGCCCCGCGGCTCTGTGGACCATCACAGTCATCGATGCCATCAAGCTGTGGATGAGAAAATATGAAATTGTGAGACGACGCTGAAAATGTGTAAGATCTGTTTTATAAATAATAATCTTATAAATAATACTAAAAGGACTGAACGTAAAGTGAAACGTAATAAAGATTTTAAGACTTCGTATTTCCAAAAAAACCGGACAAGTGCGAATAGGACTTGAGCCCTGAGGGTTCCGTACAAACTTAATTATGTAATGTACGGACGACAAAGTGATCTTATAAGAATTCCAGGACAGTTGGACTCATAATAATGACTACAACTTTGTTTTTGTAGTCATTGGAATACTCACAGAGTGTTCTTCTCTATCGTACTCCGAATCAAAATCATCAGCGTCATTGACACTGAGGCTTGAAGCGTGAAGTCTGCCAGACCCTGCGGCTGAGGGAGCCACGCTGCCATCAGACTGGGTCCTAGTGAGGGGTGCCTGAGGGGTCTTGCTGGTGCGGGCTCTAGCAGCACGTAGGAGAGCTGATGTGGAGGCTTCAGGGGCGATGCCTCGAGACTTTTCCCACTCATGCAGCTTACGGGTGAAAGAACGAGATATTCCTAGAACATAATAAAGAAGACGGTTACGATTCAGATATAGATAGAGCTAGATAACGCAAGTGTCAGCACCTGTATGAAAACCAAGAGTGCCATTTTTTGACTACCTACTATAACGTCACAAAATCAAACCCAAATGATTCAAAGACGCCAGGACCTTATTTTGACTTACGCGGAGTACAGGAGTGAACGAGAGCGGCAGTGGCCACATAAGTATTTTACACTTATGCCGAGCATGTGAAGTATGAGCACTTGCGCTATCTAGTTCTATGTATATTTGAAGTTACGACACTAAGTAATTTATTTCGAAAAATAAATCAATATAAAGTACATAATGATATTAAAGATAATTTCAATGTCTTTTGTTGTAAAATCTATGATGGTCATATTTTTTTTCTGTGTCCTATTGGAATTTTTTTTTGCAAGCACGATAAAAATATGTAAGTATCGGGTGAGGAGCCTCAAGAATATACCTTGGAATTTGAAGAGTCCAGTTGAAGTTTGAACCAGAACTTCATCAGGTTTGGCCTCCTCTTCCCAAGCTGGCACCGAATTCGTCTCCTTCATGCGTTTCCATTCGTCTATAACAAATTAGAATACAAGGATAAACTAGGATTGGATTTTATTTAATGTGTCGCTTTTAGGTTAACGCATCTTGCATCTCGCATCTCGCATCTCGCATCTCGCATCTCGCATCTCGCATCTCGCATCTCGCATCTCGCATCTCGCATCTCGCATCTCGCATCTCGCATCTCTTATCTCTCTCAATATATTTGATGCAATTTATTCGATTAAATTTTATTATTCCATTCTATTCGATTCAATTCTATTCAATTTTATTCGATGAAATTTTATTCGATTTGCTTTATTCGATTTTATTCGATTCAATTTATTGGATTCAAATAATCCAATTCAATTTATTCGATTCAATTAATCCGATTCAATTTATTCGATTCAATTTATCTGATTCAATTAATCCGGTTCAATTTATTCGATTCAATTAATCCGATTCAATTTAGCTAACTCAATGTATGATTCAACTCTATTCAATTTTATTCAATTTCATTCGATTTACTATATTTGATTTTATTCGATTCATTTTATTCGATTCAATTTATTCGATTAAATTTAATTCGATTCAATTTATTCGATTTTAATCGATTCAATTTATTCGATCAAATTTTATTCGATTCTACTTTATTCGATTTTATTTTATTCTATTTTATTCGATTAAATTTAATTCGATTCTACTTTATTCGATTTTATTTGGTTTAATTTTACTCGATTTAATTTATTCGATTTTATTCGATTACATTTTATTTGATTGTTGTATTCGATTTTATTCGATTCAGTTCTATTAAATTTTATTCGGTTCTATTTTACTCGATTTTAGTTGATTCCGTTCTTTTCGATTTTAATCGATTCTATTCGTCGTTATACCTTTTTGTGTTGGTCTGAGGATGAGACGAGACGAGACGAGACGAGACATTTTTGTCACATAATATGGCGTTATTATTTAAGTCAACGATGAATGTATGTCGTTACCCCATCTCCTGAGGAAGTCTTCGCTGAGGTCCTGCCGGGCCGGCACTGGCAGCGGTTGCTTGACGCCCTTCTTGAGCTGCCACTCTGCAAGCTTCTTGCGGAAGTCTGCTGATAGCTGCTCTTCCGTTGCCACTGGACGAGCCGCTGCAATAACAATGGAGGAACGTTGTTATATATTTTTTATATCTATACTAATAGAGAACTAAAAATGCCGTGTCTGTTGTTTGTATATACAACGTGAAATTTTAGTGGTTGTTTTCCCGCGGCACAACGATTTGCCCTAAGTAGTACTATCGAAACAGGGTTAAATTTTAATAATTAATAGAAAAAAAAAAATTTTCTTCAATAACCCCATTTTTAAAACGGTCTAAAAAGTGTAAAATAATTTCTAATGAAATGAAAAATGTAGGACGCATAATTGTAAGATGCGCCCTACGTTTTTCATTTCATTAGAAATTGTTTTATACTTTTTAGATCGTTTTAAAAACGTGAAATTTGAAAAAAAAAAATTTTTCTACTAATTATTAAAATTTGCTCTATGTTTCGATAGTACTACTGGGGAAATCGTTCTGCTGCGGGAAAACAACCACTAAAATTTCATGTTGTAGAAGATATTCAAGAAAAAAAGAGTCCGGATAGGATACTGGAACGTAACCATGCCAGAGACAACTATGGAGAATTTGTGTATTTTTCGCTTCGCCCGCGTGTTTGGGAAAAAAAGTAGCCTATGTGTTATTCTGATGTATGTAATATGAGCTAATACTACTGTAAAGTTTCATCAAAAGCCGTTTAGTAGTTTTTGCGTGAAAGAGTAATTCGTACAGCCTCACAAACTATCGCGTTCATAAATGATTAGCTGTTGCCCGCGACTTCCTTCGCGTGGAAATTACAAATCTACCTATCCCACGGCAATTGTAACCGGGATAAAAAGCAGTCTTTATGCTATTTCAGACTATAATCTGTTTCTGTGCCAAATTTCATCCAGATCCGTTGAGCCGTTCTGGCGTGATTGAGTAACAAACAACCGAAACAAAAAAAAACATCCATCCAAACTTTCGCATTTATAATATAAGACTGTGTCCTCAATAGGCAAACTGTTAGCGGCCGACTGAGTTTACGGCGTATCGGTTTAGTACGCCCTTTCATATATTTGAAATGGAGTGTCCATAATTTGCTAGTTAGTCCACAGTCTCAGTCGGCCGCTAATAGTTTGCCATTAGTAAGATGTAGATTAGACACTCCTAACAGCAACTCACCCGCATACAATTTCCCTCGTCTGTCGGAGAACTCTCTTCTTAATCTGGACTGCAGCGCAGCGTAGTCCCGCGCTATTTCTTCTCTCACACCACTCGCTTCACAACCACTGCTGAGGCCCTCTGTTTCTGGAAGAGATGTGTTATCATTAAGTACTAACAATAAGATGTTATCAAAATAATATAGGTTTATGAGATTTCACAAGCAGTGATAGCCTAGTGGTTTAACCATGTGCCTCCCACGCCGAATGGTTTGAGTTCGATACCGAGGCACCGCTGACTTTTCGAAGTCATGTGCGTATTAGAAATTAATTATCACTTGCTTTAACGGTGAAGGAAACACCGTGAGGAAACCTGCATGCCTGAGAGTTCTCTATAAAGTTCTTGAAGATGTGTGAAGTCTGCCATCCCGCACTTGACCATTGTAGTGGACTATGGCCTATCCCCTCTCATTCTGAGAGGAGGCCCGTGCCCCGCAGTGGGACAGTTTTTTATAAACAGGGCCAATATTATTATTAGAGACCGTTTCACGTAAGAATTCCCCTAGAAGTTATGTTGGCTCCCCTGCTTGTCATTCCTATTTAGGTCATATCGTTATGTGTTTTTTGTAGATTTATGTTTTATAATAATAATATAAATAATAAATATAATATAATAATAAAAATAAATAAAAAAAGAGTGATGAAAGTGAATTGGTGCTGAAAGAAAACTTCCAACACCGTTAAAAACGTTGTAATAAATTGAGATTCAGGGCTGCCAATTTAGCGTTGAAGAGAATTCTTATGTGGAATGGTCTATAGTATGAGATTTCAAAAACAACTGACGCGGGCACACCGTGGGGTCGCTCGAATCAACTTGCGTTTTAGACATACATAAGAATACTCTTTCTCTAGCGTGAAGTCAAATCTGTCATCAAATAAATCTGTCACGCGAACGAGTTGTCAAAAATAGAATCTACGTGAACCAAAACAATTTTTGGCATCAAATTATTAAGAGAAATAAAATGTAAATACTATAGAACAATGTGTTGTAAAAACAATATATTGTAACGAATCTGGATTAAGGAAAAACAAGACCATGTATGTAGATGTTTTGATGTTTTTGTCTTTTATTGTAGTAGACCCTGCGTGACTTTTAAGTCTAGTGATGATCTGCGAAATCGAAGAAAGGTTTCATCAAATTATTTTAATTCCAGCTTAAATTGTGAGACGAGACCTCTTGAGGTATTTTTAGGTATTCTATAGGTCTAGTATCTGTTCATTGAAGATATTCCAGAAATTGCAGTCGGGTCGGGTTAGAGTACTGAGACGTAACCATGACCAAAAAAGTATTTTTGTCTGTTCGTGCGCGCATCACAAAAGAGGTAGGTACTAAACGAATTTTGATGTGGTTTTCCCAGCTTGGGATCTAACTTAAAATCTAAGCCACATTTCATCTAATTCCGGTGGGTTGCACCAGAGATACAGCTAGACCTCTTCGTAGAACTAGTCACCCTATACTAAGGAGGTCATTTAAATTAGTCAAATTGTTGTAGTCCATGCGAACGAGTCGCGGGCAAAAGTCTAGTAATACAATAAAAACGTTATATTTCCAGGTGGCAGCTGGCACCACACAAATGGTTCCCGGCTACATTCTCTTCGCAATAGTTATTTTTTTAATATACTGCCTAGTAAGTAACGATTTACAAGTTTATTTGGTATTATTTTTAATTTAATTAAATCATTTCAGGATGCTTATCTAAACAGCTAAATACGATATCCATAACTAAATTAAATTAAAAAAGAATATCAAAATCATCAGACTGTAAAAAATTGTCTGAACAATGAAGAAAATGAAACAAGTGTTTCAGAATGAACACAGTACACTTTAACAGTCTCCAACACTGAAAAATAAAAATCTGACTCACTCACTGACTGGGTCATACCTGGACCTAGAAACCTGAAATTTTGCACAGAGGTCCTCTTTGATATAGACAGGAATAACGCCAGATTGGGTAATCTATCGATAAGTGGAACCACACTACGTACTACGTATTCCGATGTTCACATGTGCCTTTCAGACACATGAGAACAGTCGGTACGCAGCCACAGCATCGGCAATCCGGCAGGTATGGACGGGCGACTGTCGCCTTGGCTGCCGGCCCAGCGCGTTCAGCGATGGCGGCGTCAGTGGCCTGAGTGGACTAGCAGGCCCAACAGACACCTCCAATCAAAACAGAGCTTGTGTCTGCGAGTCCTGCCCCTGTGAGCTGATCGAGGACTTTCTCAAGTATGTGCCATCAGCTTTAGGGCTTGTACTAAATTAGGAATAGTGTGAATAGTTAGTGAATTTTAATTAATGACAATAAAGGAAGACCAAAGGTTTTGTCTTTTTCAGATCATGCAGGCCTGCAACTCGACTATACGCGAACTCGGCGGATGCAGTATCCCAGTACTACTCCAATTTTACCAAAAAGGTAAGTGATTGTAATAAGCATCCTACATGGCATAGCATAGCATAACCCACATTGAGCTTGCGTGGTGGATTAAGGCCCACTCCCTCTCACTTCATGAGGCCTGAGTTCCAACGGTGGGAACACTGTAAACTGATATTTATGATGATAATGATACATTACCCACTATCTTAGCTTTATCTGCTATGAACGATACATGATTTAATTTTATTTAACATGCATTGTTGCAGTTTAACGAAGCGGTCAACCACGTGGCCAGGGTGCTAGAGTGTCGCACCTCTTGCCGAAGATATGCGCAGGTAATTATGTACGTATTTGTTTATTTCTATCGTCTCATTATTTCCAGTAGCATCAAAAACTTTCCTCAAATGTGCAATTCCAACACCGACAGCGACCGACCGTAGCGACAGCCAAGTCTTCTACTGCAAGCGACACTAGTGGTTTCTATACATTTCGTTTGAGATTTTATGAAGGTACATTAACCGCGGCGACACTGTCACCTATTCCCTCTAGTAGGTACATGTGTTCTATTCCCCTGCCGCTTACCACTGCGGTCGGTCGCTGTCGCCAGTGTCTGAATTGTATCATTAATCTGCTTCGAATACCTCAGGCAGAAATAATTCAACAATAACTGTACAAAAGCATATTATAGATTTCAAGAAAAATAGAAATTTCATTTAAGCAATTGTAAAAAAAATCATTCAGAAACATCAGATAAATATGTGAACTTAAATAAAAGCTGATGATGAATCACCAATGATTATTTTTTCTCTAATATACTGCCTTACTCATAAATACAATAGTGCAGCGCATAATGAAACAAGTAATTTTCATTACAGCTTGTCAGATCAACATCAAACTACGATTCCAATGAAGATTTCAAACTTGTCGAAGGAACATACCCTGAGAAACAAAGAAATGCTTCTGACGTAGCTACAGCATCTGGAGTGGCCCAACAATATGGAAATAATTTAGCTAACCAATTAACTGATTTAGTTGGCAAACTATATACCCCCAGCGCACCTGAGACACCATCGGCCTCCCCTCAAGTGAAACCATCGACCTCAGGTCAAGTAAAAACATCGATCACTGCTCAAACTATACCACCAACTACTTCTCAGAGCAAACCACGAGCTTCTTCTCAAATTAACTCCCTGGCTTCTTCGAAAATCAAACCACCAGCCCCTCCGCAGAGAAAATCATCAGCCCCTTCTCGGAGTAAACCATCAGCTTTCCCTCAGAATAAACCACCATCTTCTTCTCAGAGTGAGTTATCAGACTCTCCTCAACCCTCTCACACTTTTAATACTTCTTCTACTAGAAATTCTAGCACCAGTCCCGCAACCAAATCTTCACCAACGTCTACCAAGTCATCTGTTAAATCTGATGAGCAACCGACACCACCTATTACTCCCAAAGAACCGTTGAAAGCAAGCAAACCAATAAAGCCGAAACCAGCTGAGTCAGAACAAACTTTGAAGACGTCGGAAAGCAGTGCAGATTCCTCAAAAAATTGTTCAAAATGTGTTGAACAAGGAAAAACATGTATTGGAGGGTGTCCAAGCGCTAACCAGAAACGGAAGAAATTTAAAAAATAATGTATTTGATCATTTTGAGGTCTTTCATTGAACGTTGTTAGTAACATAAATAATACCTATCTACGTATTTGTTAATAAATACGTTTATGTATCTTTGACATGGACTGGTACTAGAGTTCATTCACAGTGCCGTTCATCCACCGTTGCGTTGGTGAATGCTCGACGCTTACTTGCTTACGACCGACCCCAAAATCTAACTCCAGTGCAATGTAGTGTCAGTTAGATAAACCTTCTGGATAAACAAAGAAATATCGCGATGGGTGATATTTTAACAGTTTCATTCGTGTCCATCCCCAATATTTGTTACGACCCAAGAAGCTTATTATACGCTTCTTGCTACAACCTCTACACTAGCAAAAAAGACTATCTATAAAAAAACTAAATTGAACGTCACAAATATGAAATATGATAAATCTATCACACTTGACGGATTGTGACGGATATGACATGCAGACATGACCTTTCCAAGACTTTGGACGAAATTATAGTGTTGATAATAGGAATGAATTCAGAAATAATTATGTGCGATCATGACTGATAATAGTTGTCCTGTACCGGGAAGAAGTACATTACGACAATCTGTGTTTTTTGGAGGTAAAAGATTCAGTTTTTACTTGAATAATGTTTAGACAATACACGAACGAAGATTTCTCGAATTCACATACCTACTTAGCAGAGGTCCTAAGGCGTAACCAAGTCCTTGAATAAGAAAGAGACTGTAAATAGGAAAATAGGTAAATATATACGAAAACGATCTGTGTGTCTATTCTGTACCGACTCGCCGCGTGATCTCACCGCGAGAACTGCCAATTTGTTTGCGAACGTTCGAGGAGAAGACGGCGCGCGGCGGTGAGGGGAAACTGAATGCGGAATACAGAAAAGTGGACTTTGTGGCAATTTAAGAGGGGTTTTATGTCTAGGAGTCGATTGCGATAAGTAGAGCCAATGATGATGATGTGGTAGTGGTGAGATTTTTCTCGGTCTGTCTACGGTGACTACAGTTTTCCTGGTGGGTGTAGTTGAAAATTAACAAACCGTCATTTGCTAAAGAATCGTCTATTGTAGGGCATGACATCACACTAATCTAATTCTACTAATAGGAACTATAAATGTGAAAGTTTGCATGTTTGTGAATTTGGATGTTTTGTTAATCAATCACGTCTTAACGACTGACCGAATTTGGATGAAATTTGGCACACAGGCAGTACTCAACTTAATGTAGACGCAAAGATACTAAGGTATTAGATGACTATCCTAAGGTATAAGATGATCCTAATAATATAAAATATATTTTCAGAACATGAGTGTCCTGTGGAATGTGTAACCAAATTACTCTTATTTCTTGCAGTCACTACATTCATATTGGTAAGATCATATTAATAAATTCATCAAAGAGTATTTATAACACCCTATACTAGTTAATTATATGAACAAGTCTTGTCCTCAAACGGGAATACTCAAATTATAATGAGAATGCCTTTTCAGCATGAATACCCAGGTTCTATTTTCAGGATGGAATAGAAATTAGTCTAGTTTTTTAACCATTATGGGTTTGCAATTAGGTTCCGTTAACACTTCCCCGGACACACGATGAGACTAATTTTTTTTATACGAAGTTGGTTGGCAAACAGGCGTGCAACCACCTGATGGTAAGCGGTTATCATAACCTATGAAACGCTTGCGACGCTGACTAACACAACTGTCATGCGCGTTACCATCTTAAAACATGAGAATTACAGCTCAAGCAGGTCCTCCGCTGTCAACACAGCGCAGCCTCAAGAGCTCTGGCGACCATACTCATGACAGAAACACAATACTACCGAAGAGTAGTTGTCGGCGAAGACCCTATCTAGGCTCACGGGCGCAAGTTGCGACGGTACAAGCGACGTTCGATTCGTCGCTCGGAGTACTGTTTATTTTTTATATGTTAGGTGTTAATATCGTGTTTTATGTTATTTTGAATTATTAATTCCTTAATTTTAGTATTGATTAATGTTTACGATTTGTTTCCTATTGGATTTGTATTATTTTCTTATTAGAATTGTGTAGGAATAAGATTTCATGTTTTTTATGTAAAGTCGTGAATACCTTCGTAACCTTAATCGAGGTTTTGTGTACATCGTGTTTTTATAGTGTAGGAATATTGTTTACATAAGATGTATATAAGCAGTTATACCTCTCGACGATAGGAAAGCTATAATTTGAGAATAGGTGTTATGTACATAAAATTGAATTTGTAGAATTGTTGTAATGTGTTATATAGAATCTAGTCATGTATTTAGGTTCGGTAGGAAGGCTAGGACATAATGTTGTGTAAAAACTCTGAATTTCATGAATATTGTGCCTATAATATAGATCGATATGTGTTTGAAAATGCGATATTTCTGTGCATAAGTTAGGATGATAAATTGTGTCTTACTAGACGTGTGGTAGTCTAGAAACATGTATCTAACAAGAATATTGCAGATCCGATAAGAAATGGCTATGTTATAGGCAATTGGATATTGTAACTTTGCTAAAGTTAGAAATTTAGACAGTTTTTGTTCTAGAAACTTTTTTATATGACTAGATAGGTCCATGGGAGTTGTACCATTGGATAGGTAGGATTTTTCCGCAAATTATGATATATAACACTTATGTAATCTATGTTTGGATATTTGAATAAAGTTGATTAGAAGGGCTCACACATAGTGAAAACGAAAGTAAATTAGGATTCAAAAACACGGCTCTATGTGAGGTAAAGTAATTAGGTCATTATAAGAAACGCGCTATTTTGAGCCGGCACAGTCGCAGCTCAGCCACAGAAGAGGCAACAAGAAATAGGAAAATAGGAAGAAAGTGCGAGCCCTCCTAAGTGGGAATTATTCTTTAAACAGTCTTGTCATTTCGGCACCTCACCCTCCTCATTTGGTGGTACCTGGTAGCAGTAGCGAGTACCTTCTGCCTACCCTGGTACTTCTGATCTTCAATACGATAGAGCGCATACAGGGTGCGCTGGGATACGTGTACTACCGGCGGATCAGGGTCGGAGTCAGGTCGAGTGTCCTCACCAGACACAACACAAGGCTCCGGCGCCTGGTTTAAAGAGTGCCGTATCATTACGAGGGAGATTGTCCCTGGAGGCGGTCAGCTAGGAGTGTCTCCGAGCCCCGCCACCGAAACAGCTGGTCCTTCGAGCCGGATGCCCTGCCTGTAGAAGATCAAGAAGATGCCAGTCACCAGGTCTCAGAAGGACGTCCCCCTCCGCCCCACGCCGCGCGCTGCGGCAGATGACTCTGCACCACAGACCGGGCCGGAGGAGGCTGTGTCAGCGTCTTCTGGAACAGCGGAAACTAGTACTGGAACTACGACCACGGAAAGGACCTCGACAACTGAAGCGACTGTCACCACGGCGGCGTCTCGTCATGGACAGAGAGAAGATGATGCCGCCAGAAGAAAGAAGATCCCAGAACAAACACCGGAAGTTCAAGGCACCTTGAAGAAGCCGGTGGGGGTCGGAAGAATTGCGCACTCCACCAAGACCACGAGCTCCTTGATGAAGAGACGTGAGTTGGCAGCCAGAGAGGAGCTGGCACGCCTGGAGCTGGAGAAAGCCCAGGCAGCTGAGAAGCTGGCTCGCGTCCGGTTGGAGATGGCGCAAGGTGAAGATGATGACTCCTTGGATGAAGACCAGGAGGATCGAACAGCCCACGTCCGGGACTGGCTCCAGACGTCGGTGATGAAGGAAAAGGAACGGCACAACAATGGTACACGAGGCCTACCCCCCCCAGAAGAGCTGCAGCCGGCCAAGAATGAAGAGATCTCCGGAACGAAGGGTGCTACGATCGAGCTTCAAGCGCTGACGTCTGCGTTGAAGGAAGCCTTCGCCACCAACGGAAGATCAGCAGCGCAGCCGAAGTACATCCACGAGTTGCCGTACTTCGATGGAAATAGCAGTGAATGGTTGGCCTTCAAAGTGGTGTATGAAGATACAGCGTGCATGTTCAACGAAGTGCAAAATATGGCACGGTTGAGAAGATGCCTGAAAGGCAATGCGAGGGAAGCAATCAAGAGTTTGCTGTACTCTGATGCTTCACCAGTGGAAGTGATGCAGGCCCTGAAGAGGAGGTTCGGGAGACCTGATGCGTTAGTGCTAGCGGAGTTAGAGAAAGTGAAAGTGTTACCAAGGATATCTGAGAACCCGAGGGACATCTGCATCTTCGCTAGCCAGGTAAATAACAGTGTTGCTGCTATACAGGGATTGAAGAAGCCGCAGTACCTGCACTCGCCGGAGATGGTGAAACAGATAGTGGAGAAGATGCCGGCCATCCTGAAGTTCCGATGGTACGACTTCACAGCTGCAACTGAAGATGGTGACTTCTCCGACCTGACGCTGATCTCCAAGTTCCTGAACAGGGAGGCAGACAAGTGTGGTGCCTTCGCGACCTCTGAAGAGAAGGGAAGTTACAAGAGGACTCATCGGCAAGTAACGCATACTGCAAAGGAGAGGGACTCCAAGGAACGGAACTGGAAGGATAGAGACACCAGACAGA
Source organism: Thalpophila matura (assembly GCA_948465475.1). Lineage (NCBI taxonomy): Eukaryota > Metazoa > Arthropoda > Insecta > Lepidoptera > Noctuidae > Thalpophila > Thalpophila matura. The sequence continues at coordinate 17,304,137 of OX419186.1, read as the reverse complement.
GAGAGAAGGTATGTCCTTTGTGTCAAGGCGAACATTTTGTGTTTGAGTGTCAGCAGTTCCAGAAGGCAGCAGTGCAAGATCGGTGGGCGCTTGTGAAGCGAACACGCATATGCTTCAAGTGTTTGCAAGGGCAACACAGGAAGGAGAGCTGTAAGAAGTCATCGTGCAAAATCTGCAAGAGATGGCACCACCACATGCTGCACTCCGACTCCGGCGACAAGATATCTCCAGAACGCGACGAGCGGGAGGCACACAGTGGAGTGGCGACCAACGTAACAGCACCGGTGAATGCAGCTCAAGATGCCAGAGCCTATCTGAAGATGGTTCCGGTAGAGGTCTTCGGGTCAAGAGGATCCAAGAAAATCATGGCCCTCATGGATGAGGGGTCAACAGTGTCTCTGCTCAACACGGAAGTAGCAGAGGAAATTGGCGCTACAGGTGAGCAAGAAGAACTGCTTATAGAGACAGTTGGCGGTCGGCTCATCAAGAAGGCGGACTCCCAGAAGTTGAACCTGACTGTGAAAGGAGTTCACCAGAAGGACAAGAAGGTGCTGAAGGGGGTTCGGACCATGGACGAGTTGAAGCTGGCGCCGCAGTACCTCGAGAGGAAAAGGATCAAGGACTGCCCTCACCTGAAGAAGATCGTCGACACACTGTACTACGAGGCACAGTCACCACAGCTGCTCATCGGGCAGGACAATTGGGAGCTGATCGTGTCTCAAGAAATAAGGAGAGGTAAACCAGGTCAACCAGTTGCTTCCAGGACAGGACTCGGATGGGTGCTACACGGGTCGGACTCTGGAGCTGCGAAGTCGGTGCAGTTCTTGAACAGGTGTGTTCATGTCACCACTGCTGAAGAAGAGATGCACCAGGCAATCAAGGATCACTTCGCGATCGAGGCTTTGGGAGTTCAAGCAAGAAGACCTACAACAGATGCAGAAGGACAAGCACTGGCCATCCTGGAGAAGACCTGCAGAAGACTGGACGATGGGCGCTTTGAAGCAGGACTGCTTTGGAGGAACGAAGGTGAGCAATTGCCTGAGAGCTACGTATCTGCAAAGAACAGGTTGAGGAATATCGAGAAGAAACTCGACAAGGACCCTCAGCTGAAAGCGGAGTATGGAAAGCAGATCCAGCACCTCATCGACAACCAGTATGCAGAGGAAGCACCTGTGGGACAAGGAAAGAAGACTTGGTACCTGCCTCATTTTTCAGTGGTGCATCCGCTGAAGAAGAAGATAAGAATCGTCTTCGATGCAGCAGCCAAATCAAAAGGACGAAGCCTCAACGACGCTTTGCTGCCGGGACCGGATTTATTGCAGTCATTATTTGGAGTTCTGCTAAGATTTCGCCAGGGTCCTCTTGCAGTGGCAGCCGACATCAAGGAGATGTTTCTTCAAGTTCGCATCAGGCCAGAGGATCGTGATAGCTTGCGTTTCTTGTGGCGAGGGGATTGCCGCGACGGACCGCCGAAGCAGTACAGAATGACTTCGGTAATTTTCGGCGCTACATCATCACCGAGCACGGCGATCTATGTGAAGAACAGGAACGCAGCGGACTTCAAGGAACAGTACCCGGAGGCAGCCAGAGCGGTCGAGCTGAACCACTATATGGACGACTACCTCCACAGCTTCCACTCTGAGGATGACTTCAAAAAGGTGATTGAACAGGTAGACTTCATCCACAAAAAGGCAGGCTTCGAGCTCCGGGGATGGGCGTCAAATCAACCGGAGTTGCTGCAACAAGTGAAGACGGACGCCGAGAAGAAGACGGAAGTCAACCTGGGCGAGAAAGAGGAGAAGACGCTGGGACTACGCTGGTTCACAGAGAGGGACACCATCGGCTTCAGAGCGACTCTACGCAACACGCCTGAGGAGATCGCCAGAGGATATCAGACGCCGACAAAAAGGGAAGTGACCAGTGCGGTAATGTCTACATTTGACCCGTTAGGTCTAGCGTCACCGGTTCTCGTCCAGGGGAAGAAGCTTCTCCAAAGCATATGCCGGAGCGGCATCGGCTGGGACGAAGAAATAGAAGACAGGGAGCATGCAGCTTGGAGGAATTACCTGGAACAGGTGAAGCTGCTGCAGGACCTGCAAGTTCCAAGATGCCTGGCGACGCATTGCACCGAGGGGGAGCTGCACACCTTCACAGATGCGAGTGAGACAGCGTATGCAGCTGCTGTTTACTGGCGGACAACAGGAGGGAGCGGCACCTACGACATCGGCCTGGTAGCAGCTAAGGTGAGAGTGACACCCTTGAAGCCGGTGTCAATCCCGAGGCTGGAGCTACAGGCGGCCCTTCTGGGAAGCAGGCTGGCGCATTCTGTGGAGGAAGAGATGGATTTGAAGGTCACCAGGAAGACCTACTGGACGGACTCCAGCATCGTGCTCTCCTGGATCAAGACGGACCCGAGGACCTTCAAGACGTTCGTGGCGCACCGCTTGGCAGAAATTGAAGATCTGACCAAGCCTCAGGAATGGAGATGGGTGCCCACAGCGCAAAATCCAGCAGACGACGCGACGCGAGAAGTGCCACAGGGATTTTCGCGTAAACATAGATGGTTTACAGGTCCAGACTTCCTAACAAAGGAGGAAGTGTACTGGCCGGAGGCAAGGACCTTCAAAAAGGAAACCACCAGTGAGGAGAAGGCAACGGACACCGTGGCAGCAGCGAGCAGCAGGCACCTCTCTCCAGATCCTGAGAGGTTCTCCAGCTGGACAAGACTCTGGCGAGCCACAGCGAGGGTGCTGCAGTTCGTGCAACGCTGCAGGGCGAGGAACAAGGTCCACGCCTGCAAAAAGAAGAGTCAAGATCCCACCTGGTGTAGAATACCGAAGAAGAAGGTTCCCGAGAAGAGACAGCAGTCTATGAAGACATCAGGCATCATCTTCGCACCCATCGACGCAGAGCTACGGGAGCAGGCCGAACACCTTCTGCTCAGAAGAAGCCAGGAAGAGAGCTTCAAAGAAGAAATCAGAAACCTTCAACAGGGAAAGCAGCACGAAGGCGGCAGTAAATTGAAGAAGCTCGACGTGGTGATGGAAGATGGACTCCTGCGTCTGAAGGGAAGGATCGACGCAATCCAAGGCGTCACGAGGGATTACAAGAGACCCGTCGTGCTCGACAGCAAGAGCAAGATCACGCGGCTCATCATGGAAGACTACCACAGAAGGTACAACCACGCCAATCACGCTACAGTGATGAACGAGCTAAGGCAGCGCTTCTGGATCTTGGGACTGAGGTCGGCGCTGAAGAGGGTACAGCATCAGTGCCAGTGGTGCAAGACACGAAGATCGAAGCCACAAGAGGTACCCACTGACAACCTACCTGCAGAGAGGCTAACTCACGGAGCTCCTCCCTTCACCTGCACCGGGGTAGATTACTTCGGCCCTATGGTCATCACCGTGGCGAGACGTCATGAGAAGAGATGGGGCGCACTCTTCACCTGCTTAACCACTAGAGCAGTGCACATCGAACTCACCCCATCACTCTCTACCGACTCCATGATCATGGCATTGAGGAGATTCGCCGCAAGAAGAGGAATGCCGAAGACAATCTACAGCGACAACGGGACAAACTTCGTCGGTGCGAACAAAGAACTGAAAGAAGCCTTCGAAGTAATGAACAAAGACGACCTCATCTCAGAAGCAGAGAAGATCGGCGTGCAGTGGAAGTTCATCCCTCCTGGAGCGCCCAACATGGGTGGCGCTTGGGAGCGTCTGGTGCGATCCATCAAAACCGCACTGGGCGCCACACTGAACGAGAGGCATCCCCGTGAGGAGGTACTTCACACCCTCCTCCTGGAGGCCGAGCACATAGTCAACTCTCGGCCTCTCACGCATCTCTCCGAGGACCTGGAAGAAGAAGCACTGACCCCGAATCATTTCCTGATCGGGCGGTCGTGCGGCGCGGCGAGGATCGGCAGCTTCGAAGACAGCGAGCTGGTGGGACGAGACACCTGGAAGGCGACGCAGCGGCTTGCCGACCACTTCTGGCAACGCTGGCTGCGCGAGTACCTTCCCACCCTGCTGCCAAGGAAGATCAGCGGGAGGGCCGGCGCTGCGGACCTGCAAGTTGGTGACGTCGTGCTCATCGTGGACCACAGTCTTCCACGGTGCACCTGGCCTCGAGGAAGAATACTGCAAGTCTACCCTGGACCGGACGGGCGGACACGGATCGTCGACGTCGAGACTAAGGGCGGCGTTCTACGGCGGCCGAGCTCCAGAGTGGTTGTGTTGGTGCCGGGAGTTTCGCCGAGTCCAGAGGTTGGTGCGACGCACGAGGGGGAGAATGTCGGCGAAGACCCTATCTAGGCTCACGGGCGCAAGTTGCGACGGTACAAGCGACGTTCGATTCGTCGCTCGGAGTACTGTTTATTTTTTATATGTTAGGTTTTAATATCGTGTTTTATGTTATTTTGAATTATTAATTCCTTAATTTTAGTATTGATTAATGTTTACGATTTGTTTCCTATTGGATTTGTATTATTTTCTTATTAGAATTGTGTAGGAATAAGATTTCATGTTTTTTATGTAAAGTCGTGAATACCTTCGTAACCTTAATCGAGGTTTTGTGTACATCGTGTTTTTATAGTGTAGGAATATTGTTTACATAAGATGTATATAAGCAGTTATACCTCTCGACGATAGGAAAGCTATAATTTGAGAATAGGTGTTATGTACATAAAATTGAATTTGTAGAATTGTTGTAATGTGTTATATAGAATCTAGTCATGTATTTAGGTTCGGTAGGAAGGCTAGGACATAATGTTGTGTAAAAACTCTGAATTTCATGGATATTGTGCCTATAATATAGATCGATATGTGTTTGAAAATGCGATATTTCTGTGCATAAGTTAGGATGATAAATTGTGTCTTACTAGACGTGTGGTAGTCTAGAAACATGTATCTAACAAGAATATTGCAGATCCGATAAGAAATGGCTATGTTATAGGCAATTGGATATTGTAACTTTGCTAAAGTTAGAAATTTAGACAGTTTTTGTTCTAGAAACTTTTTTATATGACTAGATAGGTCCATGGGAGTTGTACCATTGGATAGGTAGGATTTTTCCGCAAATTATGATATATAACACTTATGTAATCTATGTTTGGATATTTGAATAAAGTTGATTAGAAGGGCTCACACATAGTGAAAACGAAAGTAAATTAGGATTCAAAAACACGGCTCTATGTGAGGTAAAGTAATTAGGTCATTATAAGAAACGCGCTATTTTGAGCCGGCACAGTCGCAGCTCAGCCACAGAAGAGGCAACAAGAAATAGGAAAATAGGAAGAAAGTGCGAGCCCTCCTAAGTGGGAATTATTCTTTAAACAGTCTTGTCATTTCGGCACCTCACCCTCCTCATTTGGTGGTACCTGGTAGCAGTAGCGAGTACCTTCTGCCTACCCTGGTACTTCTGATCTTCAATACGATAGAGCGCATACAGGGTGCGCTGGGATACGTGTACTACCGGCGGATCAGGGTCGGAGTCAGGTCGAGTGTCCTCACCAGACACAACACAAGGCTCCGGCGCCTGGTTTAAAGAGTGCCGTATCATTACGAGGGAGATTGTCCCTGGAGGCGGTCAGCTAGGAGTGTCTCCGAGCCCCGCCACCGAAACAGTAGTGTTATTTGGCTGTGGTATTCTGAAAGGTGGAGGTACTACCACAGTTGGGCTGCTCCAGATTTTAGCCTGTACCTACTTAGATTATTCATTTAATATTGCTCAATTGTTTTTTTTTCAGTATGTACCTTTAGGAAAATTCACAATGTACTGCGATCCATCTGCTTGTGCTAAGACTTCGTTATCATCATTTAACGAACACAGTGCGGCCATGTGCTGCCTATGTGACTTGTACAAGGTGATGAAACAGTGAGTATTGATAAAGTACGCTCTCTCATAACTGTTGGGATATATTAGCCCTCATCTTTGATACGAGGCATTTGTATATTTCTTTGCAAACTCTTCTTGCGCGATGTAGAATTTTCATGCCGTCAGATGTGTTGTAGTGACAATTACATTTACATCTGCTTCACTGCTGGTGGTCTAGCTAGCTAGGTAGGTAGTTCTCAATGTTACCAGTAAGTGTCACCCATGGATCTGCCCTTAGCCCACATGCACTTTGCAAAAGCGGTGATCAGCGCACGTTCCTGCTTTGTATGAAATTCTTTGAATTGCCCGTCAGATAAAACTACATTATTTACAGTGCAGGACGTGCAGCTATAGAAACTCTTGAGCTCATGGTGTATGTCTCCTTGAACTTCCTGTATGAAGCCAAGTTGCAGGTATGTTTATTAAATACTACTTTATCCAAATTATTACTTGACGTGTAAACTTAAGCAGCCCAACTTTAACATTAAAAAGAATGGTTTCCTTTTCGGGTGTCAGCCCGATTTTTCTTTTATCTTTGGCGTTTTTCTGAACCCGTTGATTTTCGAAAAAAAATACACTGTATTACCTCCTCCAATATCCGATAGAGTCGTTAGTAAGAATCAAATTCTGAGAAGTAATGATATTCGGAAAACTAAAGGAAAGTGTTGATTAAATAAACTGATTCATATTTGAAAGTACGGTATTTACTATTCATAATTACATTCCCTGTACCATAGATAAACAAATAGTTCGAAATGATGCTAAATAGAAAAAACTGTAATGATGCAGTTTTGATTTTTATCAAAATCGGCCCCGAGACTCCTATGAGTATTTTTCACTATCTCTTGTAGTTTCAAATTTGGCCAACCGCGCACACTTGAAAAATTCACTCTGTATTGAATGAGGAAAATGTCGTGAGAAAAGTTTTGAGTATAAATGTGGAAGAATAAAGGAAGGAAGCGATGGATGGACTGTGTGAAAGATGATATGAACCCAGAAAGTGAGTGAGTGCTGAGATGATGGCTGATAGCGAAGACATGCTGCACCGACCACAAATAAATTGGAATAAGGGCAGCAGGATGACGATGATGGTGATGATTGTGGCCTGCTGCATGTGAATGAAATCAATTATTGGCGAAGTTTCGTGCACTTTTCCTTCACTTTTCTTACCGTAAGGGGTCTAAAGAAAAGTATAATATTATTATTGTCCACAGTTCTATCACTTGTTGGAGATGTTGGACAGTCGTGACTTGTGCCGTTCAGTTTGTTGCAGACATGTAAGTTACACTGACAGATTATTGTAGCAATAGATTTTGTGTGAATTCATAAACACCCAATTGGAAAACAGACTGATACAGGTATTTAGTAAATTCTGGCTTTTAGTAATTATATTTTAAGTAGTTGCAGAAATAACAGTTTTTTTTTAATTTGTACTACATACTAGTTATAATTATAATTAGATCTTTAAATCTCATTTGAATCTAAACCGTTGCTTTATTAGCCAGATTTAAGGAATTAATAATGGTTAAGGCTTCTGGGGCATAGATTGGGGATTCAATTTCCATATGGAACAATAGACAACTATAATTATTTCTGTATACGTAGTATGTACAGAAGAAATCTCAGCGCTGAGCAACGTTATCCTTTTAGAAAACAAAGAAAGAGCCTTCCTGCTAAAGTTTGATGTCATAAAATTTCCAGTTTTTACGCTAATAAATTCATGTTTATAAATCTTAATACTTTTAGGAATCAAAGACTATGGGACACGAAAGACGTAGTTGCCGATGTGTTAAAAACAAGCCGTGCAAGACACACAGATCCATGTGAGCCTGTCCAAGGGAACGTGGTCATTTTAAAATGTTTTTTTTTTATTGAAAGTTTGTCATGTAATGTAATTTTATTTCACAAACAAAATTAAATTAAAATTTTAAAATACATCGTTCGTATTTTTTTTATACTATCCCATTAATTGACAAAATCTCCCCTAAAACTTTCCACACTTTGGGTTGCGTTTTAAAGACAATTGATTCATCATAGATATTGTAAAATAAATGCATCAAATATGTGTTTACTTACAAAAAAATTGCCTATTCACACTTTGATATCGATAACGTTTTTACGACTTCTCATCGTTAACTGTATTATATTCGAATATAATAAATGTATTTATGGTACACTATTTTTGGATCACTCTCTTGTAGACTGATCGTCGGTTCCACTATGAGGGATCTCTTGGTTATGGCCATCGTTTATATTTGCCTTTCCTTGCTCTTGGTGAGTTTTACTTTTTACTAGCTTCTTTTCTTACCTTTGCCCACGTAATTTAAAATTTTGCGTATACATATAATAATATCTTATGGTTTTTCGATTTCCACGCAGGAATCCTAGCAATATATTTGTAAATTATAACTTACCTACGTATTATTCTGATTTATACCCTGTATTACCTACTATAAAGTTTAATCAAAATCCGATCTGTAGTTTTTGACTGAAAGAGTAACAAACATCCATACAAACATTCTTACAAACTTTCGCAAACATTCTGGTTTAAACCAAGAAATTTCGATCAGAGCGAGGTCATAATTTTGGATAGATGGCACCTATCTAACAGCTATAGACGTTATCTTAGCTCTAATAACATAATTCTAAAAGTTAAGCGACGCAAAAGACATCGGTAAAGAAGAAGTGGACAAGGTAATAGAGGACGAAATAACACAGAAATTGAGTGATGACTTGCTGCAAAGCCTTGAGAGGAAGTTCCAGGTTGATCTCCAGAAGTAAGTAGCTTCCTAAATATATTTTTAAACGACGATGATGACATAATCAGCTAGTACCGTAGCCTATGAAACGCTTGCAAGACCCAGTATCACATCCCAGCTTATGGAACCCATCACAGCTTATGGAATGAGCAGGTCCCTCGTTGTCAACACAGCGCATCCTCAGGAGCTCTGGCGACCTTTATACTCACCGCAGGAACACAACACTACCGAAGAGTAGCGTTATTTGGCTGTGGTGTTCTGTAAGGTTGAGGTAATTGCTCAGCCGGGTTGCTCCATATTTGATATGATGAAATTCACTAGCCTCCGGTGGCTAAACTAGGAATAAAATAAATTGAATGAGATAGTTGTGATGGAAGCTCTCCGTCTAATGTAGGCGGTGGGTATGTCGGATTTCCACTGACTTTAAAGACAACTGGGCATAGTATGGTATCAATTGGAGGAAAATAATGCTTTAGGTTCTCTGGTGAACTCTCTCCCTCCATATGCTGCACTTTTAGCACGACCTAGGGTAGCAGTTGTTTTTCTTAAGACCACTGGTGGAAAGCAGCACCTGAACATGCTGTGCTGGCATTCTCCACAGATTCTTGTACCTTATCTATATCTACAAGGCTGATTACTCTTCTTTACCCAATAATTTATATGTACCAGACAACAACACTTTTGATTGTTAATGAAACTCATGTAATTGGACGTCAAGGTAATATAATGAAATTATGACCAGGTCTGTGGATATGGTGCTGATGAAGATCAAGCTGCTACTCAAGAATGGTACACTGCACATCCAGGACAGGCTGGGAGAGCTCCAAGACACGCTTGACGTCATCAAAGGTCATGGTGAAAAAGAGGTAGGAGTCTATATTTATTTGCGGGGCTCTTTTGAAAGTTATACTATTATGGTACCTAGCTTTATTATGGTCAGATAAGTTAGATAAATTATATACTTTATCTTTATAAATTCTTCTGTATATGTGTTTGTTACTGAACTCCTCCTAAAGGGGTGGACTGATTTCGATGAAATTGTTTATATGAAAATTCACATTGGATCCCTGGATTAGCATAATAGCATGCATGTTTGCTAGAATTTAATATTATCAAAAATAGTACTGTGTATAAAGTTTTTTCAATTCCATCGATCACCCAAATCTGCTCTTCACATTGGATTGGCACGATATACCGTTATATTGAAATCGCCAAATAATAACAAAACAACGTTTCAAAGTATATAACATTAAAATAGATAAATTAATACAAAATATTTGAAGTTGCAATTGCTTAAATAATGTTGCTTAAAATCATTCTCTATTTCCTAACCAGCTGGAAGCCTGCCTACAAAAGAAACAGAACGAGACCTCAGTGTTAGCAGAGAAGGCTCTTCATCAAATGGTGGTGTGTGGGTACGCTCTGATCGGTCACGACCCTGCGCAGGCGGTGCACAGCGTGCTGGCACTCAAGAACATGATCCGGATGGGGATCAAGCCGGTGAGACACATCATATAGCTTCCATAGGTAAAATTGGTTTTGACGTGAGCTACAAAGTCTTGAAATAAAGAGCAGTGCATACAGGAAGGTTACAGTGTAAAAATGACAATATCTCAAGTAATACTAAAACTGGCATTAAAACTGCTTATCCTGTTGTCTTTAAGAATATAAAAAGTGGAAGGCAAAGTACAGCTTTAGCTTTATAAAAAAATTTTCAAAAAATATGAAATCACGTCCGCATTTTGTTTTCTTTAGTCTGCGATGATTATATCACGCATGAAAGACATCCAGACTTTAGAAATCAAAATAAAAAGATAACACTAACATTCTATTAGCACAGTGCTGGAACATCAAAATCAATTCTGCCATCCAATTGGCTTATATCCAATTATATGCACATCGAAAATTTTGGAAAATTCAGCTCCAACGTTTAGGAATGTATTTTCTTTGTTTATTTTTTTCGTAAAAGCTAGCATTTGCGTGGCAAGAATTGCCTTTATTGCAAACAAAATATTTCTCCTTCATTCATAAACAACATTGATGGATGGTGTTCAAGAAAGCCCCAGTGTTCCACACAAATAGTTTGAACTGGAATCTGGACAGTATTTCTGGGAATTTAGGAATAACATGCATGTTCGTCTGCTTGTTCTCTGGCATCAGGAGTTGGCGGCTTTTGATAGTTTGAAAATATACATATAGGTATACTATGTGTGGCTTCTCCTGTGACTGCCGCAAGATGCGTTCTAAATGCTGTATTATTATCAACTACATGGGCAGAAACATGCAGTCATCTGAATCGTTTTCACTGCGAAAATCTGTCACAAAAACTTAGTCTGAACTGGACGTGAATATTACTAAAAAACTCATAATCCTTCCTTCATAGAAAGTGAAACATAATCACGAGCAGGAAAAAGCTAACGCATTTCAAAGGTATTTACCAATCTTCAAATCTGAAAAACCCAAACTTATCGCTACGTATTACTAGATCAGTCTACGTCAAATTGATTTCCCAATTTAACTTCAAAGACGATTCCAGGTGCATAACACTAAATTAAATTTCCAGATATACGAGCAAAAGAACGAGGTTTACGGCCTCCTGAAGGTCTGCGGACATGACCACGATACGCTGAAGAAGGTCATTAAGTGCGTCATTTCCAAGGTGGGACGTTTAATGGCTTTTAGACGAAGTGTGGTGTTTTGATGATGCGTGTAATAGTGGTTTAGTATCAATTATATGTCTTTAATGACTTGTGTTATCGGGAACGGTGGTAGACCTTGGCCGGATTTCAATGGGATTGAGGGCAAGCGTGCAACGTTACGCTTTCTTGAGAAATGAGACTGGTAGGTACTAATGTAGGATGTGACGATGCCAGATAGCGATATACCTATATAAATGAAGATGTATGTACATAATCACAATGTCTTAAAAATTGTTACAAGCCCAAATACAAATTAGTGAATTTATAGGACTATTTAGGAATTTACAGCGGTAAAAATAAATAGCATCAGTAACCTTGAAAGTATGACTGTTAATATCACAGACTAGCTATAAAGAACATTATTTATGGCTAAAGATTTAAGAAAACATTCCTTAATAATACCTGCAATCGATCCATCGTTGCATTGTTAGCTAACGTTGTAATATTGTAATTTCAGTGCTTTGATAGGCTATCAATTTATGATAGTAGAAAGATAAGCAGATGCTCTCCTAAATCCGCACAGCTAGATCCCTTGCCACATGTATGTTGTGTATATTGTGTAATGTGTTATCTTACTTAGTTTGTATTGTGTTATGTGTGTGGCTAAATGGTATAAATGGTATATAAATATATCGGAAAACGTGAAAAATTCATGTGGCAATTAGTAGTTAGTTACTTATGAAAACATAACGACGGATTGAGCAAGAACTAATGAAAAAAGCCGTCTACAGTCCGGCCGCCGAGAGAATGCGTTCCTGACACAATCATGATGAATTTAGAACTAAATTTTATATTGTAGGTTGATGTTATAATATCCATTTGAGTTAAATTTCTATCAATAGTGCATAAAACGATGAATATTTTCATCGTTTTATGCACTATTGATAGAAATTTAACTCAAATGGATATTGAATCCTAGGATATTTTGCACTTCAAAGTTTCGTCGCCCATGCAATCACGAGCTGTCAGGAACGCATTCTCTCAGCGGCCGGACTGTACTCACATATCATACAGTTTTTGTCGCTATCAATATTATGAACTAGCTGTGCCCGCGACTCTGTCCGCGTGAAAGTCGGGAAATAACATGAGGTCGTTATTTCATTAAAGAACAATGATATGTAGGTAATATGTATGCTACTTCATCAGCCGCATAAAAATCTACAAACAATAATAATATTATGCTACCACACCACACCAAACACCATGCAGCACACAGAATCGATCGGTACCAATCTTACCCCTAATGTTTCACCAATCGTAACGACACACATATCATCTATCACCAATCACCACCACGCAATTAACCTATCACTAACCTATTACCAATTAACTGCAATGATTACGTATCACCACTCGCATGATACGCGTCGGCGATACAGATACGGTGATTGGATTGAACAAATACATATGTGGACCGGCATAATACATGTTAGCAAAGTTACTCCTGGCTGATAGATTTTTTGTAATAACTTTTGATAGAATGGACCGATTTTAATGAAATAAAGACTAAATGTTACCTCAAGATACTGCCTATACATTTCTTTCTACTTCCTCATAATCAATTCAGTAGTATTGATTTGATGAAATAACCAACACACATTCTATGATGGCCAGTTTCACCAAGCTCTGTTAGTTGCTAAATGTCTTGTTATGCATTTTGACTCACTATGCAAAACAGTCAAAATAACAATCATTAAAATGCTTGACGGAACTAACTAACAAAAAGAGTTTGGTGAAATTAGCCCTAAGTCACCTTTTCGAAATCAAGTTCTAACATCCATTAGTGCTTTCACTCCACGTGTGAACAGCTCATAAACATAATCGGAAACGGATATGGCCGTGTCAATTACCGTAACACATAATTTGGGTCGGAACTGCAAAAAATTCGTAAACTTCACGGAAAATGATTCATTTCCGGTCGCAAAGCAAATAATGTTCAGGAAAATGCGACGGCAGAATGTTTTACGAGAATATTTCAGCTATGAAGCTTTCAGTGATTGAATTCTGATATAATTTTATAGTTTTATTTGATATATTTTTATAATAAAATAAGTGATAGAAAATTTTAAAGCGTGTGGGTAACATTTTCTCGGAAACTGTAGGAGTAGAAACGAAGAGCAGTCGCAGCTTCAATATGAACGATAGACTTGAGTTGAAAAAATTACCTAAGTATAATTTTATTTTCTTAAAATATATTATATGTTTGGTGTAGGTATGTTTGGATAAAAAATGAGCATTGTCTTTATTTGATACTGAGCTATTGTCGTCTCAATCTTTTACAAGTATTTTAGGAGCAAGTTTCAGTCCAAAGAAAATGCAAAATTCTAACTATAATAGTATTTTTATATAATTCTATAGATACTTTTTCTTTAAAGAAATATTTAAAATATGTTCACGTATATAATGACAATAACATGAACATTATTATTATTATGTATCACTTAACCACATTAAACATAATTAAACATTTTATTACAGTCACCAATCATAAAATCGGCAATGATGGACGTAACAGGAAAACTAATCGATGGAGTAGTCAACCTAACAAAACTCATGGCTCACGGGGCGATGCATGAAGCCTGCCTCATAGAAGTAATCAGAAACATTGAAGACGAAGCCTTTACCTTGGTCGAAGACGTCAGAGTCTGCGTATACACCAACGACACGATCACGCAAGAAATTGAAGATTATATCAAAGACAATAATGCTACAGTTCTTGATATACCTAGAAAGGAGACACATAAGAAATCAACGACCGTAGAAAAACCTGTAGAGAAACCAGCAACCCTACAGAAATCAACGACGCTTGAGAAAACAGAGAAGGAAGCTGATATCAAGCATATGAAGGACTTGATTAGAAGGATGTTGTCAGAAAATAAGGTACAAGATATAGATTCGGCTTTCAAGAATAAATTGGCTAAGTTACAGCAGGATTTGGCTGCAGTTGACGCTAATGAAATTGTTACAAAGGTTAAGTTTGATAAATAAAGAATAATTTTAAATTTAGTGTGAGTTATTTTGCAACGAGAGAAAATGGAAATGGCAATTGGTGTGAATTATAATTAACAAAATTGTGAGATATCCTTTATTTAAGATTTGGCCTTTAAATACTTCTTGGATTCTTGTCAAAATGTTTGCCAAATTATACGCTAGCAAAATAACATCATTTATCCAGACTGTAACAAATTGTTCTTGTACTTATATTTATTTGGTAAGTTTTTGTACGTCTGTCTGATATCGAGTTTTATTATTTTTTTGCTGCTACATGACAATAATCTAGCTAACTATATTTCTACTTAGATCAATACAAGGAAAAGCGATTTTATAACCGGATAAAATTCTCATCTCTAACCTAAATATGTGGTTCAGATGATTTCCAAACATTAAAAATAGTCTACTTACGAAACGCAAGTGTTTACGATGTAACGCTAAGACAACGTTAATCGGCTGTTTCCATTACACTTTTTTGTTTACCGACCCGACCGCGGATGAAGCTTGAGGCGTGCATTACGATTGCACCAATTGTTTGTGGTATAATACTCGTAGGTAGGTACTTGCCTTTACGACTTTGTATATGAATTTAAGGATTTATTTTTAGCTTTGCCGTAATTATTATTTCAAATGTATCTGAAGTCAATTAGCAAGGCTACTGATCTCTATAGATTTGATAGAGTGGTTTATCTGACTTGAAATTTTTACGTGTGATGTCCCAACTACATAATAACTAGATTGATCTTGAAGCTTTTCTCAGCAGCTTAGTATTCGGTGGACTCGGCGCTTTGGGTTATACTTTTGTTTTAGAGTTATGTTGGAGTCCAGAGTCTTAGGGCTAAGTTCACCGACAGTGAAATAACCAATGTTTTTCTAATCGGTTCGATAACCGAATACATTCGTTTAACCACGAGGCGGCAATTTTCGTGTTCATCACTTTTAATTCAACCTCGATTTTGTAACTGAGCGTTATATGAATGAAAGACCGAATAATATAATACATTTAATTATGATTGGTAGCAATACACGTAATAAACCGTACAAAATATGAACATTTTAAAATGGTTGTATTATGAGATTACCCTTCGGAAATTAAAAGTCCCGATTATGATATGTCATAATATATATTTGGTTACTGGTTACGTTGTGTCTTTAATTTAGCAGCATTCGATCTTAGATGTTGTCATGGTAACCAATAACAAACTTGTATGTCAATGATAATTTTTATTCGAATTTGTACCTACAAATAATTTCTAATATCTAAAGTATGCTAGTAATGTCAAAATTGATTAAACTAATGGATAAAAAGAAGTGATTTGCTAATTTTTGCAACGATAAAAATAAGATTGTTTAATTTTTTCACAAATTCGTAATTGTCAGACGTCAAAATACCCTGATTAAGTACTAATCGGGATGTTAAACGACCTCTCCCACCTTGGTTAGAGAAAACGGTTGATTACTGTGTTTAATCGGTCGATTAGCTTTGGTGAACATGAAAAGTCATGATAAACATCCGTTTCCAATTTATCGGACTGTTATCTTGTTGGGTGAACATAGCCCTTAATCGGGGATCTAGCATTTTATAATTTTGAAAGTGTGTTTGTTGGTTTGTCCTTCTTTCACGCAGCAACGGAGCAGCAGATTGCCATGGTTTTTTTTCATAGAGAGTTTATGGACGAATGACATAGGTGACTTTTTATCCTGGTAATACATTTCCGTGGGCTCCAATCTCCATACCGGCGAATCCGCGAGGAAAAGCTAGTATTTATATAAATTGTTTCCTCTATTTCTATGTAGTAGCAAAGTGCGCAAATTAAACTAAAATGATATCGGATGGGACTGTTCTATTTTAGATTCAAAATTGACTTACGTTTACGATACGTAACGTCAGTTATTCGTGCCAGGCCCTCAGTAAGAGCCAAAGCAAACTAGCTACTTATAGCATCAGCAGTCGGCGATTTCGTCATTTTTCGGAAGCTTGAAGCCTAAAATCGCAAAAACGCAGCATCTAGTCGCAAAGTCGCCGATGCTAGAAGTTACGATAATGTTATCCAATGATAAATAATCAGCCGATAATGTTCCCAGTCCATGCTGGAACACAGGCCTCTTCTCTGTGAGAAGGAGTGGCCGTAGTCCACCACGCGGGCCCAGTGCGGGTTGGTGGATGTCACATACTCTTCGAATTTTTGGTTCTAGGACAAGCTGGTTTTCTCACGATGTTTTTCTTCACCGTTTTTAGAGCAGTGGTGATTATATGACACCTGACCTGACAGAATGTTAATCTTTCAAATTAACAGACCTACGCAGTTGCTATAAGCCCTCATCCATTCAACCCGACGATATTTATGTCATCTCTAAAATTAGATTAATTCCTTCAGTTTTCTTACGTAATTTTATATCAAATGAACACGAGATTTATGTCATGTAATTATGACTTTAATCTTGAATAACTATGACTTGTCATACATTTGCTACGTCACTCTTTGATCGTGTCTTTTATGACATAATAATTATTATCTTTGATAATGGTTTTTCAGTAGAAGAGGTGAATGCCCTTTGCTTTTTTAATTATCAGTCTGTCTGGCCGCCTTCCAAGTGTTAATGCGTGATCGTATGTTGGAGTGCTTCGATTACGTATGTATGTTTGTGGGTGCTGTTCTCAAAAACTGGAGTGGTAACGTTTGTTTATGAAATTGCTGTCATGGGATGAAATATCAGTGCTGCTGTCTGTTATATCTCTTAAGGATAAAAGACTTGTAATTGAGTTAATGCAAGCTAATGTGAGAATGCTATAATAATCTTTATCTTTAACGTAAGAACTCTTTTAAGTAGAAACGCAATTTATACATAACAGAGCGCAGCATTTTTCTTAAAACACTCGATACCTTTTAAACGCCATCATTTTTTATCTATGGCAGTTCATCAGATACCTAGGTACATAACAAATGGACTTAGGCTGAATCGCCTACAATTTTAAATATCAGTATGGATTTTCGTTCTGCTTTGGTCCCATTTACGGTCGGCGCAATACTTTTCGTCGTCAGCCGTCATTTTATCATTCACTGCTTTTTTATTCATACCATTCCCTAGAACAGCGTTTCCCAATTGCCGGATCTCGACCCGGTAGCGGGAAAAAAAAATACCGGGTCAAAGAATTATTTCCTTGTTTTTTATTCATACTCGTAAATTATCAAGATACTTATTTTTATACACTAATAGGGTTAAAAAATCTTTTAGTAGGTCACGAATGAGAGGTATAAAAATAACCGGGCCAGGGCATAATAGGATTGGGAAACGCTGCCCTAGACCACGGGGTCTCATCAGGAACAAAGTAACATTTGTTCAAATAACTCCAAATAGATGGCGTTATACGTATCGATTTGTTATTGAAGTTTGTGTAAAATGAAGAACATGAATAAATAGACAAATATAAATATTTGTTCAAATTTAAAAAAATCATTTAGTTACGAAAAAAATGTTAGCCCGATAGCCCGCGTTACGGTTACGCGTACGGCATACGGTTACACGTTTTTTTGTATGAGATGAGGCATCTGTACGCGTAGTATTGTATTATCTGTGCCTAGACAATACAGCAGTTTTTTTTGGTGTTGGCTCCTCTGTCTGTCGCTCTGTCTAGATCGTTCTATGTTTTTTTGAGATTTATAATATGTTAAAGCAATGCCTAGGACTCTGAAAAGTGGTGAACGAGAATAATGGTGATGAAATAAAACTTTCAACACCGTTAAACATAATAATATTGACATTCAGGGGAGCCATCATAGCGTCGAAAAAGGAAACTCTTATGTTAATGAATAAGTAGTTGGTGTTGTGTAGAATAAACGGGTTACCATTATAAGACGATAAAAATGGCACATTTTATACTTGGTGTTCCATGGCTATGCCACATGGAGGGAAAGTACTTTAAATATTTGAGACAGGAAGTTTTGCTTCATGGAGACTTCACATTATTTTAAAAATTTAGTAATACTACATTCGAAGATTTTTAAAAAGTTGCCATGCAAAAAAAAATCTTTTTAAAAATCTTTGAATGCAGTATTACTTAACTTTAAAAATAAAGTGTAGTCTCCATGAAGCAAAACTTCCTATCTCAAATATTTAAAGTACTTTCTCTCCATGGGGCATAACCGTGGGACAACCTGTATAGAATTTACATAATATTTTATGTCCTACACATGCTGTTAAGTGCCTCATAATACTTGTATAACATAATATTATATTATGTACAATTTTCCTATGTAAACACAAAGATTTTCTTGTTGGCTTGCGATGAAAGAAAATGTTATGCTAATAGTTTCCGGGGCACATTAGGAATTATTTAAAACGAATTTCCGTCTGCAAGATTATGGCTTACGTCGAAATTCGTAGGAGTTATTTACAAAACATATATTTTGTTTATAAAGGTGTTTACGTAAACAACAGCATGTTCATTTGAGAAGATTTGTAATGCTGGAAACTAGAAATCGTTCATGAGTCTTTGCTCGTAGTTGCTCATTTGTTTCATACATGAGGCGGGTTTCCTGCGACGTGTTTGAGTATTCATTAAACATCGAACATGTTTTTCGTCACGTGGTCGAGTGTTTTTGCCAAACAAAACGCGTAGGCCACGCCCCTTTTTTGTTCATTATGTCATGTTTGATGTTTAATGAACACTCAAACACGTCGCAGGAGACCCGCCTATTATAGTCTGTGTAAATATTACGTATCTATAAGAGCGTTTCGCATACCTAATTACAAAACACCGTTGATTTCAGCTAGATGCTTGTCCGCATCACTGGTTTTTGTAGTTGGTAAGGACACTTTAAACTCCAAACCGTTTCGGCCAAGTCGTGGGCCGAACCCTACAGAAAATTTGCTACATTGCAAACCTCTGAGTAGCTCGTCACTACACGTATTGCATATAACAGGACTCAGGACATTGTAGCACTTTTAAACCCTGAGTGTTTCAGTCGTGAACGCTAAAAATTCGAGAAGAGATAGAGTTACGCGATAGAAAAAGATTACCTTGTAAGTTAACATAATTTTAGGTACACAGCGCTGTGCGAGCTGAACTACACTTAATTGCGTTGTGCAAGAGTCGCTATTTACTTAACTGTCTTTGCGGAGTCTTCTTCTTCTCTGTCTTCTGTAGTATTCTGTGGTAATACCGGTATTCTAAGGTTAGACCAGTCATCAGACTTTTGGGCTCCTGACTACCTGAGTCAGAAGCGAGCAACAACTATTATAGAAATTCATCTCCGATAGATGTCACCAACGCTCAGAAGAGGCGAATAATTAGGGATTTCAAATTTCAACTGATTAAGGCGACGACACAGTAGTTTCGTTGGTTAGAGCGCTTGCCACGGTACGGCAGAGGTCACGGGTTCAATCGCCGCCTGTGTCGGTTGTTTTTAAAATGTCCTATATGTTCAATAAGATAAATCGAAATTCATTTAAGCGAGATTGTTTAACTTGCTCTCCGTGGCACGGAGGGGTCTCAATGTGATAAAGATTGGTCACCGGTCCATGGACTAGCAAGCGCAGCTTAACCTCGGAGATCGATTGATACATGTGGCTGGTATTTAGCCACGAGCCCCTCATCCTAAGTTTTCGTACAATTCACCGCAAAAACTCAATCGTGTGAAACGAATATATGTCAGGGCCGGTAGTGACGCGATCGGCAAGCAGTAATATCGACAGATCAGCTAATGTATGAGTAATATTACTAAAATAACTTACTAATACGCGGCAGTTACGTATTGTACGCTATTTGGAACTGTTTGCGGTAGTTTTAATGTTTTCACAATGTATTCGCAGTTTGGTTTGCCTCTTAAATCGTTTCTGAACATTTTTTTCATTTTACATTATTCAGAAAACCAACAGCGTTAAAATAAATTCTGTGCCTCCTGTGATAAGTGATACAAGTCAAAAAACGTCATTTTACAGGACAGCAAAAACAAGTTTAAAAAAATCTAGTTCGTTAATTAAGTGGGCTATGTTATATATCAGTGCACTCTTTTGTAGAACAAAACATTTTCTTTCTCTATATAATTTAGAGTTTTTGCTAGATATTTAATTTTGGAAGTAATTCATGAAAAACCTGCGACTTGTAACTTTTACTTAGTTTTTTATGTGCTAAAATTAAGTTAATTATGATACTTGTACAGTTAAATTACGTTGCACCAAGCTTGCACCAACAAATTGGCTTAGTGTAAACTGATATACATGAAGTTAAAACGTCTAATAACTCATTAGAATAATAATTCTAGCAAAATGTAGCAAAAGAATTTGTTCAAAGGGATATTACTCTAGTCACATCAAAATTCACGATAAATATACTGAAAAATAAAATGTGAAGTTAAATACAATAGCATTTAAATCACGAAGCACGAAAAATAGTGTGTTAAGTGACCGGTTTTGGGGTTACAACTTGACAAATATCGATTGTCACGAATTTTTTGCCAAAATCCCTATAGTTGTATCACTTTGCACAAAATTATCTCCGAAACAATAGCAGATAGAAGAACGTGAGTTAGACCAAAAAACACGTTTTTTTTTTTTGATAATGCTCATGTGAAAATCACAAAAAGGGTACAACTCGAGTTATATCACTTAGCACAGGAGGCACAGAATTTAAATAGATTGCTTATGGCAGTTACATTATGTCCCCCTTACTTATGTCTTAGCTCTTATGTCAATTGTTATCTCTATTCATTGTCATAAAAATGACAAGGATAGTGTTTTATTTAATCAGTGGTTAGAGTTAAGAAGCGTCTATAAGTAAGGGGGCGAATGTCCAATTATAGGCTTTCTTGCATAACTAGGAGATTATAATTATAATTCAGCAGGCAAAATGGCGATCAAACTACGTTAAAAAAAAAAACGGATCTAACATTTAGGCCCGTATTACAGAACGATGCTCGAGCACGATCTCTGCTTGAGCATACATTTAAAGCCATTTGATTGGTTGACATCTATGTTCAAGCAGAGATATGTGCTCGAGTATCGTTCTGTAATATGAGCCTTAGAATGCCTCGTCAACTAAAGAATAAACCAGGCGACTTTGCCAAATACTCAAGACAATACAAAATATTTTCTTGATCATAAAGCATCAGTTAAGCAATATATTTGCAGTAAATATAGTTTATTTCCAAATAAAAGCTTCGAGAGTTTAAAATTAAACATAAATTCTGTGGAATTGCAAAGTTTTCCATTACTCATTTCAATCAACCATAATATTGCTACAATATTGCCTCATATATTTATAAGTATTACTGACGACAATTGGGTCTTGGCAATAGTTTTGGCAATAAAATGTAAGCGTAGCAAATATTGTTACCTTACTATCGTAAATTGAGATGGTGAAGGAATGAGCTAGTCTTCAAATTCGACATAGTTATGAGTTGTTATGAGTAACAGAGTGTTAGGTCATATTTAACACAATTCTCTCGACACTATTTTATTTTAATCTAGACTCTTTCTAAGCTGCTTGCCAACAAACTTACTACTGCTGATACACAACATTAAAGACAAATGCTTTTGTTACAAAATAGTTTCGGAAAAAGTCAAGTTTTCTGTTCATTCTGAAATGTAGGATAAGATAATTGCTATGGGTAATAATAATGGACAATTGAGAGGCTGTGGCACATTATGAGAAGGTGCTATCCATCATTATACTGCAGTAGGTCTGATTAATGATAAAGGACGAAGTAGGCACTAACCTGCATCAGTGAAGAACGCAGAATGCCTGTTAGGGCTGGATGGGACAGAGGCTGACGCTGACGTCAGAAAGGCTCTCTTAACCTTGGTCCACTTGGAGGCTCGAGGGGGGCGGTGCTGGGGAGGCCTGGCTCCCAGCTCCAGGGATCGCTGCTTGCGAAGAACAGGGTGGGAGGGTTCGGATTCTGGAAGAGAGAACACTTATCAAGTTCCCAATCTCGACACACCATCAGCCTTTTTCCAAGTCATAGTTGGTTTTAAAAGTCTAGTCAATCAAGACTTTTATTTTGTTTATTGAGCCTTTAGATTAAGCATAGCGGTTCTTAACACTCTTAGATGTAAGGGGTAAGCAAAACTTCAAACGGGATTATAGGATCAATGGAATTCAGATAGTTTATTTAGACGAGAATATTGCAGGTCAGATGAAATTTGAAGAAGCCACTATTGCGACTGTGGTGAAAGATTATGCACCAATTCGGAAGAGGTAATGGATTGGCCAGTAATGTCAAAATTTTGCAAAACATGGAAGTTTGAACTATCCATCAGTGGTTTTGGTAAATGATTTATGAGGGACGAAAGCTATGATTTCAATGAAATCAAAACTGTTTTGATTGCTGCACGTGCCGGAAACCAATACAAAGTTGTAATACACATTGTATCTACACAAATATAAGCTCTATTTACAACACAATCTAAAACAGGGTACATGCATAGCTATGTTTATGTATTTAAAATTTTGTGTATGTCTGTACATAATGTGTCATGTATGAGTATGTGTGTATCTGACTAGCACAATTATTATGTTCAAAGGTAAGTTTTATGGTTAATTGAGACGAACACGAACGTAGCATAGCATCCTAATACGTTATGTAGTAACTATAATTTGATAATTTCGATGCTCAATGGAAGAGTCATTCAAATTAATAATCGAAGTGGAATCGAAAAAGAAGCAGAAGGAATAAATGAGTCTTTATAAACCATAGCCGTGTAATAATAATGATGTATGTGTAAAGGCTAAATAGAGAGAGAAAGAAAGTAAGACTACTCCAGCCAAACACGATGTATAAACAAACCACTTATTTTCATGTTAACACATCAAGATGGTTTTTGAGATGATAATTTTATTGCTATCTTGTATGTAGGAAGCAAAAACGTACTTCACTGACTCCTAATAAATTAGGTTAAGGGGGAAGGAAGATAATGATGTTGGTTGGGCACCTTAAGTGACCCAAATTGATTTGTTCAATATTTATTTCTGTTAAACCTAAGTATTAGGTAATTTCTTTAGCAATAATTAATTCGTTTCAAATGGTTTCTATAAGTTAGTATCTGAGGCTATTTGGTTCGCGCGCCATAATGATCGCGCGCTGGGATTCGCCGACCTGGCGTCACCAGCGCCATAGTTTCGGCCTACCGCCGCCCGAGCGCCGACGTCGCCGACCAATAAGAACACTCCTTTTTTTTTCTTCGAAATTTTGGCCGGTGCTTCTCGTGTAATTCTATCAAGAAATTCGATTTTCACCGTGATGGACAGCTAAAAGTTTAAAGAAACTCAATATAAATACCCAACAGTGATCTGACAATCTGTTTCGTGAAAGTGCTTCACGGTGTGAGCTGCTGATAGTTGCTGGTGAGGCGTCCCTGAGCTGGTCTGAAGGTTAGTGGGCCAATAGTTTTCGGTGCTGACGTCGAAACCATTTCTTATTCTTCAGTTCACAGGGTGGGTTTCATAGGAATCAATATAATTAGTCCCAAACCATAATTTTCATAATTGAGATCCCCGCGAGTTGTCGGCTATTTGCACGCCGCGTCTCCATTTTTATTGGTCCTTCATAGCTCGGATATTGTACACTAGCGTATATTTCCATTCAAAATACTTATTACAAGTATTATTTTCCATATAAATGCTTGGATGTTCGCAGATTTACGTAATTTTTGGTAAAGTTCTCGAAGTAGGTAGGTACCTACCTACATAGTACCGCCATTGCGAGCCGGTAACGCCATTTGAAAATTCCACATACTTTTACGTAATTTAAAACAATTTCACGTAAATATTATTTTAATCTTTTTTCTTAAGTAAGTACCTATATTTATTGTGAATTCTTGCTTTAAAATGCCTACGGATAAAGACAATGCGTCTAGTTCGATTGATAAACAGTTCGTCCTTTTGACGGCTAAAAAAGAACGACTTTTTTCGCGGATAAATGATTTATTTGATCTTTCAAAAAACATTTCTAATTACACGTCAAGAAGTAATGAAACTTTCATGGCTAAGTCAGAATCAATTGATGAGATGCGTAGTCAATTCGAAACGTTGTTAGATGATTTAAATGGTCTCCAGTTATCACTTGATTTGACGTTTAAGCCAGATTACAAGCCTTTAGATGCGTTTGATGATCTTTACCTTCGAGTAAAGCACACCCGAAATAATATTATTCAGGAGTTGCGATCACATGAATCATCATCGCGAAAGGACTCGTCTAATTCTAATGTCACACGCACCATTAAGTTGCCACCAATAGAATTGCCAAGTTTCGATGGCAAAACACAAAATTGGCCTAAGTTTTACGAAAGTTTTAAATCTAACATTCATAACAACAGCCAGCTGACTGACTCGCAGCGCGTACAGTATTTAGTAGGTAAACTTACGCACGACGCACTCAAGGTCACGGCAGGCATTGTGCCTACGGGTGAAACTTATAATATTATCTGGGAAAGTTTAGTAAAAAAGTTTCAAGATAAACGTGCATTAGGCACACATTACTTAAATAATATTCTTGACTCTAAGGGTTGCTTAAACACGTCTAATAGTCTTGATACATTTATTGGTATGTATAGCTCCTCCGTGGCGGCATTGAAACAATTAGGTATCGAGGATTTGTCCGACTTCATCTTATGTCATTGCGCACTTAGGAAAATCGATTCACAAACAGTACAAGCGTTTGAGTTAGCGTTTCGTAATAAAGAAATTCCGTCTTATAATGACTTGGTATCTTTCGTACAAGATCAAGCAAAAATATTGCAACGTTCGAACAATAACTCGACGCGGACATCGAACACTGGCGCGAGCGCAAGTAAGCCGCCTACTAATCAGTCGTCTCGTCCTCATACCTACAAGTCGTTCGTCGCGAGTAATGAGAGTGTGCCTACTGCTTCGCCGACGAAATCGTGCGAATTTTGTAACAAAACCGATCATTTAATTTATGCTTGTTCTCAGTTCAAGAACTTAAGTTCTCCGCGAGCGCGATTTGAATTCATTAAATCAAAACATGGTTGTGTTAATTGTTTAAGTGGGTCACACACAGTTACGTCTTGTAAATCTACGCATGTTTGCGATACATGCCAGAAAAAACATCACACTTACTTACACTTTGATAATAAAAAAGATCATAATATTAGGTCAAATAATTACGTTCAAGTGTCTCAACTCCCTACCGGTCAAGGGTCATTGACATCACCTGTGGTCCCGTCGGCGTCGTGCGCTTCGTCCGGACAGGCCAACGTAAACATAGACTCGCGCGTTATGAAAAATTACTCTGCTGATAACAGCGCACCTGTTTCGGCTGCGTTGCGCATTGATAACTCTAATCATAGTGTTGATGTTTCCTCAGGTATTCCCTCGCTGTCATTAAGTGCTGAAGTTAGACCTAATTCGTCTATTTTATTGTCAACCGCGCAAGTTTACGCGAAATCTAAAAATGGTAGTAAAATAATAATACGTTGCCTTATTGATAATGGCTCTCAAAATAACTTGATAACCGTTGATTGTTGCAAGGCGCTTAACTTAGTTATAATTCCCTTGAGTAATTCTTTTGTTAAGGGAATTGGCTCTGCGTCTCAGCCGATATTGGGGTACATTAATTTGGACATTGAGTCTCGCGTATATCCAAATAATAAATACACGATACATGCACTTGTTGTTGACGGTATAACGGATCAGCTGCCTACTCACTATATAACCAAGGGTGATGTCGGCTACTTAGAGGGATTGCCCCTTGCTGATTTGACGTGGAATATTCCCGGGAATGTGGACGTCGTACTAGGTGCGCAATTGTTTCCGTACATTTATTTAGGTAACAAAGTTGAATCGGGCACTGACGCGCCCCCCGCGTTATTGACCGCGTTCGGTTTCGTGTTGATGGGTGACTATCCCTGTAATAAGTCTCCAAATAAAATTAATAAAACTTCTTTTTCTGCACTCGCACTTAATGATTTAGTTCAAAAATTCTGGCAACTGGAAGAAATACCTAATATGCGATTTTTAAGTCCAGAAGAGACTGAATGTGAGAACTTGTTTGCATCGTCGATCAGTCGCGCTGTTGATGGGCGGTATTCTGTCACGTTACCTTTTTCTAAAGACCCGAGTGCACTGGGTAGTTCTCGCATTGCGGCTCAACGTAGACTGATGGCCTTGGAACGCAAGTTCAAAAAATCGCCTGATTTACAAACAAACTATAATAACGTAATGAATGAGTATGTCGATAAGGGTTACTTGTCCCAAGTCTCCGAGTCCGATATTACTGACGAGGGATACTACATCCCGCATCATGCTGTTACCCGTCCGGATAAGCCGATGCCTCGGATCGTCCTTGATGCTAGTGCCACAACTCATACCGGATTGTCATTGAACGACGTGTTACATACCGGTCCTAACTTGCAGGCAGATTTATTCTTGCTATTGCTTGATTTTCGGCTTTTCCCTGTCGCTATGACTGCGGATATAAAACAAATGTATTTGCAGATTGAAGTCCCTGATGAACATCGTAAATATTTGAGAATCTTATATAGATTCAGTCCTAATGATTTAATACGAACCTTTCAATTTAATCGGGTCCCTTTTGGACTCAAGTCAAGCCCGTATTTGGCAATGCGGACCGTTCGCCAATTAGCCCAGGATATGAGGCCACATTTCCCGGATGCTGCCACTGTGGCTGAGTCTAAACTTTATATGGACGATTTGGTACATTCTATTCCAGATGAATCCAGCGCCATTCTTCTTTCACGAGAATTGATCTCGTTGTTTAAGTCTGGCGCCTTTGATTTAGTGAAGTGGACGAGTAATTCTCAATTGCTACTTGATGATCTTCCGGATTCACATCGCAGTACGGTAGACTTTGATGATTCTTCTAACAATGCTTCGAAGGTATTAGGCCTTTCATGGGCAACGGCCGATGACAGTTTTTTCTTCAAGACTCTTAATGTAGAAGAGAAGTGTACCAAGCGGAGCATACTGTCGGTGGTCGCCCGATTATTTGATGTCCTCGGCTTAGTAGCCCCTATAATTTTATATGCCAAGCTTCTTATCAAAGAGCTGTGGCTGTCCAATATTGGTTGGGATGACACTCCACCCGAAAGCATTATTCAAAAGTTCTCGGCGTTCATACAAGAATTTCCATTAATTTCATCTCTGAAAATTCCTCGACATGTAGGCGTTTTGCGTGATAGCACTGTGCTGATCGTTGCCTTCTGTGACGCCAGTATGAATGGGTATGGATGTGTCATATACCTACACACTACTGATCCTGCTGGGAATATCACAGTAAGATTATTGTGTGCGAAATCAAAGGTTTCCCCTACCAAAGTGACCACACTTGCTCGCTTGGAACTTTGCGCTGCGGTTCTTATGTCTAAGCTAATACGTACAGTTCATGAAACTTATCGTGCGCGTCTTCCTATTGCAGGAACTTTCGCGTTCTCGGATTCTACCATCGCTCTTTCGTGGATACATTCTTCACCACATCGGTGGTCAGTATTTGTTAGCAACCGCGTTGCCCAGTGTCAGGAGAATTTACCTCCTGAAAATTATTATCACGTCGCCGGGTGTGAAAACCCGAGCGATTGCCTTTCGCGTGGTATGTTACCTTCGCAGCTCATGTCGCACGACTTGTGGTGGAACGGCCCATCGTGGATTCGGAACCCACCTTCGAAATGGCCCGTAAAACCTTTTACTCCTTCCAATGCAGGTCAATTGCCTGAACACAGGGCAAAGGTACTTACTGCGACAGTTCAATGTGAATCATTGATCCTAAATGAATTAGCTCAGCGTATATCCTCTTGGGATAAGCTTCTTAGAATTGTCGTTTATATCCTTCGTTTTATAAAGAAAGTTTCTTCTCTTAGCACGGTCGATAATCTTATAACTGCAGAAAAGGCTGTGATTCGTTCTGTTCAAAGAGTTCACTTTGCAGAAGATATCAGAGCTCTTAATAAAGATAAATTGCCTTCAAAAAAGCTGCAAAGCTTATTCGTGTTCCTTGACGAAGATGGGCTGTTGCGCATAGGAGGTAGGCTTTCAAATTCGGACTTGCCATTTGAGGCTAAGCATCCTCTTTTGCTCCCTAAGCATGACCCCGTGGTGGATCTTTTAATAGATCATTTTCATGTTATGAACTGTCATACAGGTCCAGGTCTGCTTATTTCCATTTTGCGCCAACGTGTCTGGATATTGGACGCCAGGACCGTTGTAAGGGCTAGGGTGCGGAAATGCAACTTCTGCTTCAGAGTAAATCCATCACACCCAAAGCCCATGATGGCAGATTTGCCGTCATATCGTGTGTCGGAAGCTAAAGCCTTTGTTCATACGGGCGTTGATTACGCAGGCCCAGTCCGTTTAACGCTTACTCGTAGGAGAGGTCAGCATTCACAGAAGGCATATATCTGCTTATTTGTCTGCCTTGTAACTAAGGCCATCCATATCGAGTTAGTCTCGGAGCTAACCTCGGATGCCTTTTTAGCTGCATTTAAGCGGTTTATCTCTCGTCGTCGCCCTGTCTCATGCCTATACTCGGACAATGGCACCAATTTTGTGGGTGCAAAGGCGCAATTGGACAATATCTTCAAAATTCTGATTGACTCAGAGTTTCAAACTGCTCTAAAGCAGGAGCTTAGTACCCGCCGAATAGAATGGAAGATGATCCCACCTCGGAGTCCACACTTCGGTGGGATTTGGGAGGGGAACATTAAGAGCTTGAAAACTCACCTGCACCGTGTGATAGGAGATCAGCTTCTCACATACGAGGAGTTGCAGACAGTATTGGTTCAGATAGAGTGCATTATGAATTCTCGTCCACTTACTGTTGTGTCTTCTGATCCTTCACCAGAAGTTATAACCCCTGCGCATTTCTTAATGTCCACCCCATTGCAGTACTTGCCTGCCGTGGACTTGAAAGACGAGCGCATTAATATTATTCAGCGCAAGCAATTACTAGATAGCATGGTTCAGTCTTATTGGAAAAAGTGGCGTTTGGAATATCTGCATACGCTGCAAGTCAGACAGAAGTGGACCTCTCCTGACCGTCCTATAGAAATCGGAACTGTCGTACTTGTGGGACAGGATGATTGCCCTCCTTTAAGATGGCCATTAGGTGTAATCACGGAAATTCATCCGGGTTCTGATAATGTCGTTCGTGTTGCAACGGTTAAAACGAAATGTGGAATTTTCAAGCGTCCGGTTGTAAAACTGTATCCCATACCAACGCAATAATAATATTATCTTTTCTCATATTATTTTAGTATAATGTAATTAAGTTAAGTAATAAACATAATTCTAACAACCATGATTCATTTACCTTATTAGTTGTCTTCTTTCGAAAGTTCTGCGAACTTCCAAAGCGGGCAGCATGGTTGGGCACCTTAAGTGACCCAAATTGATTTGTTCAATATTTATTTCTGTTAAACCTAAGTATTAGGTAATTTCTTTAGCAATAATTAATTCGTTTCAAATGGTTTCTATAAGTTAGTATCTGAGGCTATTTGGTTCGCGCGCCATAATGATCGCGCGCTGGGATTCGCCGACCTGGCGTCACCAGCGCCATAGTTTCGGCCTACCGCCGCCCGAGCGCCGACGTCGCCGACCAATAAGAACACTCCTTTTTTTTTCTTCGAAATTTTGGCCGGTGCTTCTCGTGTAATTCTATCAAGAAATTCGATTTTCACCGTGATGGACAGCTAAAAGTTTAAAGAAACTCAATATAAATACCCAACAGTGATCTGACAATCTGTTTCGTGAAAGTGCTTCACGGTGTGAGCTGCTGATAGTTGCTGGTGAGGCGTCCCTGAGCTGGTCTGAAGGTTAGTGGGCCAATAGTTTTCGGTGCTGACGTCGAAACCATTTCTTATTCTTCAGTTCACAGGGTGGGTTTCATAGGAATCAATATAATTAGTCCCAAACCATAATTTTCATAATTGAGATCCCCGCGAGTTGTCGGCTATTTGCACGCCGCGTCTCCAGATGT
This sequence comes from Thalpophila matura, assembly GCA_948465475.1. Classification (NCBI taxonomy): domain Eukaryota; kingdom Metazoa; phylum Arthropoda; class Insecta; order Lepidoptera; family Noctuidae; genus Thalpophila; species Thalpophila matura. Next base: position 17,273,861 of record OX419186.1, on the reverse strand, counting down.
TGATAGTTGCTATTATCTTTAAGACATCGATTCCTTCGATTTCACAAATTACGCAAATTAAGATTTTCTTGATTTGTGAAAAGTGTGAAAACACTAATTTACCATTGCAATTAAACGCATCAATCTAACGTTATTTAAAGGCGCTCTCGGAATTTTGTCTCCTCTCTCACTCGCACAGAACTATTTTTAAGAATGTTGAATGAAAAGATGCATTTTTGAAAAATGTAATCTGATAGTGAACTACAAAATAATATTACTTTTACAGGTAAATAATTAAAACACATTTCTACTGTGATATCTAATAAACAAACTTAATAAAAAACAATTATGATCTGTTTTTGAGGTTTATTTAACTCATGTATTTTTAATAATTAAATCTGAGTTTATAATATTATAATTAATATCATTTTTTAGTTTGCTATCAGATTACATTTTTCAAAAATGCATTTTTTCATTAAACATTCTTAAAATATATAGTTCTGTGCGAGCGAGAGAGGTGCCGAATGCGAAAGCCCTCTTAAAACACTATGGTATTTTCAAGTTACACTTCCATATCCATAGGTTTATTAATAACATGGTCTGTTTCACCACCTCCAGATAACTACCGGTTAACTTATCTGGAATATATTTTTATACGAAATTTGTTTTAATATGAATTTATCTGATGGTTAACACGTTAAGTGCGAAGCGAGGCCTAAATCACCCCTGATGCAACTTCCCTGTGGTGCGGCAAGCAAAAAAGTGAATTTCTCTGTCGTGCGAATGGCATAGCTTTGGTTTGGTCCAGTGTAGGAAAGAGATAAATATATATTTGAGATCACTAATGGTTCCGGACTCGGTGGTGTACCTACCTTGGTACCGGATGTCTTAGGCCTCGTGCCGCACTGAATTAATATAATTTTAATGCAGTGCGGAACGAGGCTAAAACGTCCCATATCCCCCCTGACCTCGTACCGCACTCAACGCGAGCTTCCCGCGACCAGTGTTGTGCATCACGTCGATTGGAGAGCACGTCCTTTTACAGCGCCGAACATGTCTAAACGATGTAAATAATTGTATTTTTAAAGCCCGAGGCAGAATAAATAGGACAGTTTCTTTTCTACTTCTGGTTGCCTTTTTTTTCTATTCTGTGAACCGCATTAAGATTTTCATATACAAATAGAAAGATAAACCTTATGCATAAACCGTAATCCATTATTTTCCAATAATAAGTCTGTAATAGGTGCCTCTTAATGGTATAGAATGGAACGCTTCGTGCGCGAGTCCGACTCGCACTTGGCCGGTTTTTTTTTCTTTATGGCGCCTTCAAGCACAATTTAGATTAATTAAAAAAAAATGTATCCTTTGATAGCTTTGTGTTGTTTTGCCAGGTTTTGCCCTTAAAACGATCTAATGAGATATAATTGATCAAAATCGGTCAAGTCGTTGCGTAGTTAAGACAGTTTAAAAACGTCGATATTATTTTTCCCATCACTAATCGCAGCGAAAATTTGGCCTATTTTAGTGCGTTACGAGGTGTATAAGATCCCATATTTTGTTTTGCTAATAATTCCTAAACTAGCCATCAGATCCCGGGGCGACGGTGGATTAGGGTTCATCAATTCACTGTCTATATCAATAAGGACCAAAATTCTCATTTATCTTTGATTTCGCGCCAGAAAATGGATTTTAGTCTGTAAAAGGAGGTGGGGTCTAATAGACCGCGTGTCGCCCTAACGTCTGGTCACGGTACGGGCCGATTATACCTCGTGCCGCAGGAACGGAAAGTATGCAAAAATTGGTGCCGCAGCTAACGTGTTAATGCCTATACGGACACTGTAAAACAGGTTCTTAGTACTGTGTTTTTGTAATGGTATGACAATTTTACTTTACATAAGGCGATTCGCACACTGTAAGTACCGCATCATGCAGCGTAGCGCGTGAGTGCGTGTTCTTACGTTATTTGCAAGTACCTACCAGTGTTTGTATCTGTGTTTTGCATTCACGCGCGGGCTCTTTGTTTCGTCGCCACCCACCCCGCAGTATAGCGCGGAGCAGTGTGTGTTTTGCCTAACTCCAACTTTTGGCTGAAGTATAAAAATATCAGATCTAAACTCACCAAGTTCTTCAGACGAAGGTATCGTCAGCGTCAGGGCTGGTGGCGCATCGCTGTCTCCTCCATCACTGAGCGACCTTCGTCTCTTGGGTACCACGTCTGGGGAACTCTTGGAGCCTCGGTTGGTGGTCTTTTTCTTGACGGACTCCCTGTGGGTCTGGATGATGTCCCTCATCTTACCCCAAGGACTCTTGTGGAGCTTGTTCGGCGATGGTGAGGTGGAGCTGTCGTCCTTGAGGTGGGGAAATTTATTGAAATTAATATACCTATTGTGGACAGGAAATATAATTATTATCATCGCTTAAGTCGAGATGGCGGTCGAATGCAAGCCTATTATTAAATAATTAAATAAAAAAAACATAGGAGTTCGAAGATTGTGGACATGATTAAGGTAATAGTGAAAAAAGGTTCATAATTATTCTATTAAAACAATAAATATTCAAAAAAAATCGCCCAAACAAGGTTTTTTCCTGTGTCATGTTTACAAATGTGGTCTTACAAATATTTTCCATTAAGCAATCAAATCCACTGCCCCTAACTTTCGCAGCAGAGCAATTCGCTCAACCATTGGTCGCTAACTATGGGCTGAATCTAAATAATTGATATACAGGGTGGCAGGTTAAACAGTGGAAATATTTTAAGGGGTCATTGTACTCATCATTATGAACAACTTTTACTATGGGACCAAAGCTGAAATCGCGAAAATAAAATCAGTTGTTCCATACATTTATGTTCACATAACTCAACAAAATGTATGGAACAGCTGATTTTTTTTACGCGATTTCAGGGTTGGTCCTATAGTAAAAGTTGTTCATAATGATGAGTACAATGACCCCTTAAAATATTTCCACTGTTTAACCTGCCACCCTGTATATGATTACTTGTTTATTTTACTACATCAAAACGTGATAAGTTGTGTCTAGGAATCTTTCAGATGTTATTAATCTAGTTATAATAAACAACTCGTGTTCTAAAATGCTATCTTAAAAATAACGGGTGTGCTAAATATAACGTTTTGGTTCAACATCAACATGACTGCTATTTAGAAAATCCCATAAACAATAATAGTGAATTCAAAATTATACCTAAATGCTATTCTAAAATACGGTATCTTATGGCCGTTTTCATTAATACATCTACCTATGCGTTGTTTTGCTTACTAGAGATAGAATTCTGATATTAAATAGATATCTGCTTCAAAATTCGATTTCTATAGGGAAAAGAGCCAATTTTTAGTTATTGTTCTGAGGAGTTTAAAAACGGTGTTTAGCCAATCAACGTCAAAAGAGTTATCAATAGTTCTGAATCGGGAAGCACCTTTGAAAAAAACGTTATTATTCAACATTATTTTACAATCAATCGATTTTTTATAGTTCAAATCGATAGTTTAATCTACCGATCATTTTATCGGTAATGCGTGCGCGCATCCTACACCTTCACACGGTCCAACAATAGCACAATATTCATCATAAATAATTTCGCCAGTCGTTTAGCAGACGGAATCGCGCGTGAATGGGTCTATTTTCAATAACTATTTCAGGGAATACCACAGAACAGGAAAGACAGAATGTCAACTACAAACAAAACCTGACAGTAAGCATCAGTGGCGTGTCTAGAGGGAAAGCCCGATGCATTTTTTTCGTTTTAGAGAGTATTTATTTTAAGTTTTCATGAGTGTAAATAATTTTTACAACAAAAAATGCGTCGGGCTTGCCCTCTAGGCACGTCACTGGTAAGCATCGCAGTTAAATGTTCTTGTTGATAGACTAGTGTTGATGTCGTAGTACTTGGTATCTAGTTGTGGCTGTGACAACATCAACAACAGTTAGAGTATTCACAACAGGACACAATCGCCAATCTTGCAATTTTTCTGTTTGGAAATATTTCAATTAAACTGCTAATCGTCGTAAAATAATAATTTCGTTTCAGCATCATTCTCAAAGATTAACAACGTAAGTTATCCCCAAGATGTAAATGTTTCGGGAACTTTTTCACGATCAGTACAATATTATTTTTAAGAAAGTAGCAGATTTTTATACTAAAGGTATCTGTGTTTCTATGTTTTATATTGTCCATTATACTTTTACAAAACACCTAATTACTTACCATCTTAATTAATTATAAACATTTCTTATGGAACTCAGGAAAGAAGAAATGGTAGATGAAATGGTATCACCATGTCAGTGTAAACTGGTTAAAATAATTTACTTATTAATTGTATAGATACATTAAAAGTGAATCTACTGCAGAGTATCTGTCTAATGGTAAATACAATGTTCATTCTGACCTGCGTAGGAGCTTGCAGGAATGTGTTGTCGCCATCCTCCCGCGCACTCTTGCGCATACCTGGAACAGATTGACCGGTTATTGTGGATATTTTCCGGGAAATCCGGGAAACATTGGGATGCATACATTTTTCAGAGAAGTAAGAAGTCTGATTTACCGAGTGCAATTTATCAACTATTTAGATAACACTTGTGCCAAATGTAGTTTCAAGTAACGGTTCGTTAATTGGAAGTCTGCTCAATCTGTCAAGCGTCATTAGATAGGCAGGAAGCCATATTATGTTCGTTCGTTGCTTCTTTTTTTCCGAGAACTATCAGGTGAAAATAAATGTAAAGTAAGTATGATAATGTAGGTTTTTCGGCGTATTATTTTGTTTGAAATTCATAATATCAAATGAGATAATTATTGTTGGAATGCTTGGCGTGTTATGAGAAAACTAGAGTATTAGATAACTGAATTATCTACTGTAGATATGTCGTTCTGACACCTATAAATAAATTGAATTGATGTATTGAATTGAAAGATTATGATTTTCAAGCAACTACAGGCGAATCTACGATACCCGACCAAAACCCGAGCAAAGCCAAAACTACTAGTTTAATCCTATATAACATAAAACCTTTCTAAAGCATGTTTCTCATCGCCTCCCGAGATGGTTTACGCTTCCGATCAAAGAGTAGAACTCGAAAATCGAGCGAACGTTCGACGGCGAGTATGGAGTGACTCATGTTGACAGAATAAGGTCATCCATTTACAGAATATACACGCGTATTATAGTTCCTGGTTTTAATGCCACAATGTTTTACTTTTTACGGTCCATTACTCAAACGATACCACCCTGTTACACCGATCTTCGTCTGTCTATACTGGATAAAAAGAAAGTGCGACTTTTGTGAGCTTGTGTAAATGTGGAGGATAATCTCAGGAACTACTAATCTGATTCTGAAAATTCTTTCACTAATAGAAAGCTACATTATTCTTGAGTGACAGAGGCTACTTTTTATCCTGAAAAAATGCACAGTTCTTGTGGGTCACGCGGAGGAAGTCACGTGCAGTTTTCAGAAACGTAGTTTGTGTCACGAATCTTGTAAAATTATTATGATGATACGCAAGTAAACTCTGACTTCGCACGTTTTACTGTTGAACACACAGATGTCATTTGTCAGAAGAAAACATTTCTGCAAAAAAACATTTGTAACAGTTTAAAAGTTTGGCATTGCAAATGAGGAAACACTTTGTACAGCGAATGACGTTGGGTGTTTTGTTTTGGCGCTAGAGCTTGTATTAAGACCGTTGCCGACGGTCGAATTTTACCGCTAACCGCGGTCTTTTTGCCTACCGGTAAATTCGGTCGTGGAAGCACGGTTTTGAAAACCATCGAGCGAGGTTCGTGAGTGACTCTTCAACATTGTCGAAAGAACTAATTTATAAGAACTACTGTTTTGCTTGCTAGTCTAAAAGTAAAGGGACAAACACATTATGGGACTCGTCCGTATGCCGCAGTTGACAGCCGTTTCTCTTGCATGTTATTGGTCATATCCGAGAATGTGACCTTGGTTGTCCTTGAATGTTCGGACATCCGAAAGAAATCAGGTGGGTGGGCGTCATTACAATCGTCTATGTAACCGTTTCGGCACGGTAATCGCGGGATATTCCTCAATTTTCAAAAAATATGTCATATTTATTTGCATATTCAAAATGTATACCTACTAATTATTATAAAGCTGAAGAGTTTGTTTGTATGAACGCGCTAATCTCTGGAACTACCGGTTGGATTAGAAAAAATATTTTTGTTTAATAGGTATGATGAGGGGCTCGTGGCTAAATGACAGCCGCGCTGATCAATCGATCTGCGAGGTTAAACTGCGCCTGCCGCGGTCAGTCCTTGGACCGTTCTTTACACATCGAGACCCCCCCGTACCTCGGAGAGCACGTTAAACAGTCGGTCCCGGTTGTCAATATCTTTGACAGTCGTTACGGGTAGTCAGGAGCCCAAAAGTCTGACAACTGGTCTAACATTCGAATACCGGTATTCCCCAGTGGAGGGGTGGGTAGTGGAGGTCAGACGGCAGTCGCTCCATGTAAAATATTGATATTCAGCCGCAACCAGTTAGACTGGAAGCCGACCCCAATTATGTTTGGGAAAAAGCTAGGCGGATGATGATTTTTGTGTAATATGATAGCCAGATTTATGAGGAATAGTATAGGCTATCTAACATCACGATACCACCTTTGGGAGCCGAGCAACGGGAGTGAAACCGCAGGGCACCATTAGTACGTAAATAAAAACTAATCTTAGATGAAACAAATTATTCATAATTTTGTTACTAGTTTATTGTACCGGCTTACCCTCACTCTTTTCCACTGGTAGGTAAACAAAGTTTTGCCTGTTCTATCAGAATTGCCACGTATAAGATATTCCAAACATCTGATACCTACATCGAATGTTTCTTGCAAACTCTTACAAACCATAAACATAATCCAAAAATATTACATAAATATATGCCAGTTTACGTATTTCGTGGTTTGTTTAACTTTTACGTTTACGAACGGGAACACTTCATTTTTTATGCGCAAGAGTGTAAAAAGTTGTAAATCAGAACTTTAGTCGTGAAGTTGACTTTTAAAAGGACAATAAAACTGAACAAAGCGAAGAGTATGGTCCAATTGTGGACCAATCCCGAGATAGCTGCTGAGAGCGGAATCTTAAAACGCCATCTGAATTTCGTACATTTTATTACTAAACACAGCTTTTTACAAAATCTGCATTTTAATGGATAGTAAAATAAAAAACCGGCCAAGTGCGAGTCGTACTCGCGCACCGAGGGTTCCGTATCATTTTTGGACGTATAAAGTGAAAAAATCCGAACCGCATAACTAATTTTATTTGTGAAGGAATTTTGATGATTCCGAAAAAACTGTACTAGTTAGGAACATCGTTTTATTTATGGTGCCATATTTGGGTCAATTCCTATCAACTCTAATTATTTCAGATTTTTCGCCCCGCAAAATTCGGAGATAAGGGGGGGGGGGAATGGTATTTATTTGGACATTTTTCATCATATGTCGAAAACTGTGAGACATAAAATAAAATAAAAATATATTTTGAAATGTGCAGATCAAGCTCTTTCATATGATATGTCACTTAACCTTGTAACCCCACTTTAAAATTTTGGACCCCCACTCCGGCCCCTTTTGCAATGAAAATAAAAATATTTTTGGACTTTTTTCATTTGCCATAAAGTTGAACAAGCATTCTTTATAACTGTTTCAAATTTCAAGTCGATAGCATAAGTAGTTGCTGAAATAATCAGGTGTGACAGACAGACAGACAGACGAAGTCGCACCATAAGGGTTCCTTTTTACCATTTTGGTACGGAACCCTAAAAATGAAAATAAAGCTACAAGTCTGCTAGGGGCTTCAAGGTGTCGATACTTTGAAAATAGACCTAGTATAAACTCTCGGTCTAACACTAGGTCGGCAATAGGTATTAGTCGCTCTCTAAGCGCTAATATGATAGGCATCAGTGGCGAAGGGACCCTACAACACGATTCCTATCGGCTTCCCTTTGAAAAATAGCAGGCAATATTGCCTGTATTGCCTACTTTTATTAATTAGCTTTTCGTGGCCAGGTAAGCATTTGTAGCTCCGGCTTACCTCTTACAAACGCCTTGACCCTTCGCCACTGCAGGCATGGTAGGTATGGTAGGCATGGTATGTAATGGTAGGCACGCGATAGTAGCCGTTTGACCTATGGCCTAGGTCAGTAACAATATTGTGTCTTATTAGTCGACGTTTCAGCTCATAGGGTAGTGATAATCGCGAAGACTTACCAGAGTCAGCCCTCAATTCTTCACACGAAGAGTTAGGAGTCAGGGATAACGCACTGCCAGGGGTCAAGCTGGCGGAGTCACGAGGCTCAGGGTTCGCGAGAGTGGCTGATGATGGAGAGGACCCTGCGAGAGCCACGGCTCCCACCATGGCGCCTGCAGCCACGGCGCTGGCCGCACTACCCATGGCTGATTGAGGCCATTGGGCTTTTTCCCACCTGTGGAAAGTTGCTTGGTGATTAGAAGCTCACAAATTGGTTGCCGCACAGCTAGTATGCTATTCTCTACGAGACAATATTTTGGCTGACTCGATAGAGCAAGTCGTCGAGATCGACCGAATATGGAGCCGATTCTCTTGGGATACAGCCTTGTGCGCAGCGCTCCCGCAGCGGTGAAACTGCAGTTTAGTATTGACCGAACTGCGAATAGGTGCACTAGCGTTTTATGACAAAGACTAGCGCACAAGGCGGTGATGGTTGTGAGTTAGAACCATGAGAACTACTCAACGACTTAGGTTATGGTTACTAAGCTCAACGGCGGGAAAATTAATGACGATGATTGGCTACTCACTCGGTCGAGCTGGTCGTCGAGACAGTAAAAAATGTCCTCACAGAGAATAGCTTAACTGGTAGCTAATCGTCGTCGTCAATTGCCCGACTATTCAGTGCTAGTGCTAGTGCTAGTGCTAGTGCAGATATTCACAGTATACCAAACTGTAGTTTTAGCGCTGCAGCAGCAATGCACACAATGCTGTATCCTAAGAGAATAGTACTACTGCAGAATATTTGGAAGGATGGCAACGTTAACAAGCGAAGAAAAGGGAGGTTGAAATTCAATGTAGAGATTCAGTTCTCACGTAATATCTTGGATACTACTTTAGGCTGTTCTATGTAGGTGTATTATAGGTCTTTCTGACGCGAGATAAAAATGAAATACCAAGGCCTTCAGCAGTGAATGTCTGATTGTTTATTTATTTATGTACACACAAAAACACATGGAAAGTATAAGAATAACAGATAATTGAGCACAAAGGTACTGCTTATTTCTAAAGAAATTTCTTCCAGCAGACCTGCGACAGGAAAGTTGGATAAGATAATATGTAGACACAGTGTGTTTTATATGATAAAATAAACTACAATAACTACATACACTATTAAAATACATACCTAACATACATACATACAAATATATACACATATGTACATACATACATACATACAATAATATATATACATACTATAAGTGTAGCTAATCACAGCTGAGTAGAAAAGTAGTATTCTTTGACACGCTTTTTAAATATAGAATAATTGTTAATTATAATGACTGGAAAAGTAAAGGTAAATATCTCAGATCATAGAAACAAGGAGATGTGCCAAGGCGCTATCGAGCTTGATGCCTGATCTTGAGCAAATTGCTCATATTAAAAACGTACGCGCTGGCGACGAACCGAACACGATCGATGGTATAAATACAGTGTTTTAGTTTAGTGCTAGTGTTGAGTGACGATAAACAGTGTTAGATTGAGGGTGTGCGGAATGTTCAATGCGTGGGAGATCTTTTTATTCACAAGAAGCGCTTAATTATGCGCGTAATTGTGTCGAAAAATGTACTAAAAGTGGCATCAGTTGTTCCCGTACTAATTTGCTATGATGGCATATCTCCTTGTTTCTATGATCTGAGGTACTTAAATACTGAGGAACAATAATAATTGCTGTTAAAAAAATTGTAGGTATCTCGTTGCATAAAAGATTATGAGACGATGATTATTTCGTAAGAAAATTCATAAAAATATTAAATATTTAAAAGTTAAATCATTTCACGCCGACAAATTAGATACTTTAATAACAGTAAGAAATCATTGGACGGAAATCCTTTTTTTATACGTCCGTGGCGGAAATTCAACTATTTTACGCATACCAAAAAACAGGAAGATGCAGAAATCCCTCAATTTAACATTCACATAAACTCGATTAAATTCCGAAGAACACACACATTTATAACGATGGTTACACGCAAAAATTGTGGTCATCACTCTCATTATCATAATTGAGGGGTATAGTTTCAAAACCCCCTAAATCATCCTGAAGAAATTTTTCACAAAAATGTTTTTTGTAAAACGTTGTGGTAAACTTAATGCAAATAGCAAATATTTGATATTTATTTGTTTGTCATGTCATAGCAATAAAAAAAAACGTGGAAAATCTAAAATATTTCTTCACATTTTAGCGGAATTTGCAACTAACATTACTTCTTAAACTGATTTTACTATGTATTTAAGTGGGTTATGAAAGTTATCGTATAGTCATATTGAAAGTAAAATTTAAAACTTTATGTTGGTGCAAAAATATGTAAATGTGTCCGAAGTCATTTTAGGGGGTTTTGAAATTAGTCCCCTCACTTATCAGTCAGGAGAGACTCACTGCTGAAGAAAAGCCTTCTCTTTAGATTTCCACAATACTACTTATTTTGAACCGTGGGATGCATTATATGGAATTATTGCTATTGATAGTCTTTACTACAATTTTATAGCATAGAATAAGCATAATCAGCTAATAATGTTCTCTCTGTGAGAGGGAGTGGGCCGTAGTCCACCACGCGGGTCCAGTGCGGGTTGGCGGACGTCACATGCCTTCGAAGTTTTGGTTCTAGGACATGCCGGTTTCCTCGCGATGTTTTCCTTCACCGTTTTTAGAGCAGTGGTGATGAAACAAACACAAAGTGCCTGCCGGGGTTCGAACCCACGCCCACTTGTAAGTCGGGGCTGCTACCACTAGACCATTTCATAGATGGTTAAGAATTTAGTTGCACTTCTGTGCATGATCTGGCGCGTGCATAATTTTACAGTTGGTGCCAAATAACATTTACCTACTTTACCTACTTCTTCAAATTTCGTAGTATGAATTGTAACGAAATAAAATCACTTATTTAAACGCGTGTCTAGTATGAAAACCATGAATCTGTTCGCACATCACTTTGTACATAAAATTATTGGTATTTCAATAACGTAAATGTTTCAGTAATTGCTTTTTATAGTATGACTAACTTTACTGTGCTCCGCAGTTTCATCTGTCGTTGCTCGGCTCCTAAGGGATGTAGCGTGATATTAAATAGCTTATAACCTTCTTCAAAAATTGGGCTATGAATGCAAAAAAAAAATCTAATCCATCTAGTTATTCCAGAGATTAACGCGGTAGCGATATAATTTTTTCTCTTCATGTAACAATATTATGTAGATCTGTCTTTTTCCAGATCGGCACGAAATAATTAACGCCATGAACCTATAAAATGTTTATAAGAGTTCATTGAAATATCACTAGTAGTAGTTTCAGCAGGAAATACGAAGTATTTAGGCCAATTTACTGAATACTATAATACCTATACGCATTTAAAAACAAAATTTAAAAACAGGTAAAAAAACAATATGTTTTTCATCACACTTGTAACAGCCCTTATTGTTTGTAAAAGCTAAGTTAATGGTAAAGGGTCGTCGACATTTATTTCGTACAAGATAAACCCACGGCTCTGTTTGTGTGAAAATCGGAAAATAGCTTGAGTCGCAAGTTCTAAAGGTCTAAAGTAGGGATTGCAATCCCGCACCGGCTTGAGAATCCATACAAAATCGTAAATTTTGTCGATAAATCGTGCAAAATTTGCCACTCTTTCAAGTAAGTCTAGGTAATTGCAAAATTAATCATTTAATTAAAATAGAATTTTAATTAAAAGTATAATTTTTAAAGACTTTTTAAAGATTTTAAAGATTGGTTTGATAAAAAGAAATATAAAACGTGACAAATTTGACTGAGATCGAGATCCCGCGCTTGCGGGATTGCCATCCCTAGTCTAAAGGTTCTGCGGTTGGTCACTGTCGACGGGGGCGGAATTCTTAGGCTGGTATTACAGAACGATATTCAAGCACAGATCTCGCCTTGAGCATAGATTTAAAGGCATTTGATTAATTGAAACTAGTTTTATGTAGGTAATGCTTGAGTCATGAGTTAGGTTCTAATAATACGACCCTTAAACCATTCCTGATTAGTGGCTAAATATGATTGTGACGTCAACAATTTGCTACGATAATTGAATTACCTTTAGATTTTTTGGTAAGTAGGTATCTGATCATTAATAAATATCAAAAAACCAAGGAAAAACCGTTTACCAGAGTTACGTGTTTCTGATTGGCTGTAATGGTATTGGATAGACAACCAATGACTTTAGATCAGAGCTTCCCAACCAATGGGGCGTGCCCTCCTAGAGGGGCGTATAGAAATCAAGAGGCGGGCCCCAATATGTTAGGATATCATTATTCTTAACAAAAATCCATTTTAAGTCGTAAATCGTAAATTATGCTTTCTTTCACTTTAATTATTCTTAGGAGTGAACACGAAAGTTTTAATTTACTTGAAATAATGTGGTTTTTTTTAAATTGTAACTATAAAAAAAAGTAAAACGAGCATGGGTATATTTTTCATAAGACCAGGGGGCTCAACGCAAACAAGATTGGAAATCCTTGGTTTGAATAAAACATACTACAGTGTGACTGAGTTCTTATCAGAGAAAAATATTTGTTAAACTGCTTTAATAATAATGTAAATTGCATGCCGAATGGTGAAACATGGCTGAACTCTTAAATGTATATAATCATTACATCCGTAATGTATTTACCAATGTTTGCAATAATAAACTATTCTATTCTATTCTATTCTATTCTATTCTACTAAGCTTCAAAACATTCAATCTACATAGATGATGATGTATAAAGAATGGTCACCCAGCCGTGGCTTCACCTCGAGATCCACAGATTATCGTTAGCAGAATAAACAGCGTGACAGAACACTACCTACTTAGCTACGAGTCATTAGCAGTACTCTACAATATATATAGTTAAACCTCATGCTTTTGCCACATTTAATCTATACTTATAATAAATCTGTAGAGAGGTCAATTCTGTACATGAAATATATTGTCAAAATAACTATCAGGGGGTGATTAGTGATCGATACTGATGCCAAAAATGCAATCAGAAATATTTTTTCTGTCTGTCTGTCTGTCTGTCTGTATGTTCTTTATAGAAACAAAAACTACTCGACGGATTTTAACGAAACTTAGTACAATTATTCTTCATACTTTTGGGCAGGTTATAGTATACTTTTCATCACGCTGCAATCAATAGGAGCAGAGCAGTGAAGGGAAATGTTGGAAAAACGGGAGAAGTTACTCCATTTTTTAAGCTTCCGTCGCGTGTGCAGCCTTAATGGTTAAAGCTAGATAGAAATCATGTATGACGGAAATGTTCTACATAAAATTATCTAAAAAATATCTCACAACAGCATATGTCTATCTTTTATGGTTTACTCACAATAACACGTGTAACTCTCGATAGCTTAGCAGTTCGGAGCTTTCTGATTGTATTACACACAAGGAGTTACACGCTGATGAAGTCGCGGGCACAGCTATTAATAATAATATTCTGCGGTTCCTTATTGCGATATTTTTCAACAGTATTGTGAATTGACATATTATATTTCCCTACTAAAATACGAAAGTTAATCTGTCTGTTACATCAAAACCATTGAACCGTGAGGAAGGACATACGCTACTTTTTTACGAAAAACGACGGAAACGCGGACAAAGTCGCGGACAAAAGCTAGTATTTAATAATTTCTCGCATAAACAAATCTGCACCATTAATTACTTTGAGTCATTCTTGCAAAAAATAACTCTTCATTTATCATAAACAAATTAATGGTCAATGATTTTGGAGCGTCTGCGCAGATTAATGTTATGTACGCCTCCGTTTTTGCTCTAGTTATGAGTTCCTGTATCAAGCATATTTTATTCGTCATGGTAGATGCAGGAACTAAAATGGTTTATCTAAGACTAATATTCAAGTTGAGCTTTCTTAGAGCAATTCTCATCAAGTACAAGAAAACCAGATCATAATAATTATGTATGTACCTATTTTGTTTTCGACTCAGGTGGCAAACAGGCATACGGCCTGCCTGATGTAAGCGGTTACCCTGTGAAACGTCTGCACACGGGGTCTCATCAGGAACAAAGTAACATTTGTGGAAATAACTCATAATAGATGGCGTTATATGTATCAATTTGTTATTGAAGTTTGTGTAAAATTGAGAACATGAAAAAATATATCATGAAAAATATTTGTGAAAATTTTGAAAAATGCTTTATGCTCGGAAAAATGTATAGCCCGAAGATAGCCCGCGCTAAATCGGTCACATTTCTTTGTATGGGATGAGGCATCTGTACGTATAGTATTATATCTATTAGTAGTATTATATCTATAGTATTATAGTATTATCTGTGGTCTGCAACACCGAGTACCTATCACATGCGCGTTGCCAATCCTTTAACACTTTTAGCGGGGCAAAATTCGAAAAATCCCTATTGACACAACCTTTTATTACGTCATCAAAAAATATGTCTTTCTTTTATCAACGTGTTTAAACG